>JAWWEV010000024.1:16662080-16721600 GCA_035583235.1 Hafferia zeledoni | reverse complement strand
CTGTATCCACATGGAGAAAAATTGCCCTCTAAGATTGTGCAGGTGCTTTGTGTAAAGGCAAAGAATACGTCCTTTGTCTCTTGTAAAGCTATGCAATAAAATAGTAATTCTTTATATCCCATTAACACACTAAATAAACAGCAACGCAAGTCAACAACTGTCTGCTGGGAGCAGAAGTGCAGAGCTGTCCCCAAAAAGCTGTCCCAAAACATTCCCTCTCAGGGCAGGCCAGTGACAGAGGGAAGTGCACCTGTGGTGTAAAGTGGTCAATGACAGGCACAAGATCTCACACACAGGAAAAAAAAAAACAAACAGGGAAAGGAGTTTAAAATGATTGCTCAGACACCACCTATGACCCAGGCAATGCTTCAGCCACAAAAACGGGAGTTTTGCAGGCTTTATTAAATCCATTCATTCCTTCAAAGAGAAGGGAAGACCTGGAGAAAAGTCTGCAAAAGCTATTTTACACAGGCACCCTTTTACCTACAACACATGACACAGAGTGAAGGATGGATTTCTCAGTGGATGAGATCACTCTGAGGGTTTCTCCCCAGAGCTGGGAAAGGCTCCCCCTGTGCCAAGCCCGCCTGAGCCCCCAAGTGCCACAGCCACAAAGGAAGGACAACCAGAGACCAGGAGGTTCAGTGGCAGAAGCAGCAAAGTTTATTTGAACGCCTTGTTTATATAACCTCAGGCAGGGAAGGTTCTGGAAGGGTGGGCGGTACAAGGCTTCCTATTGGTCAGGGAACATGCAAATGAAGGATCGAAAATGGAGCAATAGGGTGAAGGGGTGGAATGTTACAACAACCAATGAAAGAGCAAGGATAACAACCAATCAGCGAACGGGGATAAGATGCAATAGGAATACAGAACTTTAATCAATGGGGAGAAATGGCAGGAAAGAAATCCTGGAGGATCATGGAAAGAAGCAACTTGGATAGGGGATGACTAAGGGAAAACACAAGAGGGAAGACATGTTTGTGATGCACTTTTTATTACGCCACTGAGGTATCAACATAAGGGAGATTTGGGTTGGTGGGGTTTGTGTCCTTGTAGACCCTGTGTAAAATATCAATATTGGGAGCACTGGGGTTTGTAAAGTCCCCATCCTTGTCAACCCAGTGTTTGTAGTGCTCCTGCCATTTCACAAAACCTGGGGCTTCTCCCACATGGATTCAGTTGGAAGATTTATTTTTTATACATGATTCATAAATTATTCACCATCAGGAGGAAGACCACCAGGGTTTGGATTGACTGTGGCCACTGCAACCTTCCTACACAGGGTATGCAACCTCACATGTTTGTTTAGTACTACTAAACCCAGCAACCAATATAAAAACAAATGCCTGTCAAGCAAAATGCAAATACAAACTGCAAACAGATCTCTTGACTAATTGAACCTGTTTGGATTATGATGATAAAATTCAGATAGTTTTTAATAATTCCTTTTTTCTCTCTATTGGTGACAGAGAAGGATCTCCAGAAATTTATACCCAGCACACATTGCTGCAAATGTGTTACTGTTTAGAAGTCTGCATTTTTTGATGTAAATATTACCTTTTCCTATCACTATGAAAACTTTTCCATAGGCCTCTGGTACATCTCTCCTTCCTTCCCTACTGCAGCTCAGAACATGGGTTTGTTCTCAAGATGAGCCATGCCAGCTGCTCCCTGTCACCCTCCAGACGGGACACAACCAGCAGAGATTTCAGATTCCCAGCTGCTGCCTGCAGGAGCTCAGGCAGGATCTCCAGAGGACAGGTAATCTTCCACTAATACTAATTCTATTGCAACCTGGTGAAACTGTTGTTCACCCACTAAATGAAATTCACTCCATTACAACTGAGTTTGGGGCTCGTATTCATTGTTGCAGTTTGCAAACTGTTCATTTTACCACAAATAATGAAATCAATGTAAGTACCTTGTAATGTGAGATCAACTCAGGTAACTTTGAGGGGAGAAACGGACACATTTTTGGGTGCAAAAGCCACAGAAGAAATAATGTTATTAAAATCACCACCAGTGCATATAAAGAGGCAAGGACTGGAATTTATTACACAAATATAACATTTTATAGTTCAAATTATGCAATACAGCTTTTCCCTGAAGAACATAAAAATATAACTAAGGAGAAATAAATTAATATATATCAAAATTATGTAAGTGAAATATTTTACTGGTGTGTGTGAAATTGCTCTCTGATAACTAGTAATTAACCCCCATGTCTAATGCATCATTTTAAAAAACATGATGAAAACATCTAAATAAAACAATAATGAAAAGTGATAAAAATAAATTACAGAAATAAACTGCTGAAATACAGATATACTTGTGTTATGAAACAAGGAGACAATAGAAATGACAAAACAGAATTTGTCTGAGCCAAAATAATTTTGGGGAATGATAAGCAAACAACTGAGTTTGCTCAAGATTTTCAAGAGCATTCAAGGATTGGATTTGATGGGAAAGCTTTTGAATTTTATTGCTTTTAGAAATTGTATCAATACAGGAACTTTCTGTACAGAGAGGGGAAAGTAAATGTTCCTGATAGCATTTATACATTCATTGCTGTGGGAGCTGCCAGATTTCCTTCCAGAATATTTAACCAGTTCTCATGAAGTGATACCACTGTGAGTGGGATTTTGATTTGCCAAAAGAACATTACAAAAGAGTTGACCAAACAACCTTAGAGCAAATGCACATAAGATGATCCAATGTAAATCAAATGAAATGCTGAACAAACATTGGACTCAATCTCGATTTCAGAAGAATCTCTGAGTAACTATGGTAACTGTTTACTGAAAATAATTGGGCTGAAAAACTTGTGAACTTCAACATGAAGGTTTAGAATATATTTAATTTGTAAATAGATTACTATGTCTAAAACAGAGTATCAAACTAAGAGACAGCAGTAAAACTGGGCTCCAGAGGAATGACCCCCCCAAAGGATGTTAGTGGTGCCAATGGAAAACCCCAAAACGTGCAGGGAGCTGGATCGGTGCAGCCAAGGGGCAGAAGAGGAAGCAGAAAAGGAAACTGTTTCTGAGGTGAAACAGGCCAACCTCTCCACTGGAAACAGATCACTCAACTGAGCCTGCATAAAAACTGCAAGGAAAAACTCTTTATGTACTCCTATCACCCACCTTCCAGCAAGATTAACGAGGCTACAGAGGAAGGCTGTTGGAACAACTCACAAAAAGGAAGATGTGACACATGAGGAGAGAGGAAAACAAGGACTCTCGCTTGCCCAGCAGACAGAAACAGAGAGAAGACACAGTTGCTGTCAGGAGACAGTTACCAGCCCAATGTCCAATAAAAAGATCTTAACAGTGGCAAGTTTGTCTTGTATTGGATTGTTACTGGACTAAAACAAATACTTTATTCAAAGCATTTCCCCTTATTTTTTTATTAAATACATCTATCACCGTTCCCTTTGGGAGGGAGGAATGGTTACATATCATCTAAACAGGATGAAAACAGATAAGCAGTATAACCTGCCTGGCTTTTGCTGCTGTAACCACACAGAGATCAGGCCCAGGAGCCACAACATGTACCCAGAATGCACATGAAGTACTTTGTATGGGAGCTGACTTGCTCTTCCCAAACACAGGACACGACTGATGCAGACAATACCCTCTTATGGACAACCCAGGAGAAACTTAGCACAATATTAGAAAATAATTCTGAAGCCAATTACCATCTGCTGATCACAGCCAAGAGCAGTTGTGAACTTTTGATAATATTACAAATATTATCCTAGAAGTGATCCTAAACAATGAGAGTGAACTACAAGAAATCTGTACACAGTGAGTTAGGTGGTTTACAGAGACAGGGTGAGCTACCTGAACTTCAGAAGTCACATTATGTTTTATTCTAAATACACGTTTATGGGAATTGCAGCCACGATTCAGAGGCCAATCAAGGCTACGTGATTTACTCAAGCAAGTCATAAGATAGTGATGAATTGTACCCAGGGAATTTTGCATTCTGAAGCTGTAAGAAATCTGATATACTCTAGGAAATTACTTTCACTAATTCAGATCTTTACAATCCACAGATGCCTAATTTCTCTAGGATTATTTGCTGAAATATTAAAAAAAAATATTTACAGCAAATATGAATCATAGGAGGCTTCCCACTTTATGCCATATAAATGTGCTCGCTAAAGTGCTTGTGGGACAGGAGTATTACAATATTGAAAAACATCATAATAATTGTCATTCCTAAAATTTCATTGATGTGCATCCTGGGCATTACTGATCTAATAAAGATTAACAAAACACTCTGGAGATTTTCCTACTGGTACCAGCAGTAGCTCAGTTCAGACAACTTGAATGAAGCAATCAAACCATAATCAGCTCTGTAACTAATCACAGCAAACCTCAAACTGTTACAAGTCTCAGCAAGTGGAGCTGAGATGGATTCAGAGGAGAAGGGAAACAATTACTTGTAGCTGATTTGCATGAACCTGATCCTACCACAATGTTTGGCATCCCTTTGCTGCTGCAACACACTGTGCCAGCTCCTGATACCCACCATTCCCCACAAAGGGAACAGGAAAGGGTCGGACAAAACAGCAGAAAGGAAGAATAATCTGAGATTTAGGGAACAAAATCCCCCAACTTCCTAATACAGATATTTAAAGAGATCAATCTTTGGCTCTATCAAAGACAAGGGTAAGGTCTGATATGATCAATGTCTATGAGGACATGCACCAGGAGGTTTCTAACAGCCCTTCAAACACACCAAAGGCATTACAAGACAGAAAGGCTCAATCCTGATGACCTGTTCGACAGATACAGGTGCAGATTTTTAGTCATGGGAATAAACTGGCATAACTTACCAGAAGAGGGAAAAGGTTCTTTATTGCTTCAGCTTTTTATTCCAGGTTGGCTGTCACTGGAAAAAACATCCATTAGGTCAATAAGAAGGGCAGTCTTGAGGTAGTTCTCAGGTGACATTCTTGGACCTGTGTTTTTCAAGGTAGGTTATTTTTGCCCTTTTCTATAGAACCAACTATTAAGTAGGTGACCCCAACTAAAAATTATTTCAATTATTGAAAACCAAAATATATCTACACGAACATACAGGTCTTATTTTAAAATTGCATCACTACAGGCTACATGTGGGGTTTTGTCTTAATAACTGTTATGACATTAAACAAGCCTTTCTAAACATTAAAAAAACATTTCTGTATCCTTTTCCACAGAGAATTCCACTTGTGCATGAGTGAAGGAGAGAAGCCTCATTATAAATTTCCTGAAACAGCCTAAAGATAGGAAAGATCACCACAAAACATGGCTGCTTCAGCATGTTCACAGCCTGGAAAAATGTTTTAGCTGTCAATTTTCTTATTTTTGTATTTCAACACTTCCTTCAAGCTTTAATAAACCAAAAGATGCTACAGACATGATAACTCCCACTGGGATACTGCTTGGTCTCAGTGGGCAATACCATCTACACTTGGTAGTGAAGAGAGAGCTCCAGGTTTGGCTGTTCGTTAAGAAATGCAGCTGTTGAATCTGCCCAGAGATTTGGAATAGCTGAATAAATCCCAGAAATATATCTTAGCCAGCAGGATGGAAGATGATTAATACTGACCAGAAAACTCACAGATCTGGTAGTTTTTAAAATACACAAAGTGAATTTTATCTACTTGGCATTACTTACATCTGGCTGTCCATAAACGTGCTCTGTCCTCTCTGACCATCACCAGTGCCCAGTTTGGATTCCTGTGCTGGGTGAGGCTGATGGGGCAGCCCTTGGCACAGGGTTTGTGGTGCAGAACAGGGCACTGGACAGGGGCAGCACCCACAGGCTCAGCCTGAGATCACTCCCAGGCAAATGAATCAACCTGCAAACCAACCCACAGCTTCTGCTCCAGCATCCACACTCACCTGCTCTTTGTCAAGGTGTCCAACACTCCACAGTATCCTCAAGCTTCTCCTTGCTTAGAGAAAAAGAAAAGTACTTCTTAACACTATCATCTCTGCAGCTTTCCTAACCATGCACTGCTCTTGAATCATACGAGCCTTGAATCAATTACCAAGTGGCTCTGACTCGGATGTTCAGAAGGTTTCCAATAAAATCATGACTTTATGCAGACTTCCAATTAAAAGATGACTTTGTGATGCTCAAGGTCATGGTATTTTCCCCCTTGACGATGGTTGCTGAAGCCAAAGGGATATTCACAAGCAGGCCAAGGGGGTCTCTGTCTGAGCTCCCATGGAAAACAATCCACTTGGAGCAGCTGTTTTGGTTTCTTCTCAGTGTTGCCCATTCCAGGTATATTTCTACTTGTTGAGCACAACACTCAGATTATGCTTTGCCTTTCTGATGATTCACTGGGTCAGCTAATGCAGTTAATGTTTGCAGGGTTTTTTTTCAGATTAGGCTGAACCTACCACAGTATTATCATGTCAGCAATCTCCACCAATTACTCACAGTGCTAAACTTCTGCTGTAGCAAAGGCCTTGATTAAAATGCTAATGGAAAAGGCATCATCTCAGGGATTTGGAGCACAAAGCTCAGTTTTGTGTGAGACTTTCCAATACATGACTCCACAAACTCAGCTGCCTGGGGAAGAGAATTGCTTGCTTGAATGACCACACTGGAGTGACAGGAAAAGCTCACTTGCAGAGGATTAACTCTGGGTAGATGAATCCTGCATTTTCTGTCAGCAGTTATACGGAGCAAGGTAGCTGAGATTTGCAGGGAAGCACCTGTGATTGCCAATGCACTCAATCCTTCCTCGGGGGTCTTTCCAGTTGAGTGTGAGCCTAATGATTCCTGGAAGCTGCAGCTCAGAGATAGTGTTAACCTGGGCATGAAGTCAGACTGCAAACTGCTCCTGTGCTTCTTCTGTCCATGGCCCACACACTCTGCACTCTTCAGATCCAGTGGCTGATCTGAGACACAGCCGGAGGAGCACAAGGGCTCCCCAGGCTCCACTGGAGCAGTTGGCAAGAGCTTTAGTTCCCTGAGCACACAGCAGGAACAGAAACGGAGAGGAGCACACACAGTAATGAGCTGAGCTACACTTGCTTCTCTGATCCTACTCCTCTGTCTCCAATGAACTTCCCAAAACTGGGGCAAGGAAGAGCCTCCCAGACCTCAGCACTTCTCCCCGTTCAAGACTCACATGTTCACTGTCACCTCAGTGTTCTGCACTGCGAGGTGAGATGGGACAGCACCTGCACAGCAGAACAGTTAGTGCTGAGGACCAAACCCCCGCAATGTGTGTCACTTTGGATAAGCCAGGAACTAATATCCTCCAAGTGCTTAATGAACATTCAAAAGTGTTCCTGGAGTGCAAAATCTAGCTTGGTTTTAACCAGAAAGGATCAAATCTGTGTGCTCCGACACCACTCAGTGATGCGAGGCCAGTGCAGTAAACAGGAAGGACTGAGAGATTTACTTCAAAATTGCATCTAAGGTAGATGTACTCTGTGGTAAACACTGCATTTCAAGCTTTAAAATGAATGTTATCTCATGGTAGAGCCTGAGATTAAAAAAAAAAAAAGAAATTAAATAAAAAGCAGAGAATACTGATTTGGAGTAAAATGTGAAGCAGTTCAAGCTTTCTTAATTTAGTGAAGAGAATTGGGCTTTGCTTTCAAGGCAACTTGAGAGACATTAAACAGCTGATGGGAACCTTCACACAGAAATGTGCTTTTACCATAGTGGAGGGTGTGCTGGGAAATGCTGCACTGTGTCAAAGAGCAAATGCACCCTCTGTGCTCCGGACCAAGACCAAGGATCAGTGAGGCAGGATGAGGTTGCTCTGTATCCTCCTTGGATTGCAAAGCCACAAGGTATGGCACAGATAGAAGGAGATCCAGCTGTCCTAGGAGCAGATCTAATAATAATTGAGTAGGGCATCTATCACAGAAAACAGAATGATAAAATAGTAATTTACAATTAGTTCCAAATCAGGTTAGAGATAAAAATATCAAGCTAATTGTCTTGCCAGGCAATACTGAGTGGGAGGATCCTACAGGATTTCTGGAGCCTTGGTTCCCAGTGACTCTGTTGCTTGACAAAGCAAAGATGGTTGATGTGAAAAATGTCCTTCAAGAACCTCACAGGAAGGAACAGACACAATGGAATTCCTGAAGGATATAAATCACAGCTCTGCTACTACCAAGACAATCATTCACATGGCTAGAAAGAAAAGAAGTTTATTTAGGGATGACTCTCTGGGTTTCCAGACTAGCTAATGACAGGAAAAACTTCAGCCTGAAGTTCCTACAAAAAGGCAATTTTCAGGGGTTGTGGTTCTGTGCTTTGAATTTTACCCCTGCTGTGAAAACTGATGTTAAAAAAAATGGTATCAAATTCTGAACTTGTATAGTTACTTTTCAAATTACATACACAAGTACATAGTCAACGAGCAAAATGATCTTATATTTACCCTTAACAGCTCTACAGAAGCATAATTTTTGTAATTTAATCTCAAATTTTATTTCAAAGGCAATTTCTATTTTTCTCTTGTTATTCCAACTCTACCTTTGCTGTTGCTTGTGATCCACATTGGCAAGACAACTCCCCAACAGAGATTTCCAGAAAATACTCACTCCATTTCTGAGCTATCTAGAGCATAGTTACATATTTTAAAGGGATTCCTAATCCCCCAACTTTGACAGAACTTGAGGAAATAAACCCCTGGCATTTTCTGGGATGGACTGCAGGGCTGTGCACCAGCAGCTCCAAGTTTTCCAGAAAGTTTTCCACTGTGTGGAATGCTGAAGGGAGCTGAGCATTCCTGGTGCTGCTTGCACAGCAAAGAAGATTTTCAGAAACCTGGGCTGGGACTCCATAAAACTGATGAGATCAGTAAGAGCTGCTCAGAATTGAGGCCCATCTGTGCTGTTACCTGAGGCTGTAGTAAGAATTAATTTAATTAAATGGCAGTACTAGTGCATAAAGGAGATGGGAATCACATTTTGGGGAGTACCTAAATGGGAATCTAAATAATGATGGTTTATATGGAGATGGGTAGAAGAAAATGTAAATTATACTAAGTTAGTACAATACTGAGCTCAGCCTGATTAAACAAATTTTAGATATAAAAAGACTTTTAAGGTGCATCTTTAAGTAATGCCTAAATCTCATTTGAAGTCAAGGGAACTGTATGAACATGTAGCTGTTGAAATATTTTGTCATTTAACTACAGAATTCATATCAGGTTATCTGAAATATTTTAAAAATGTATTTTAAAAATATGCGAAGTATAAATTACATATTTCAGCTCCCTGGAGCTGATGAAGAGGACCACAAGGAATGAATGTATTTGAGCCACAGTGGTTGCTGCTGCCACCCAGGAGAGAGAGATTCCAGCCCAGAGCTCCAATTAGAGGCAGTGTGATGGCAGAGGGACACGGGGAAAGGACAGGATGCAACACACACAGAGTTCTCCTGAGGTGTCAAAAGCCTCACCACAGCCCAAGAAACAGGGTAAGGAGGGAGCACACAGAGCTGCTGTGATATAAAGCTTAGCTGAAGGGAACTCAAGGGATAACAGCAGATGAGATTCCACTGAAAGCTCGTGACAGGAGTCCCCACAGTGAGCCAGAGCACTCCAGCCCTGTGTGTCTGGGATTTGTAGATGGAGGAATAAAACACAGAATCTAAGGTTTCATGAAGGGGTATTAACACTTCAGTGTGCACAAACCCTGAGTGCAGTGACACACACACAGAGTGGTTTGGAAACCTTCAGAAAAAAACAGCAATTTTGGGGAAGAGAAGTTTCAGCACTACACCTGGAGAACATTGTTAAAATTCCACATAACTATGAAAAAAGAGCAAAGCAAAGCCTCAATATAAACGTGGGTATGAAGCAGGACTGCAGGATTTCATCCTTTTCTTTCTCTTCTCACAGCTGTGGTCAGAAGGTTCACTGGATTGTGTGTGGTGGGACCTGGACCAGCAGCTCCTTGGAACAGCAGCTATCACGTCATTCAAATTCCAAATGTGAGATTAACACGCTGCTGCAATAGAAAGAAAACTAAAACATGTCATTAGTGGCCTTTGACTGATCTAATTTGATCAATTTGCAGCATCAGAAGGAATTAATATAATCCCAGAGACATTGCCAGAAAGCCTGAGCTACATACAGTGTTTGGAAACAGAAGGTCCATCATCTTCCCATAGTTCTGTACTAATGCTTTGATTTCCATGCTGAGGATTAAAACTCCTTAAATTTCCCCAGGTAACCACACTCTGCACACATTATGTTTATTTGTTAACACTTAGCAAAAATCACTGAGAGCTTTTCCTCTGCATTTAGAAACTCCAAGACGATAATCACTCCAGCCACTCTGCACTAGAATTGCCCTGTTCCTTCAGTGAACCAGAGTCCTAGGGGTAAGTTCTGCTTCCCTCCCTGAGCTCCTGGCTTTGTGCAAATATGCTGAACTGCAGTGCAGAGGCAGCAGCACAGCCCAGAGAGCTGACAGGGATCTCTGCAGTGGCAGCTGTACCCTGAGGAGGTGCAGAAAAAGCAGCTGAATGTCTCCTGGTGGGTGAAGTTACAGAGATTTCAGAGTTACAGATTCCAGAGTTGGTGTTTGAGGAGTGGCCTGAGCACTGTCAGCTGCTCTGCTTTACAAACTGGGGCTGCACAACTTCAAAAGCACCATTTGCACAGGACTGAGTCACAGGCACATACAACAAGGGGTTTGATCCAAGGAGAAGTTTCCCAAAACTCCAGGCTTGAGAACAGCCACGGCATGTAAACAAGAACCCGAGGTCTCCAGCCCTAGAACATTTCAAAGGGATAAGGATGTTGGTTTCCTTCCTCACCCCACTGTTTGTTGAGAAAGAACAGAAACCTGTCACAGTCAGCATCCTTTCTGTGCATTTGCCTGGGGTACAGTTTCCTGATCAATGTGTTTTTTAAAGTTTCACTCCATGCAAATTGGTAATGAAAAAAAAAAAGGAAACATTCAAAGAGGAAAGAGGTATAAAGAAAATGGAAAAACAATTCTATAGATTGTCTTTCTTGGGGGTTGGACTAGATGATCTCCAGAATAACCTTCCAAACCTAACGATCTATCCTTTAATCACTTAAGTTGTTATTCTCACATCTTAATTCTCCTGTCCTGAAAGATCCTTTCCATGTGGAAATATGTAAAAACATCATTGCATTTCTGAACAAGACTCCTCCAGCATACCCAGTTCCTGTTCTAGCAAGGCCTCAGTCAGCACATCCCCTGCAATCTGCATCCTTCAGACAGCAGCAACACACACATTTTTGGTGTAAATTAGTTTAGCTCCATCCAAATAATTACCAGCAGAGGATCTGGCCTAATACATTCAGGAGATAAATTGTCTTCTATCAGACTACAGTGTCTTCAAAGCTATAAATTATCTGCATATTCTACAGTACAAGATAAGAGTCTCATAGGACACTTTTTATCAAAGAATCCCATCCCCAATCCCTCACCTCCTCCCACCCCCAAAAAAGAAAAAAAGACATAAACATCCAAACTTCCCTTGCTGTGCAGAATATTAAAGACTTACTGAGGACTTCGTGTGGCATATGGGGGATAATGTTGTGCTTTGTTGCAGAACTGAAGAGATGGAAAGCAAAGACAAAAATGATATGAAGATCAGAATTTTAGAAGAGTTAGAAAAATACATAATTTATCTCCTCAGAAGACTATATATTGGAAAAAACTTGGGGAAATTTCACATGGAAAATAGTTAATCCACACTGAATAAACTAATGTCTTTCACTAGATATTACTGAATTTTTCTGAAAGTAACATTTCTTCTCCTGCCATTTTTGTGTACTGTGAAAACAGTTTTGAATACAAACCAGTCTGTTCATTAAAGCAATTTAAATATAGATCAGAATCTTATAGTTGGCACTATCATCTGCTAAGTACAGCCACCTGCCTGTACTGAAATCCTCCTGCATGCCACACCTACCTGCATTCCCAGTGTCTTAAACAAAAGAATCCCCAAATACAATGAGCATCAGCACCCAGCACTCCTGGCCCCTGATCCAAGTGCCTCGATTCCTCATGTCCCTGGAAGTGGCCACTTGGAATGTGGCAGCCAGTGGGTTCCTGAGGCTGAACAGGTTCTCAAGGACACGATCATCACGCACAGCATTCACACCAAAGGCTCGCTACGTTACCTCAGGATGATTGATTGGGAAGTTAAAAACAGGATTATTCAACTGAAACAAGAATTTGCAACGACAGAAACATAACAGGCACTTTCCTGTTAAGGAAAAATCTGGGACTTAGATCAGCAGGAGAACAGAAGGAGAAGAGGCACAGCTAAAACAACATGGTGCCAGCAGCACGTCCTCAGACACAAACACGACTGAGCGAGATGACGACAGCTTGGTAGCCAGAACTGTGAATGATATTACACACAATCTTACCCCAGTAACAGGGAAAGGAGAAGACTCAGGGTTTCTAACCCTCCCTGACAGAAAACCTTACCTGTAAAATTCAAGTAGCAACATGTAAATGGTAAGGAAATGTTATGTAGATTGGGGTGTCACACACGCAGCAGGTATGTGAAATTCTGCCACTCCTAAAGGAGCTACAGGAGCTTAAAAATGTACCAAAACGTGGCAAAAGGGCTACAGAGAAAATATTTTCCTCTGTGCACTCCTTTCAGCACTGAACTGCCTGCGCAGGGGGTGTTGTCCTGGCTTCCCTCTCCAGGGCACATGGAGAGCCAATGGATCCCCTGCCAAGGCCCAGGATCCATCATGGAGCTGGCACGGCCTGGGAGGGCAATGGGAGAGGCAGCCCCAGCTCCTCTGGCTGCTGAAACACACACAGGGACTGCACCTCAAACCCGTGAGACACACTGACACTGATACAAACCAAGACACCGGGGACTCTGCCCTACAAATGATCTTGAAGACACAGACACAGCTCCAGGTCTGCAGCTGTTTCTGGGATTTTTTAATGGAGAAGAAAAAACTCTTTATGAGACTAGTCAAGGGTTTCCTCTGAAACTGCTTCGAGCACTGGCACAGACAGACATTTGCTAAACATAAACCACTGGAGAGAAATGCTTCCATGTCACCATATGGATTTGTATGATATATATGTATTTTTTGCTGTTGGCTTGTAAACTACAGTAAATTAGAGCATGCTTAATCACCCTCAGTTACTGCTCCTGCATGGGAAGAGAGTTTTAGGTTTGTCTTTAGCTGAAGAGAGGGATTAATCTTTTTTTTTTTTTTTTTAATTCTGCCCAAAGCTTATAAATGAAATCTGAGAATAATGTCTAGGAATGTGTTTGTTTGGTTCAGATGAATTCAGTGTTCATTAATATATTTTCCCCCAAGTAGACAAGGATCTTCAGCTATAGTTACCCTTAAGGCTTCATCACTTTTTGATACAGTCAACACGGTTATACTGGGTCTAAGCTTCATTCTTTGCATATAAAACGGAAAATGTTCCTGTTCCTGGAGAAAAAGGAGAAAGCAAAAATTTAGGGGAGAGAGAGAGGGACAGAGTCCTACATACTTTTCAGAAGAATTATGTTTTTAGAGAAGAATTACCCACTCTAAATAACAAGCTCTTTCACTGCCAAACCTCTTTTATGCCCTGGCCTCGAGGAAGAGTTTTTATTCAAAACAAACAAATCCAAAACTCCTCTTAGCTAAGCAAACAGCTGGAAACCCAGGAGGCTCTCCTTTTGCACCTCTTCCTAGCCAGGAAAGGGGGAGAGGAACTGGCAGGAGACACCCAGAGCAACATCCAAAAGGCTGCTGAGTCATGTGACAGGCAGCCAGCGCTTCATTCCTCTCTGTTGGGTCCTGTCACATTGCAATGCAGCAAGAACATCATATGGCACCAACATCAATATTGCTGCTGTATTTTCATCTCCCCCAAAGCAACATATTTTCCACAGCTTTTCTTCCAAGTTCGACTGAATTCCAGTTATTCCTGTAAGTTTTCATCGCTCTAATTGCAGCGATCTGGAGAGCTCTGGGATATTATGGACTATTTCACTCTGTTAGGTGAGGAAATCCATTTAGACTTTTATGCTGAGTAGTGTAATACTAACACAAGGAGACGTTTAAACAGTACAAGAAAAACACTCCTGTTTTCACTTTCACAGACATTAAACAGTCTATTTCCTTCTAGGACTCACTGAAGATTCTGCTATAAATGTGAAAAGCAGCAATAATACTGTTCACTGAAACTGCTCTGACACTTGATATCAGGAGACTCAGTTTTTAGTTATAATTTTGCCAAAAATTACCCATTTAGTCTGATCATTCTGATGCTGAACATCACTTGCAGGGTAATTTGTTTTCTTCCCTTGCAGACAGATGGTTTAGGTGGTTGTAACAACAAAAGCCAGAGTAGGGGAAACTGCTTTGCTGACAGAAAAAATAAGTTTGGGCAAATTCTGAAAAGCAACCAACTCAATTTTCACAAAACTTTTAGTGCTAGGCAATGGCCACTCTGCTACTGAAATCCACATTCCAAGTGCATCCCCTTCCTAACTCCATCTTATGGAAGCTCTCAGCAGACAGACCCCACAGGCTGCTCTGCTTTAACATCCACTCAGTACACAGAGAACAGGCTCAAGAGAACTGGAGGGAAACACACTGGCCTTCAGTGGCCTCCAAAGGAATAAACTAAAATCTCCTCCTGTTTTAGGAGAATGCAAAAACTCCAGAGTGAATGTAAAGGAATGCTCTCATAGTCAAAATGACTCTAAACTGGAGCTGCCATAATCTTTTATGCATAAAGACTTTGCATAAAACAGAAGACTGGTCACTCAAGTTATTCCAGTAATCTTTATGCATAAAATATTACCTCTATTGCATTTCTCTGCAGGAATATTTTCATTTATTTGTGATAGAATAAATTAATTTCTCCTTGCAAGAAGACTTAGTTACTTGGTATCTTAGGCAAAACCAAACAGAATAGTCATGCAGGTTTTTTATGTTGTTATTGTGCTTCCCTCACACTGAAATTCAAACCTAACCAAGTTCAAGCTGGGAAAGAGCAGAAAGCAAGAGCTTCTCTGGAGCCCTGTCAAAGGAAAGTCCCAGCCACCAGTGCAGAGACAGGGCTGGAAGTTGCCACTGGATCCAGGTGGAAGGTGGTTCACTGGGACATCATGAGATGGACAGGAAAGTTTATCCTGCAGGTGTGGTGGAGCTGGAGTGAGATCTCTCAAGGAGACAGAACTTTGAAGCGGAGCACCAAACCAGGCTGTTTTCCAGGCTAGCAAGGTTCTCAGACATGCTTACAAAAAGGGAAGTACCACTAAACAGGCCTGTAGGTATTTATATTTTAAACTTCTGGAGTCAGAACTTAAGGAGAGAACAATTGTGCCATCAGAAGACAATGTTTCGTTAATATTCAAGAGGATTTTTATGTCACATCACACCCACATAATGGGCATTACAGATGGCAGAAAGGTTAAATATACCCCTGTGAAACAAAGGGGGAAACGTCACTGTTGGTGCCTCTTGCCTGGTGCTGATACACTTTATTCTGAAAATAGCATGTGGTAACTGGCAGGACTTGCCAGCACAGCTGAATTAGTCAGAAAAGCTGCCAGGGAGGTGGGAAATCTCTAAGTCTCTTTGCGTGCTCCAGGGCTTGTTTCACCGCGGCACAATTACAAACATGCAGCTGTAGGATCTGCTGGGCTGTTGGCTGGGAAAACAACAGTTCAGGGTCTGCTTCTTTATGAATTCTCCTCAGTGCCCCATTTAATGCTGACAGGAGCTGCACACTCACCGAGAGAAGCACAGACTTGTTTTTCTCCCAGGTAGAAGAATTTCATACAGATGGACTGTGCTTAAAAATGGAGTAAGTTCCTCAAGCACGACAATTCCTCAAGCACGACAGTTCCAGTCACTACAGCTGGCTGAGTCTGTGAAGTCACTGCTCTTCTTCATTGCTTAGTAATAGTAACAAATTTATTACTGCATTACAGGTAATTAATCCATTGATTCATATATAGAGAATGTGAACCTCTATCAGAATATTCACAGAAAGGATGGGTAATTACTGCAGAGAAGCTCATTATCTTACCTGAGGTAGGTCCTGTCTCTTCTAACAGAGGTGGCCACGTCAGGGCAGTCAGTAACTCACAGAATGAAATTCAAAGATCAGAGTCATGCAATGGTAAAAGGGAGTCAGAGGATGAAAATCATGAGGTTTGATTTAAGTTGGCCCTTTGAAACCTTTACTCAGACATGCACAGTCTTCTTTTACATCAAATACATTGCATATTCTTCATGTATCTTTGGCATAAAAAGTAAAACGAGTTTGTGCATGAAGAAGTTTGTGCTCCCAGATTTCTGTTTGGCAAAGGGTCCAAGTGAACTGCTTAAAAGAGAGAAATAGAAACACAGGGAATAATTGCAATGACTAGAACATGCTGATGGGATTATTGGACAACTCCAGGAAATTAGACACTGATCAGTTACTGATCATGGGTGTTGTTCTCACTACCTCTGTCAGAATTCTGCCTGCTGGTGTAACATCACCATCCTGTTCTTCACATTTCTGGAATTCAGGCTTTTCTGATTCACCCTCAGGATTTTGCCCTCTGGGAAGCAGACCAGATGGGCTCTAGTAGATCTTGAAGTCATGGGATAGTTTATGAAGCAAATGACACCTATAAAATGCAAAGCTTATATGAAGGCAAAATGCATTTAGAATGACCCAACAACTTTGGAGGATACACATATTCCTTTCTTACCTTACAGGCCATCCAGATGGAACAGGTGAAGTACCTGAGTTACTGCCATGGCCAGGCTGAGCAGCCCAGGCTTTACGGAGCCTCCACTGCCTGATTGTAAGTAACAAAAGCAATGCTACAAGAGTTAAAGTTACCATAAGACAATCCAAATCAACCTTTCCTATCAGGGTTAACAGTTCCTCTTTGAGAGGGTTTAATAGCCAATAAATACACATGTTGAGGGACTTGTACTTTATGCCAATCAACTGCTCAGTCACTGAACTTCACTGACTGAGCAGTGGATGAAGTGCCTGACCTCAGTGTGTCTGTATCTGCTCCTTGTGCTCCCTTCAGAGTAGACAGTGGCTTATTAAATGAGAATAGAAAAATCTAATATCAGCTTTACACTTTGCCTTCATTACTGGTGTATTAATTTGTAGATACACTCACTCATTGTTTCACTCTTAGCTGAATCTATTTAGTTACTGATAAAGTAATATAGACATAATACTGATGTAGTTACATGTCTCATCTTTGAGCAACTTCATTTATTCTTGTTCTGTTTTCAACTATAAGCATGTTTGTTCTTTGTTCTTGTTCTGTTTTCAACTATAACACAGTTCCTAGGTTATATGATGGGCTATGAACATGGCATGGGCAACCACAGACAGGAAATCTCTAAGGCACTTGGCTTTGCTTGCAATTCAAAGTTTAATTCTAAGGGGAGTTACCACCTGAATGCCACAGTCTGTGCCTCTGAAAAGCAGACAATGTAGCCCCATGTGAGAAACAATGCACTGATGAAAATGGACAAGACACCAGTATAAAAAACTGTAAGATTGTTTAAAGAAAAAAAAAAAGGCTAAAACCCTGACAACAGGCTGTTCTGAATGGGAAAATGCTGTGCATGAAGATGCTCACTACTGGTGTTCCTCAGCTTTGTATCTGGGACCATGTTTATTTAGTATTTTAATTAATGGTGTTGGTACAAAAAGTAGGAGAGCACTTGTGGGAGTTCCTGACGACAGAAGGGAGGCATAGTCAGCATCTGCTGAGGCGACATTATACACAGCAATTTTAGTTGTGGATGATCTCCTTTAAGAGAATAAACAAGATGGATAAAATTTAATAATACACAGCTACTTGTAATGTAATAAAAAGATTACTGTGAGCCTTAACCTTACCTGTACCTGTGGCCAGTGGCTGAGGGAAAATCCTTCTCTTTATTAGTAAATCTTAAGCTGATCCCAAGTGAACCATAGTCAGGAATGTGGCAGTGCAAGGTGGGGCTTGGAGAGAAAAGTCCAGAGGGGGCAGAGAAGTCCCAGCAGTGCTGGGTAACTCACCTGCCCTGGAACTCTGGTGGGAGGTCCGTGAGGAACCACCCCCTGCTCTGACACCAACCTGGGGGACAGTTCCTGTGAGGAACCACCCCCTGCTCTGGCACCAGCCTGGGGGACAGATCCTGTGACACCCCCTGCTCTGACACCAGCCGGGGGGACAGATCCTGTGACACCCCCTGCTCTGACACCAGCCGGGGGGACACCACAGGGAACTGAGGGCCTGGCTTGGGCAAGGACAGCACAACAGTCAGCTTGGCCCAACTAAGGTGAGGAACAAATTATTATTTCTTTTAAATACTTTGGAAGGACAAACAGACAAGTGAGGAGGAAAGGAGAAAACAATGATGCATTCTAGACAACATCTGCATTGCAAATCAACATCCAGAAACCAGCTGAAGCCAAATGAAAGCTGAATAAGACTCTGTAACAGTTTTACAAGAGGAGTTTCAGGGACAACTTACATTTCTGAGACTAAGCCTAATCCACTTGCCAAGGGGATTTATACTGATATGATTGCTCATGATAGAAATGGCTTGGACTCTTGACCCAAGCAGTGCCTCTTCTCTTTATTTCCTCGGAGCTTTAACAGAGACTGGATTTCCTCAGGCCTAGCTCTGTATCAGTGCATGTTATCAGACAGAAGACAATGTGCTGCCTCAAATCTGATGACACATGGCTAGAATTTCAATGATACACTGCAGTTTCAGGGGGCTCTTAAACTCCTTTCAAAAGTCAGGCTGGAGTTTTGTAAAATGGATTTGAGAGAGATTTGTCAGAAGTGGAATATTTCAAAATAACTGACTACTCAGAAGTCTTTAATTTTATCATGTGATTAACTGAATACCAGGTAGTTAGTAAGCCCAGTGAAGAACTTCTGGCATTTTGGCTTTCCCTTAAGCTGTGGACAGCAAAGTTGCATTGCAGCTCATTAAACTCACCAACATCTTTATGCAAATACAGTATTGGTCTTGGTGTTTTCCTAATACAAGACACTGAGATTCTAAACATCAATTCACCTTACAGGTGTTTGCATTTGAAGTAGAAATTAATACTTCACTTGGCAAACCCTCTGGGGTTCTTCAGATAAAAGCTGTATAAAATGTGATCTGTCACATGATTAGCACAGCTTGACATGAGGTGCAAAATAGGAGTTCTGTGCCACTGGCATTTTCCCAGGTGTATCAAGTCAGCTTTCTGCATTTCAGTGTCAGGGAACTTACACGGTTACATGTCCCCAACAGGTAATCAAACTAGTTGAAAAGTTGACTTTTCATGGCAACTGCAAGAAAAATAAGTGGCAGGAACTTTCTGAAATAAAGCAATTCAGGGAAGAGAACTGCACTTGCCAAACTTCAGTTGTCATAGATGTCTGTACCCTGAAAACTGCAGAGTAAACAAACCATTTTACTGTACAACCCTCAGCAGGTTACATTAATGGACAACAAAACCCCAAACAAAACAAAGCCACTTCCTTATCTGTAGCTTAGGAACTTCACTGCTGGTGTAAATTTATATTCATTCAGATAATAAAACAATTTTCCTGGGAGATAAAGAAGTCAAATAATTACCAACGTCATTACAAAGATAAAAACACATTTTTGAGCTTGAAAAAGACAATTTCAAAAGGAGGTTTTGAAAAGAAGTGGGGAAAAAAAAAGTAGTTTCCTACCAGGCATAGTTGTCCAAAGTTCAGAGCCTCCTAAGCATGAAAACAATAAAATTGCCTTTCTGTGCTTTTATTGAAACAGAGCAACAAACACACACAACAAACTCCTCAAAATTCATTGCAATCTCAAGTTATGGAAACATAATGAGCAAGAAATTTTAGTCTGCTTTCCCATCAAGAGAATGAACCACAAAACCAGATTTTTCTTGAAACACCACTCCTATCTTTTGTCTTCTCCTTTTGTTCCACTCACAGCCTGTTGGTTGATTTGAGAACTCATCCAGATGCTGTGAATTCACAGAAGAGACAGTTTGAGGGGAAAACACCTTCTTAAAACAGCAGAGTGAGTCCTGATGAATAGATAACCACCACATGGAAAAGAAAAGTCGTGTTTTGAACCTGCACCACATTAGACTGTGGTCACTCAAGTGATTAATGCACAGGAAGATAACACTTCTATTAATACAGATCTACTTCTCTAATGTCTCAGTATAAATTAGCTTTTCAGTAAAATAATGTATTTATATATATTCTTAGGCAATTGCAAACCCACACCCCGTTGTGTGATATACAATGCAGACATAATTTAATTCCTGCAGAAATAATTTACTGATCTTGCTCTCCCAGCAGGAGAGATGCTGATAAAGGGACGCAGTGGGCTGGACCCACGCGAGGAGAGCTCTGTGGGGGATGTGGAGGGTCACCCCACCTGCTCCCACTGGGAATGACACAGCTGGGAAACAGCTCTGGGCACAATTCAAGCAAAGAAGTCAGGCCCCTAAAAGCAGGTGTCCCAACAGGTAATATGGGAGTGCTGCAATGTTTTGGCCAACCAACAGCAAAGGCTCAAGAGTTTTATCTAAATCAAATCTCTGCCTGGTCTAACACACCCGTTACAAACAGGTATTTTCAACCTGAGCATCTGGGTTAAGGACACCCCTGCACTGCCCACAGCCCAGAGCAGCCATCGCTGAGCTCCAGCTGGACCTGCAAACAGCCCAGGGCTGCACAAATGCTCATGAGCTCTGTTGGTGGAAGGGTAGTTATGTATTTTACCCCACCAAGAAGGCACCAACTATCAACAGCTCTGAAGTGAAACCAAAGCCTTGCATGAACACCCTTCCTACCACTCCATGAAGCTTCTTCTCCCTCTTATTCACTCTCTCCAGCCTCCTTGACTTTTTTTTTTCCCCAGCCACTGGCAAATTTGTAATTTCAAGGCAAGAGCACTTCCCTGGCAAAGAGGAGTGACAGAGGCTGGAAGTCCATGGAGCCCATGAGAGACAGAGAACTCAGACCTTGTGGGGCACTCAGCACCACTGCTCTCCCTTTCAGCTTTGATACTTCTTCATGCTGATCTAAACAGGGTCTGTGTGTGCATCCCACTGAGGTACCTCAGAGGCCAAACACTTCTGGGTTTGTTAATCCCAAAGAGAGGCGAATGTGTGCCAGGGCAGTAGGCAATTATTCTGAATTTCATGGAGTTCTCTCAGGAAGTGAGAGGTCAACACATAATTACAATGCCCTTGCCCTGCTCCTGCCCTTTGGTGAGCGGTGGTTCCTCAGGAACGCTGGTAAGTGACTGGTTTTCACAGGCATTTGCATCCTGAATGTGCCATGCAGAAAAACAGAGTATCAGTAAAAACTACCTTTTGGAAGAGATTACACAGCTTTCTTTTCCCAGCTTCCAAAAAGGAAGCAGCAGTTTAGAGAGGAAGCACTCTCTGGTGTTCATATTAACTTTCTGAAGTTGTACTGTGTAATGTTCTTGGATTAGAGCTCAAAGAATACTCCATGTCCTCTCTGAACAGCAATGGGATTGGGGCAGATTTCATGGGAGATTCAGGTTTGCTCCAAGAAAGAAATAGAAATACAAATCTGCATATGCAAAGTACCAAACCATAAACACACACCACATGAAGTGCCCCAGGAATCCAACTTAAAAATTAAATGGTAGTTCTGGAGGAAGGAACAAAAGGTTTCTTTCCTTCTCCCTGCCCCCAAGAAGCCCTTGGAGACAATTCTGCCCTCATGACTCACAGCATCCCCTTCCTCAGAGCAGCAAACCAGAGCCCCAGGTTCCAGTTTCAAAGGAGCTCAGGCAGGGGAAAGGGAGAGGCTGTTAATTCCTGTGGTCAGGAACCGATGCCCTGTCAGTGCTGCTGAGCACAGAGCTGCCTTTTCTCCCCGAGCATGCACTGCCTTCCACACACTCTCCTCCACACTGTTTACAAAAATATTTTACAATACAAATACAGCTCTCAGCTCAATTTAGGCCCACAATAGCCAAGGAGCTGTTATTTTAGCAGAGTGCTTAAAAGCAGACCTTAAATTCCCTGGAAATCCCCAGATCACAAACCAGTAACTTGTCTGACTCAGAGAATGTGGTCTCTATCTCTGGAAACCACAGGCTGGAGACCCAGGGCCTAAAATTGATTACAAATTATTTCCTCCCCCCTCACAGAGCCCTTCCATTTACCATTAATTTTGACAGAGAGTAGTTGCTTTGTTGCTGGATGAACTTGCAAAACTCCTAAGCTGGCCACTGTATTAATCTCTCTGTGTACCCTGAACAGAAGGTTAAGCACAAATAAGATCTATAAATTTACTATCAAGTAAGGATTTTTCTACTTAAAACATTCTGTAAAAAACCAGAATCAACACAAACAAGATGGGTTGTTGCTCCACTCAGCCTTTTTTCTGATGTCAGTTCTCCCAGTGCTTTTCACTGCCCTGTAAAAGCTGGATTTGGTTCTAGTGCTCTCAGCTCAGGGACCTCAGGCTTTCAACCCTCACACTTCTTGTCTCAATTGCAATTCCTTTTTTAAATCATCCCCCTGTCCTCGCTGGGTTGACTAAGAGTTGAGACCCATCAGTTCTAGCTGCAAAGCTCTACATTCATACACCATTTTTCATATTTTTTGCCTCACAGTAGGAGAGACAGAATATGTGGTACTTAAGAATTAGGTGGGGGTTTTTCTTGCCACATGGACTTCATTTAATAACACAGAATTCAGACCATAAAATGTCTTAATAATCTTTCCCTCCCCTCTCTGATTTACAGGAATGGAACTGTCTGCCTAAATGTAGAAGAAAATAGATAACTAAATTTCAGTCATACTTGAATTTTTTCCCACTTTTTATGGTACTTAGCTAGAAGAAAGTTTATACTATTTTCCAGGAACTATTTGGGAAAAACTACATTTCATCAGGAACCTCTACTTTAAATTTGTGAAATTCCAATGAAACCAACATGAATGTCCCCAAACCTTCCTTTCCCTGACATGAGTCAAAACCGTTTTTAAGGTTTCATGAGAAAATTACACCAGAGGAGACCTCTTTAGCCACAATCTCAGCTTCTGATGGGAAAGGCTGAGCAGACTCTGACATTACCAGCTGATCTCAAGAGCTACACAATTATTAGTTTTTAAGTAAAAGTGTTACCTGCTGAAGTTAAAAAAAAAAAAAAAAAGAAAAAAAAAGGCAATCCAAAACCTGACTGTAAAACTTTGTGTGGTGCACAGTGGGCAGAAAGGCAGCAGAGATTTGCCAGGGAGGAAAAGGATAAAAGGACACAGGTCAGGAAAAAAAAAGATGAGAAGGCAGGAGAGAGAAAGAGGGAAGCACCACTTGCACCACAAAATGGAAGGGTAGGAACAGATTTACAATCCTGGTCTGCACACCAAACCTCCCCCAAGGCAAAACACTTAATTCTTCTAATTTCATTTTGCTCATTGGTGCACAGTTTGCCTAATGGGCACTCTACAAACAACTCAAAATACTCTGAAGCTACAAAATGCTTATAATAAAGATGAGACTGAGATAGGACAGAAAAGAGAAAATAATTAGAATAACGTGGAGGAGATTTTTAGATGATTGGAGCTCTGGTGCAGCAATAAGAGAAAAGCTGAATCAGATTCAGAAAACACATCGGCAGAATCCTTTGAGTCCAAACTGTCTCCAAGCCATGACCACAAAGAGGTTTGTAGGTAACCTACTGGTGACCTTTTAGTCTTTATTATTCATGATGGAGGGTTACTTTCCTAATCCTAATTCATTTTCAGGAACAGCAGATTAACAAGAAGGGATCACTATCAAGCTGAATAATCTCCCAGCTCTAAATAATCACTGAAAGAGGAGCAGAAAAGGAGCCATAATAATTTCCTTGGGATGCTGTGGATGGGGAACATGCAGAAAGCTAACACAGAAAGGTGCTAGCACGTTGTATTTTCATAACAACTGGGGCTTTTTATCCTAAAATAAACCCAGTCAAATAAAAAAGTAATCTTATTTATTTCACCCTACTGTGTTACCCACATACAGAATTATTCAAGATAAGGGGAAAATTATTGGTTGTCTATCTAGCAAGTTAAATCAGATTAAAATACTGTATGAATTTTAAGCAGACTTGTTCCTACACACACTTATTTCAGGGGAATTTAATTCACTTAGAGAGAATTAAGCTAAAAGAACAAGACTTGCCGAGTTCCCAGTAGTGAAACAAGCTATGCTGTGTTTTATGGCTACTTTTAAAATTTGCTTTGGCCCTGGAAATCACCTTCCTTTGCCAAGTGTCAAACACACAACACTCACCTGCTCTGGCTGCTCCTACAGCTGTTGGTTCAGTTCCTGCCAACTCCCTCAGAGGTACAGAAAGTATTCAAGCATCCAGATTTAAATATGTGTACATGTGTGTTCATATAAACAGTTTCCTGTATTTTACTGACTAAAAATACAACACAACCTGAAATCCCAAATTCTTAGATAATTAAACTATAAACCATAAAACAGCAAGGGAAAATTAGCAAATATTTTACCTTACATCATCAGAGGAAGTTAAAAAGTACAAGATGTTAAGAGCAAAGAAACACCTGAAATCTGTGAAAAACACCACAAAACTATCCTGGCCAACAGCCAAATCTATGCACCTGCTGGCAACAGACATTGTGTGTGTCTGTCTAACAGCAAGATCATGTTTTCACAAATCTCATTATCTGCCCCTCACAACTGCCTGCCTTTTTTTTTTTGGTAAGAAATAGTGCCAGTTCTAGAGAATTTAGAGGACTTGGGATGTAATTGTTCTATTGCTCAAACATAATTCAATTCTCATTCATCAGCACAAGTTTTCCTTCCTGCGAGCAGGAACACAATCTGCCAGAATGCAACCCAAGCCTCCCTTTGATTCACTGGTTAGACAAGCTGGAGAGAGAGGAATTGGCAATTCCTCCTGTTTCGAGGTGCTGCTGTGAGATCCCTGCTCAGGGTGCCTAAGGATGCAGATAAATCTTCTCTCTGACACAGAGGGGAAGAATGAACCAGGCAGTGAGGAGCCTTCCAACTCTACTTGTCACCAGGACAAACTCAGCAAATCTTGTCTGTTCCCTCAGATTTATTAGATAATAGTTACAAGATTTGTGAGCTGCTGCTGCTGCTGCCTGTCCTGTGATATTTCATACCCACCTGGTCCCTGCAATGCCTGGAACACAGAGCTGCAGCCCAGGGAAGAAAAGCCAGTCCAATCAGGGCAAACAACAGCAGCATGACAGACTCAGGTATTTCATGAACTAACTTAAAAATATTACTTCCATGAATAATTTTACCCCAAATCAGATGAAACCTAAAACCAAGATGAAATGAAAAATACAATAAGTAAAATAACAACAACAACAGAGAGTACTTTTAAGCTTGAATACAACAGCACTTTACCAAAGCATGTGTGTGAATCAAAAGAAGTGACTGACGCAGGAGTTTGTCCTTGTAAAGAGCAATGAGTTGTTTTCACTGTCACCACCACTGCCATGTGCCTGGAGCTTCCCCAGGGCATCCCCCCAGCTCCCTGTCCCTCCAGGGTGTTTCTAACCCCTGAGCTGAGGAGCAGGGCTCTCCCTCCCTGCACTGCCAGGCTGCTGCTGCTGCTGCTGCAAGTGTTGCACACCAGGGCAGGATGTGCCCTGGTGGAAACAGTTCGTGTCTCCTGCCAGGGACTGCTCTGCACAACCTGCCAGAGAGGCTCCCTAAATGCTTGCTGTGCTGTTGTGCTCCCAAGGTCAGCACTCACAGCTCAACACTGGCTTCTTTATTTTTGCTGGTGCACGCCATGGAAAAGCATCACAGACAAAAGAACAACAGTCACGGTGGTGCTTTATCCAAACAGCATCTAGCCAGTCACTTGAGGATTAATTCAACTCTCCCCTCTTTTTTTATTTTCCTTCTAACATCTGAAGATGGTATCTTGTCCTACTGCTGTGATCTCTTTCTTTTAAGATTGATTTATGGCAGCAATTTTCTTCCATCTGCATACCTGGGCAACTTCAGGGCCCTGCAGTTGAGCATAAGCTCATTCTAAAAATAAAGGTGGCCTCACAAAAACCTGAAGCCACAGCAGAACACTCATGATGAGCTGTGAGTACATCACACACAGCACAATGGGGCCCCAGTGGCCTACAGCAGCCCTAAACTATTCTAGGCACAGTTTTATCCTTAGCAAGCAGATAAAAGATGACTCTGGGTTTTTAAATCTCTAAAGAATGAAAAGAAATTCACCTTGCATTAGGGTTGGGACCATGCAAGAAAAGAGACAGACAACAGATTTCACCATGGGAGTTCGGTTTGCTCATGAATGTCTTCTGATTTTTCCGTGGGTTCCTGGTAACTCAAATTAATGATTCATGACTGCTTTTAACATATGCACTATTAACTTACTGGATCAGTACCAAGGAATTTATAGCTTCCTTTTGGGAAATCAGAAAAACTATCACCCACCAGCATCTACATGGAGGCCTTGAGAGTTTTATATTTTGTTTGGGTTCTTTGGCATGTCTTGTGGGTAAAGCATAAATATCCAGACAAATTCTTAACAACTTACTGAATTTGTAGGTACTGCTAATAGACTGAATAGAAAAGAGCTAATTTAAAAGCTACTAATACCACTTACTTTTTAAATGGAACTGGACTGCAAACTCCATGTATAGGTTTACCTATGGATAAGGGGAGAAGTGATTTAGAAAGTAAGTTCATTCCCTGCAGTGCAAACCAGGAGTGACCCCAACCCACAGCTCCTGCTGCAAGGGAGCTTGAAATGCCAGTGCAGGGAACTCCTGACACAGGTCCTGTGTCACAGATGCCACAGCTACAGATGCCATGGCTGGATGTGGAGTTCATACACATTTTACAGCAGGAATGAGTTTTTAAGGGTATTCTGAAAAGGTAGGGCTGATGCAGACAGGAGGAAGCTGCTTACAACAGCTCTGTCTTACAGCTAAGAAAAGGAATTCCCACTGATGCTGCCAAGTCTGCTTCTTTCATAAGTACTAAATTCATATGGTTTAAATTCATCTTTTAATTTATTTTTAATACAGAAAATTGTTTGTGGACTTTCACATTGCAGGGAACTGAGAAAACCTTCTCAAGGCTGTGTATCTGTCAGCACAGCACCCACAGGCTGATTATTTTTAAAAAATCCAGGATAAACACTACTTAAAAATTACCTAACCTCAGAAACTTCATCAACATAATTATAAGTTCATGATTAGACACAGCAGAGGTTAAGTCAGCATCTCCCATGAACGGGATGCAAAGCCTGGGTTTGTTTTTCATAGAATAGAATCATAGAATCATAGAATTGATTGGGTTGGAAAAGACCTCCGAGATCATCGAGTCCAACCTTTGGTCCATCTCTAGTCCCTTTACCAGATCATGGCACTCAGTACCACGTCTAATCTGCGTTTAAAAATCTCCAGGGATGGTGAATCCACCACCTCTCTGGGCAGGCCATTCCAATGCCTGAGCCTCCTCTTCTCTTTTAATGCATTCTGTGTGGTTACCAGCTAATGAAGAGCACAAAATTCAACTAAGTGCAGCAAAGCTGCAGAACAAAAAGTTAGAAAGCAGCGATGACCTTGGAGAAGTTGTGCTGGTCAGTCTGTTTTAGTACTGAAAATGGGGATTTTACCTTTTGCCATCTCCATGCAGAACTCTCCGTGAACTTCTGAGGGAAGGGAAACTGCTGCAAATACCACAGTTGTGATCCCACTGCACCTCTTCCCTCTTTCTTTTTTTCTATTTTTTTTTTCCCCAAACCTGGATCTAAACAGAGAATCATGGAGTTATTTAGGTTGGAATAATGACCATTAAGGTCATTGAGTCAAACTGTAAACCTAACACTGCCCAGCCCACACTAAACCAAGTCTGACAGTTGTTTCTTGTTCCCCAGACACTGACTCCTGAAAGGCTGTGAAGCTCAGGGCAAAGGAAGTCACTCCTGCAACAAGGATCAGGCCATTGCATCTTGATTAAATCCACAGGAACAGAGGAAAGAGCGAAGTCTGCCTGGCAAAGCTTGCATACAGAGTGATTTCTTCAGCTTTCAGTCCAGACCAATCTCTGCTAGCATTTCCTCTAATTTAAAATCATAATTAAAAAAAAAAAAAAGGCACTAAAAAAGCACTCCTTACAGAAAAGAAAGCAAAAATAGGCTGAGAATTGTTGCAACAGCTCCGGTGCTTTGCTTCCTCGGCATCTAAACCAGAAAGATACTGTAACTTTCCTTCCTACATACTTTGAACTCAGTCTTTGATTACTCATGCAGAAAGCTGGAACATTATGATACTGGAACACTCAGATGAACCAGTAAGTCGAATATTTCCACAAATGAAAACTCTGTGCAAGGCAGGGACACCTAGAGAAGCACCTTGGGCCTCTGCCATCATCTCTGTGGGCACAGAAAATCCCACTGTGAGATTGCAATTACTACATACTGGCACTCATCTCCTACTTTTTTGGAATTTAGTGCCAGCTTAAACTTCTGGACTTCAATCAAATTGGAGGGAGCCACGATCTGAACCAGTACCCTGAAGTCACTTCTGTGGCCCCCACTATTCCAGAGGGCCCATCCATTCAGCTCTGCTTCTGTTTATGCAACGCTCTGGGTACTCCCAGATGGCATTTCAGACAGTTATTACTCAAGCACCTGATTCCTCCGTCAACAACTTATTCCTCCAGCTGTGCTGACATCCTCACAGTTGGTCTTTCCCACCCAGTTTGGTCAGAAGAAGGACCAGCTGCATGGAGAGAAGAGGGCATTGCCCTTAGTCTGGGCAGCCCAACCACAGCTAACCCGCTTGGGTGTGTTGTCACCTGAGATTTGCAAGTCTGTAGGGTCATGGTCTTTGGATCCCTCAGGTTTCATTCCTTCCTTTTTCTTCTTATTCATTCTAAATCACTCCTCCAAATTTCCATCATCTGAGAGAGCCAAAGCAAACCTTCTGTATGCTCATCCCCTCCCAGCCTCCTGCCCTCCAGGGAACAAAACACACCTCGGTGCTGCCCTGAGAGGGGACCAAAGGCAGACAGGACTGAAAAGCCTCAGTGCAGCAACAGGCTCTGTGTAGGAACTGCAAAGAAAACACAGAGTCAGAGAGCATTTCCCTTCTATCTCCAAACAGTGAGTGACACCAGTGGCTTCTCTTTGCAAAAGCAGTGAACGCATTTCCATTTCCGAGGGTCTTTGGGGCTGTCAGCCACATTCCTGCTCCCTGGAGAAGGAGGCCACACTACTCTTGCTCAGAGAAACAGGAGGCTTGACCTTAACCTGCCTGCTGGGTATGAACCTCAGCTGCTCACTCTGCAGTTTATAAACTGTGGTTTTGTCTCCTGTACTGACCTAAATACTGCAGTGTTTGGTTTACAAACACGTCAAGGGAAAACTGGCTTTGCCCTTGCCCTACATTTCCCTTTCTCTTCCCAGTTTAGCATCTCTAACATATTCCCCTTACCCAAACTATAGAAACTGGCTTTTAATATTTCAGCCATCTGTTGGAATTTGTAGGCTTGTGAGTGGGCTTCAGATCACATCATATTCACTGTTTACATGGTCAACATTTAATCAATTTATTTATATTAAATAAACAATTTTGCAATTAAAGCTCCCTCTACATTTAAATGCTTTGATTAATGTGTGTAAGGCTATTTTCTGGAAAGAAAAATTGAGCCTGACAAGGAAAACTTTTGTTGTTACAGCTTATAATCTGTAAAATAGAGAAAAACTCACCTCTTGTGACATTCATTTTCATTCCTCTGCCTTTTGTTCCATCAGACTATTCCCTCTGCACACCTGCTCTCTATCTCCATTTGTCTGATTAATTATCCTCACTTCTTCTCTACAGGCTTTGACAAGTTCCTCTTCCTTCTCCAGCTTCATCCTCATTTTTCACCTTGTGAATCCCCATCCCAGACATACTGGCTGCTCTCAGAACGAAGTGACACAGAAACTACCAATACACAGTTTTAAATAAAGTAACAATAAATAGCAGAACATCTTGGCCATGCACCAATCGCTAGAGAATTTATAAATTAAGCAGTTTTCAGAGTAGGAGCTGGCTGAGGGGTTTAGGTTTCCATGTGGTATGTACTCTCATGGAGAAAAAGCCATATTCAAAGAGGTCTTTATGACAGCATTTCTCATATCTTTTCCCTTGGATGACACAGACTCTGAATTGATAATAATTTCTAATACAAATGCTGAGCAGCATTTTCTGTATTTGAAAGTATCACATGGGTGCATCTCAGTTTATTTTTTCCAGCATCAGAGTTGCCTGGTGGTATATGCCACAATTAATTCTACTCAGGATATCCATAATTATTATTCCCCTCTTTTCCTGCTTTCAGTTTGTTGAACCTTGCTGAAAAATCCTGCTGTTCAACTAAACCATACCTGTGCTTCATCACTCATGAAGCTTTTAATATGGAACCTCTTAGATTTTTATTAGTAAATAATTCACAAGCAGATACATCACCTTCACAATGATGGGCCTGAGTGTTCCTTGAGAGGCTGTAGCTGAGAGGACAGAGATGGTTGGGTGTAGAAAGTGCATCTGTGAAATCTGGTTTTGTGTTTTTTCCTTCTCTACCCCAAAAATGTAACCTTTCCAAGTCTTTCAGTTCCAGATTCTCAAAGGACAGGAAGTATCTTTGAAATCAGACTGGTTTTACTATTCTGCTTGTACCATTTCATGAGACTGGTAAAGGTTTGAGTATGACCATGGGCACTTTGGAAAAAACACAGAGAAGTTGTCTCTGCAGAGGCAGAGCTGGAACAGGCAATCCATGCCTGTGTGAGGTAACACTGTTTGTCCTCTTGGTCAAAGTGGAAGACGGTAGGAAAAAAAAGTAATGTTGCACAGCATCACTTACAAGCAATTGCAGGGTCTCACATTCTCACCAGCCTTTTCTTTCACACAAATCTGAACAAACCTGCACTTATTAGATGCCCATTTGACTCTCTTGCCCTGGGGTTCTGGCTGTGATTCATTCTTTACATTTAAAGAAAATCAAATCACGTATGTAGGTAAGGTGAGTTGTGGATGTCCTGACATGCACAATGACAGAAAAATTTGGCCTTCCAGGTCCTACCTCCGGTTATTTCTATTCCTTTCCTTTTTTTCCCCTCCAACCATGTTATTGCTGTCCATGAGTCATTTCATTAATCTGGAGAGAAGGCTGGAAAACAAGTGAATAAACACCCTGCTTCACAACCTTCTGCTGCACTGTTTACTTCTCTGCTAATGAATGAACAGCTAAAAAACAGAATTATCCTGACTGGGGACAGTCAAAGGGACATTATCTCCCTTTTGTCAATAGCTCTGCCTGGGTCTGCCAGTGACCACCTGCAGGTCTGAGAGGGTGATCTCTGCCTGCTCCTCCCAGCAACACTCCTGTAGTGAGTACAGTGACAGTGTAAATCCTAGAACAGGGTCATTGAACAGCTGGGGTTGGAAGGGACCTCAGCCCTGGAAAACAGTGGAAAGGAACATGTGCAATCAAAAAGAAGAGCACAGGAGTCTCTTACCTTTCCTATTAAAAAATTATTGAGAAAAGGAGTGAGAAACACAACACAGCTGTGGTGCCAGACACAGGACCTGCCTCCAGCAGCACAAGGTCAGATCTCTCACATGAACTGGGCTGGAACTTGGCACATGCTCCGAGTTCTGTGCACATGGACAGGGCTCCTCATTTACCCTGGACATGGCCTGCAGCCCCCCTGGATGTCCTGCCCCCCTTCATGCTGTCAGAGCAATCCCACCTCCAGTGACATGAATAAAGATAAGGGATGAAGGACTAAACGAGAAACAAATTACCTCAGCTAACAAATTGCCTCAGTTTTGCCCTCCAGATTGCAGGAATTTAGGGTGTCCCTGTGCCCCCCTGCAGGCTGGTTTGGCTCTCCCTGCAGCTGCTGACAGGCACAGGTGAGCTGGTGCTCAGAGCAGCCCATGCCTCACCCCAGCAGCTCCTCCTGGAGTCACAACCAACGTGCCTCCCTCAAAAGCAGCACAGAGTTAAACCCTAGGACTGCTATTTCAAACACCAGAAGGTGTTTAGTAAGTCCCTTTCAACTTCCAAGGATAGGAACAATGCACAGTTACTTCATAAAGCACATACTTCATAGCCACAGATGGGATTCCAAATAACATGCAGACTACTATGAACTATTTTCAAAATAAGGTATGAGGCTAAGTCTGCTTGTGCACTTTATATTCTCTTTTCCTTTGTTGCTACATATGCTTGAGATATTGAATTTAGTCTAACATTTTTATTTCTGCACTTTGATGCACAGTTGAACATACTCAGCTCTGATCCACTTTCAAAGAGAATCTATTAATTTTTATATCAAGGAGGGCTGATGCTCAACCCCTGAGCTAAACACACAGTCCAACAGAACATGAAATTCAACATTTGGCTGTTCCCTGATGATTATTTTCCTGCTCCCACTGCATAATGGGACAGCAGCTTGTACATGTCTCCATCATGTGAGTGGTGTATTTGCACTTTTGTGACAACAGATGAGTTTTTGTCCCTGCCAACTGCACCCAAACAGAGGAACCTGCCTAAAATATGTTCCTGGTCTGTGGCATCAACACAACACATTGCATTGTGTCACCTGTTCTCAGGACTTATGAGATGGGAGGACAGCCTCCAGACCTGTCTGAGACAGGATGCTGACATCTTTCTGGCTGGCAGCATTTCAGATCAAGAGTTAATATTTTATCAGAGCCCTTGATAGCTTGTGACACACAAATCAACACAAAGCTGGTGTTCAGCATATAAAGTAGCCTTTCTTTAACTCTCTCTAAGACTATTGCAACAGAACACAGTTTTCTTATAATGCAATTGTTGCAGGAAACCCAGGAGAAAACCCAAGTATGACACCAAAGTGGTGATGATCTGCCAGGCAGCTTCCCATAAAACAGGTTTCCTGCAGAGCCAAGGCACGGACACTGAGCCACATGGACAGACCCACAATAACTCCATGTCCTGTGAGCTGACCTGCCTGATCTCCATGTGCAGAACAACAGAGGCAATTCCAGCCAGGCCTCTCCCCCACTGCTTCTTTCCTCCTCTTCCTTGGACTAAGCAATGTCCAGTGGCAGATGGGAAAGAGATGACAGAGACATGGAACCACACAACATTTACTGGCAAGAGAACCTCACTTGAGAAACACTGTGGGAAGGGAAAAAAGGGAACCTGACAACAAAATTGAATTTTTTGAGGCTTCGTGCCAGAGTACATATCCTCTATGTATGTAAATATATATTTGATCTGTACTTGTGAATCAAAAGCCACACAAAACTTGAAATACTTGTGTGTGTAGTTAACTTTAGGATATATAACTTCAAAGATGAAAGCACAAAATCACTCTTGACATGGACATCATCACCCAAACAGAAAATTAGCACGTCTCTTTTTTTAAATCATTTTGGCAGGATGGTATTTCTGATTAATAGAAATTTGAATTAAATTTCTCCTTTCATGTGTGCAGCAGTTAATTCTAATCAAGCAAACTCAAGGTCTTCCGTTGCCTGGATAGCACTAATTAGATTCTTCCACTTTATTACTTCCACATATGCAACCATACATGGCATAAAAATACCAACTTTCTTCTTAACAAATATGAACTTCCTTTTCCAATTTTCACTGGGAATTATTTCCTGGAGTTGGGAACAATATCTGTTCCAAAGAAAACCCAGGAATCCTAGAAATAAAAGTATCAGGCTTAAAAGAAATGCTTAAAATTTGCTTAGTACAGACCAGCACCACCATTTAGGTTTCATACAGAAATAGAGTAACAGTTCATATTAGGCTGTAGATTTGTTAAGGGGATATGTGTGTGGGTGTGTGTGGGTGTGTGTGGGTGTCTCTCCAGATGAAAGCAAACAATATTAATAAAGTAACGACCTATTATTCCTGGGTTCCTGTTAGCCAGGCCTGTAATTGCCCTGACCTGAGCTGATGGAAGCTCCAAGTGATGGCACCAGATGCCTTATGATACAGGCATGGCCATTTGAGCTAATAATTGCTTATTAGATAGTTGTTCCAGGATCCTCAAGGAACAGCTTAAAAACTGACTTTATGCAGGGATGACAAATTATTCAAGAAAACATTTGATAGCTCTGCTGAGTGCCAGCCAAGGTTTGAGCTGGATGCAGAGAATCTATTACGAAACAAGCAGGCAGACCTAGCTGAGTCACTTTAAATCAGGAAATTCAATTCCTTCCTACTCTTCAGATTTAAAATATCCTACAGCATAAAGCTTCTATAGGATTTTTTTTTATGTTTAGGGAAGAAACTGAAATACTGCAGTCAAGTCTCTCTAAAGGAAGCACTCATGACTTCCAATACATCAAACTAATGAAATCAAGGAGGAGAAGAAAATCAAAGGATTTAAAAGGAAGGTAATCAGACCACCTCATTCTGCTCTTTGTAGTTAAATGAGGTACTCCACACAAAGACTTAAAAGCCGCGAGGGGGACATGCAAGTATTTCTGTTCTAAGTGGCTACTTCTCAGTGAGATAATGTAGAACCAATACCAAGAGATTTGGGAATAACAGTAATATGGTCCAGGACTTTACCAGAGTGCTTTATAGACCTGACTAAAAAAAAGCTTAAATCCCACAGGAAACAGAACTTCCTAAGAAATAGAAACATGGTTATTCAGTATAAAACTGAATAAAAGCAAAGGTTAAAAAGCCCTTTGCAGGAGCTGCAAGTATTAATTTCTAGGGGGGTTCATTTCTTTCTAGAGACCTTCTCTCATCCTCAGAGGGGTATTTTTCCTACTATTAGCTATTGCTTGGAACTTTCCTCCTTACCATCTTACAGACAATGTGGTTCCTTGTTTCCTGCCAGGCAGTGGGGTTCCCTGAAAATCCTCCAATACTTTACACCACAGGCAGTTCAGAAATAAAAGAAGAGGTACAATCACAACTGTAATTGAGCCAAGAAAGAAAAAACATTGCATCATGGAATATTAGCCTTGAGACAGCTAACTGGATTTTTACTCAAGACAACAGTCAAATACAGAGCAATGAAGTGCAAGATAGAAATGAAAAACACCTCAAAGCAAAAATTAAAGGTGACCTCACCTTGACAAGGTTTCTGCAAACATGAAAAGCTCACTTGGGCAACTTTAAGAGAGCAGAGCTTAATCTGCAAAGTGTATTTGTTCAGTTATTGGTTGTTGCAAAAAACCCAAGAGCTATTTATTTGGTTTACTAACAACATTTACTCAAAAGTTGCATTTACAAACACCAAGCTGAGCCTTGCTTTAGATTACCTCAGAAAAAAATTGGAGTCTGTATTGCATATCTATCTTTAGGGAAACATGATTATTTCTGAATTCAGAGGCTGCTCTGGGTTGGAGCAGCAGCTAATATCCTAACCAGAATTTCCTTGGTCATTACTCAAGCAATAGCACTTTTATTTTAAAAAACCTTAGTCCTCCTCCCCCACCAGTATTTCTCTCCTAACACATTCCATTCTAATTTTAGTCTTTTGAGAAGTTTCTTTTCCAGATCAACCCACTCTTTTTCACATTTAAATAATTTTCAGTTTTTAAAAGAGCTCAGTTTTAGCAGGTGTTTCAGTAGCTAAGCAATAAGAAGTCTCTTGAGAACATCTTCCATGTTTCCCAAATGGATTAGCCTGGAAGTTTGGGGAGAACAGTATTATGCAAAATACCCACGCCATTAAAGAGCTTTATTCCATTTTTTAAAATTGAGACAAAGAAATACACTCCCCCAAAGAAGCTTTTATGCTCATTGTTAACAAATGAAGAAACACTGGTTACACTGCCCATACTGGGACATAAGGAATGCAGGAAAACTCAACAGATAAATTTAGAAACCTAACATGGAAGAAAACAATGCAACTCCTCCTTTCTGAATGATTCAGCTTCATTGTGGCCCCAGCACCAAGAATACTCCATGGTTTGAAACACTGGGAAAGGGGGAAAGGGCCCAGCCTGGTGTCAAAGCAGCAGAGATGGCACCATTAACATGGGCCTGCAGCCCCAACACGGTGATTCCAGGGCTGGGAGCTGAACTACAGAACTTCCAGCACCTCCTCAGATAAAACACAGCCTGGCCCATTCTGTCACCTCCAGCTATTTGGAAGATGCATTATTTTCTCTTTTGGCTCCTGGAAACTAAACCCACTGCACTACACTCCAGCAAATGCTTCTTTTTGTGGTCCCAAATAGCAGGAGGAAACTCACTGACAATGATGCCTCTGTGCCCTCCTGCAGTTAGAGCAGACCTGTGAGACCTTGGCATCTGGCAGATTCATGAGGCAGGAAATTCTGAAATAAACTTAATGCTAGGCATCATTTACAGATTTACCAGAATAGATGCTCATCTGCAGTCACAGGGTTATCTTCCACATTTCCCCAGAGTGCAAGAACATCCTCCCTCTCCAACTGCAGAAAAGACTAATAGAGAGTTGAATCTATTCTGCTATGCCTGTGCAGTAAAAACATAAGTTAGAGTAGAATACAACAGCAGACACTTCTTTTCTTATTCTTTAACATGACATGTCACCCCCTATTTCTGCTCCATTAAATTCTTCAAATCACACAGACTGAAAAAAATAATCCTGTTTTAAAGCTGGACTTAATACTCAAAAAGAATTTTCTTACCTGGTGCAAAGATTTTAGGGAACCATTTCTTCAGCAAATGTTATTAGGTAAGGATTGGTCTAACCTCAATTTTCCACATGTGAGATACATGTTAGTATACACCTGAAGCAAATTTGCCTGTTAGCTTGCAGGAATTTTTAACAATATTTTTTTCTTTGAGGCTTTGACTATGTGTTCTGTCTCCCAAGTCTGCTTCCTTGTCTTCATCCTTCTTAGAATCCCTGAAACAGAATTAACTATGTTCATTCCCAGCTCCACTATTAGAACAGTTGGGTGAAGAGAGGAAATATTAGAACCCAGAAAAAAGAGATTTTTTGGTATTTCCATGAAAAACTCACAACATGTACTTCTGGAAGAAAGCAGTTCTGCATGTAAACTCATTCCCTGCTTGCCTTCCCTCCCTTTGTCCCTGTGGTTTGTCAGTGGGTGTGAAAGGGCACTGGTGGCTGAGCTGCGGTGCATCCTCAAGGACAAGTTTTCCTGCTGTTAAGCAGAGCTGAGGTGGCTCCATCCTTAGGCTGAGCATGAGAACACATCAGAGCAGCTGGGCACACATCAGCATCTCTGCTCTGCCCCCACCACGGGTTTAAAACTGAGCATGTGCTTGAGATTTTCGTGGAAGTGATTAAAACAGTCGGTCCTCTCCTCCTCACTAAACATTCTATTTCTCAAAAGCACCTTTGTCTAAACATGGGCCAAATAAAGTGTGAATTGAAAAGAGGACAGAGAAATTAGATCAAACTGAGTGTGTAGCATTCTCATTATCCCTCATGTCAGACAAGTCAGAAGCACTTATGTAATTGGGCCTCCAGACTCTAGGCAGTGAAGTGTTAAGACAGAAAGCAATCCCAGGACTGCATGCTGGGTTTTCACAAATAGAAAAACACAGAATTAGGCCAAGAGCTTATCATTAATGTGAATTTTTAATTGTACCATGTCAAAATCAGGTTCATCATGTGGCACATATGGTCAAAGAGAAAAGATAGCGTGCAGTACAAAAAATGGGAAAGCGAGGGAGGGAATTTTCTCTGGGCTTGTGCACACACTTGTGTGTGGCTCAGAGCAAGTGCACTGGCAAGGGAACGTGCAAGAACCATGTGTGAGGGGCACAGTGCCCTGCAATACAAGGGGAGGCAGCAGCCCATGAGCAATTGCTATGAAAAGGAATGGGGGGTGGGGAATTGTGCACAGCCCTTTTTTTAGCTTCTGCTGTAAAAAATAAATAGACCTTTTAATCTGTGTTCTCCTTGAAGCCCTCTCTATTGACCATTCATTTCTTCTTTCCCTTCCCAGCTCTTTACCTCCTCTATATGGCTGATGAATATGCAAGTGCATAATCAGTTCTATAATAGCCCATCCTTTCTAAAAACAGGCTATAAATTTGGATCCTAAGCAGCAGGTTCTAAAAAGCCTATTATATGATATGGCTGGGGGAAGAGGCAAGACCCAAATACCACCCCTCGTTCTTTCTAACGCGTGTGAAAGCAGCCAGAAGGCGGGTCCTTCCCAGAGCCCAGCTGGCAGCGGAGAGGGAACACCTTCGGCAGCGCCAGGCGCGGGTCTCAGCGCAGGGAGGGTCTGGCACAGCCGACGGCAGGTTCGGGAGCCGTGGGCGACAGGTGGCGCGGCGGGGCCGGGGCCACGGGCGGGGCCGGGGCCACGGGCGGTCCGCACATCCCTGCATCCCTACACAGACACACGTGTCCACAGACGGTCTGTACACGCGGTCTGTACATCCCTGCATCCCTACATAGGCACACGTGTCCATGGGTGGCCCATACATCTCTACACAGGCACACACATCCATAGGTGGTCCATACATCCCTACAGAGGCACACACATATCCAGAGGCTGTCTGTACATCCCTGCATCCCTACACAGGCACACACGTGTCCATGGGCGGTCTGTACATCTCTACACAGGCACACACATGTCCATGGGCAGTCTGTACATCCCTACACAGGCACACACGTGTCCATGGGTGGTCTGTATATCCCTACACAGGCACACACGTGTCCATAGGTGGTCTGTACATCCCTACACAGGCACACATGTCCATGGGCAGTCCATACACCTCTGTATAGGCACACAGGACCTGCCGGGCACACCTGCACACAATCCAGCCCCTCTGGCAGCTCCAGCTGAGGCAGAGCCAGTTCAAACACCAGCAGGGCTCTCCTGCCCTGCTCCCATCACGGTGCCTGGGGCAGGGCAGTCTGGGGGTCTGAACACTGCAGGGCAGCTGCTTCCCAGCTCCCAGGAGTCTCCTCCTTCCCTCTGTACAATAAACACAAACCCTTCTGTCCAATACTTGCATACACTTCCATGTCTCCATTGTGAGGCCCTCCTCTGGTTCCTGCTGGGCTTTACAGCGTCCCTGGGTGCTGCAGGGTGGAAGGCAAGAACTGTTAGTCCAGGTTTAATGGGATGATAAGGTCCCATCACACAGGGACAGAGAGCTGAAGGTGCTGTGCCAAGTGCCTCAGTGCATCGCTCCAGCTTCTGACCTGCAGTAAAGACTAGGAAGGAATTCAGCCCACATGTTTTTTACAGTTCCCCATGGAAAACTACCCTGGAACAGACACACATCTTTGAGCTCCAGTCTGAACTGACAAGCAAAAAGACACCAGCTGGAAACGGAGCTCCTGCTCAAAGCTTGGGCAAGACAGAAGCAAGAAGGTGGGTTGCAACTCTTTTAGTGGCACTTTCCCCAAGGGAGCCAGGCCATTACTACAGCTATACACAAGTTTTGCTGTTAACTGGGATAGTGGGAACATCCATCATCCACATGAGGCACAGAAATGGGAAGGCAGCAATGAAATACATAGTTCCCTCAAAAAATTCGAATAAAGGAACAGAAACATTGACCTGCTGTTGCGCCCTGACATGGCATAACTCTTTGTTAGTTGTACTCATCTGCAGGTACTGAATAATATTTGCATAATTCATGGGAGGAATATGGCAAAACAGATACATACAGGACATGCTACAGTCATAGAGATACCTAGATAAACATGAAATAATTTTAAAATATGTCTTTAGAGAGATGATATTTAACCCCTGTAAGCTTACAAAATGCTCAGAGGTGGGCAGCCTTTGAATGTGGATATCATACAACACTTTCCTTCTCCCCTTTCCCATCACCTTCAACACAGATGCCCCTTACAAAGCAGTGCAAACTCTGCAACACCCCAACAAAAACAGGGATGACAGGAGGAAGGAATGTTAGAAACTGATTTTAATAAATCATATTACAAAATCCTGGGACCAGTTCACAAATAAGAATGGAGGTCTCATCCAACACTCTGAAGTTGAGAACTGGGCTCTCCAGACAAGGTCCAAAGCCTCGAGCTGAGCTTTGCTGTGCATCACTCAGATTTGGCAATTCAGATCCACTCTGGAGTCTTGTTTTCCTTTTTGTCTTTTAACATTCTTTCAAGCCTATCAGCACACCAGTGCTCTCCATGCCTACCACAAAGTTGGTTTGCCTGCATCACAGGAAGCACATCAGTTACATCCTAGACTCTCATAATACTTTCACAAATATTTGCTTCACTTCAACTAAAAAAACCCCAAAACCCAAAATACAGCAGAGGAAATATTTTGATCACAAAATAAAACATATCAGCAAACCAAGGCCAGGTTCCCATAAAAAAAAAGAATTAGAATAGGAAAAAGAACAGATGGATGTACTTATTAGTAATGTCCCTTAAGTGGTGAAAATCTTTGGATCCTGAAACACCACTGAAACACCACAAACAGAAGTTCCTGATCCCAGGAAACAAACCAACCTCAACATCCCAAACTTTGCTGTGATCAGCACATCTTAGGCACAGGATCTGGAGATAATTACCAGAGGGGATGCTGGCAGGGTCCTTTGAGAGAACATGCACTTGCCACTTCTTCCTGAATTTCAGGAGTGTCTCCTCTAGAGCAGTCTCTACAACATTCAACTGCATGTCCAGCTGCACATCCTGGAGGTTGTGGATCCAAGAGGAACAGCAAGACTCTCTGTAGGATACTTTCAAGTGCTTAAATCCTTATTAAAACTCGTCACATATAGTACCAGATAAATTCAAAACATTACAAGAGAAGGTTTGACAGTGGCAAAGACACAACATAGTGGTTACAGTTCAGAAAACTTACATGTTATTAAATGCAAATCCATGACAAATCTTCATGTGAGACTACATGAAGACTTTATGGAAATGGCAATGTATGGATGCTTTTTCCTGTAACAAGAATAACTGTTTACTGTTTAGGAGGTAAGTTTGGAAATACAGACTATTACCAATTCTACTAAACTACTAAAACACTCCTAGCAGAACTTGGCATTGTTCTATTCCCAAGTTTAAAACAGCAGTAGAAGTTACTCTTGTAGACAGCTGTTGAAGCCTCAGTGCATTAGTATGCTGAGATTGCCTCCTGTTCTCTCCTCTTGTCCCACACAGTTAAAGCCAACCAAAACCCTGTAACGTTTCTGGCATGATTGTACCTTCCCTAGCAATATGCAACAGAATCATGTCATATTCATTAGTCTTTAAAGCAAAGCCCTGATTCAAGTAATAAAAAAGCAATCTTCCACACTGCTCCCTCTTTGCAGGATGGCTTCTTTCTTCACGATCTCGTTGCTGTTGTGGTCTCGACCGAGGTGATCTTACGATTTTAAATTGCTGTGTATAACTCTCCCCCTCCACCCACAGGTCCTTGGCTTCTGCCCTCACTGGTTGTTGCACCCTGGGGCTGCAGAGGAGCTGCCTGCCTGCTTCTGCTTCTTGCGGCGCTTGTTCAAGAGGCGGTTGTTGGACGTTTTCAAGTCTTTGATTTTCACCTGATCATAGTCCACCCTCATGGTTGCCAAAGCACTGGTCATCTCCTCCTGAAACCAAGGAAGGAATTTATTGAACCCTCTGAGGCAGTGAGGGCACAGCCACCCCACATGTCCTGCCAGGAGATGAATGTACAGAAGGAACCCTCAGTCACAGCATGGTCACAGAGTGTGAACAAAAACAGGGGCAGATACTGACTGATCTCTTCACTCTCATGACCAGTGACAGGATCCATGGAATGGCTGGAGCTGTGTCAGGGGAGGTTTAGGCTGGACATCAGGTTGGATATCTGGATATCAGAGGGAGGTCAGGCTCCCCAGGCAGTGGTCACAGCACCAAACCTGCAGCATTTGGACAAGGCTCTCAGGGACAGGGTGGGATTGTTGGGGTGCCTGTGCAGGGCCAGGAGCTGGACTCCATGATCCTGATGGGTCCCTCCCAACTCAGAGTATTTTATGATTCTGTGAAAATTCTAACAAGTAAATAAATGTCTAAGCATTTAGTTCAGGAAAGGAAACACAATATTATGGGAAAGTCAGCAGCTCAAGGCAATGCCTCTGGGACCTACACAATGCACAAGCATAAGAAGTTCTCAGAAAGATGGAAAAGGAGAAGGCTAAGTGAAAGTATTTGCTTGATCTCTGACTCAGGAGGCAAATGTGGCCCAGATCCTCAGAAAATTTTGCCATTACACAGCTCAACAGCTGAGACAATACATCAGTGATTTAAATAAAATCAGTAATCAATAAAACACACTACAGGAATGTTGCAAGTGTCAAAATGCCAAGCATCGTAAGATCAGAAAATTCAGAATTAATTGTAAAAGCATGCCAACCTGATAAAGGCCAGCAGGAAAGAGCTAAGACTTTTAGTCTGCCCTATAGTTTCAGTTTGCAGGAAGCATTCAACTGTCATCAGTACAAACAGTGGGTGAGGCACCTGGTTAGATTAAGGAAAAGACAGACAATATTTTTATTCCCTCTTCTCCTCCCCACCAAATGTCACAACAAGACAAGGCTAAGGTTATTCAGTGTTGTTTGACAATACAAGAACAGACCAGAAGACCAGGGTGCAGCTCAGCACCCCCACCCTGCCCCCCATATTTTAATCACATCCTTCACTTCACTGTAATGAACTTCAAACTCCCTCCCCACTATCCCTCTCCTCCTGGTTCCACACAGTGGCTCAGCAGGCAGCACCATTAGTGCCTTTGATGATAAACACCACCTTTGCTGATATTTGGTGCAGCTGTAAGGCTGCCAGAGGAAGCTCAAATAGCATCCATTTTTTTTAAACAGTTACCATATACACTACTGTTCTAACCAAGACTGTTTGTGCTTCTGTTGTTTGACATGATTGTATCCAAAACAGTCACAGTCTCCAAGGAAATGCACAGATGCAGAGAAGGCAGCTCATCTGATCTCTTACCAGACTTAACTTAAAGAAAACTGAACTAGGATTGACTCACTTTAACTTCATCCCAGTGGTCTTTATCCTCTTGCAGGACCCGTGCAGTATGAAGAGGGGTTGGTGGCACTGACATTGATCTCTGAGAAAAGGGAAAAATACAAAAAGAAGTTTTGAAAAATAGCATTTGAGAAGGGACTGCTTGCTCTGCTATGAGTATCAAGGGCATAAAACGTGATCTAATACTCTCCAATGGCCCTCACTCTTCCTGCTTCCAGTTACTCCACAAGTGAACTTGTGTGTGTGGTAGAAAAGGACTACAGTCCCCACATAGCAGTATCTTTAAAGAACAAAACGAGAGATTAGTGCTGAGCTTCATTCTGTCCTCTCCCTTCCAGTCCAACCAAAACCCCAGTGTTGGAATAAATTTTCATGTACATTTTAGATTTTAACTGTCATTTCACTATTAATTAGCCAATGTGATCTTTATCTCCTAGGATTTGTTGTAGAAGACATTTCCTTGTCAACATCCATTAAGTGAGGTTACCACTTCATCAGATCATTAAGGGTGCCCCAAAGAGGAAATGATACTCCTCCTCAGGGGAAGGCACAGCTCAGAAGACAGTGCACCACTTGAGCTGCTGCTCCATGTAACACTGAGCTCTGTGCTCAGCTGCCAATGAAATCAGTAGGTACTGTGCATTAGAATAAGGCACAATTTCTAAAGCACAAAGCACAGTTCCTTAGCTAAACTCAGCAGGAATCATGGCATTCCTTGCCAGTCCAAAACCCAAACTGTAACTTCATTTGGATCTTCTATCTTCCTTATACTTTCTACCCCAACTTGCAGTCTACTGCTGTGGTGTCCTACCCCAGACAGAGCTGCAGGTCAACAAAGTCTGAGGGCATCCCTGCCCATCCCTGTAGCACAACCCTTCCAGTGGAAGCAGTGCTTATGCTCCCATGGGCTAACAGCAGCACTGCTGTTCTTCAGGGTGAAGCAGAAATCCTGACTGCTGCACCCTCTGGAAAAGGACCCCAGCTGGCCAGGCTGTATTTTATCAAGTACAGCTGGGACATGAGAAATGGGAAACAAGCAGAGTGGCTTTAGTGATGTCCCTGTCCCTACTGAAGGTGCTCTCCTATCTGCTGTGAGCTGCTGCTTGCTAAAAAACCTTATCCACAAGTAACTAGAGGGTTCTGTGCTCCACCTAAACTGGCAACTTTTGCCTAGTTCTCAGTAAGACTTCTGCCATCCATCTAAAAAAAAAGAGGGGGAAATAAAAAACAGGATACACAAACAGTGTTTGTGCAAGGCACCTCCCCTTACATGTTCCCACTTTGGGATTTAGGAAAAGGGAGAACACAGACATTCACTGTATTGGTCTTTCCCTCCCTCTGCCTCATGGGAACAGTATGTTGAGCAGAAAAAAAGCCAACTTGCAGACTTCTTCACAGAACAGTGTTTGAGCAGGGCTCTGGTGCAGCACTCTACAGACCTTGTCTCTCATCTGCTCCTCATTAACTGGCTCTATGAATATCCCAGGTAACGTGTGTCACTGTAGGTGGCAGCTTCCTCAGCTATTTAAGCACTCACTCCATGAAACTCCTCACCTGCTGACTTCTGAAACACCTCCTTCTTGGGATTCAAACACTTAAAGCTGGGGGGATGTGTTCTGAACAGTGATTACATTTTTATTTGCTTAAAGACTTACAAACATTGTCTAGGGTCTGTTCTAGTTCCAGTCTTCGCAACCTCAGTTTCTCAGCTCTCCTATCTCTAGAGACACATGTCTTTGCTCCATCAGGATGTCACACAGGTGCATTTCATTTGACTACAAGGGTTGTCAGACCCTGCAACATTCCAGGAGTGGGCACTGTCAGCCACAGCTCTGATTCTGCCTTGTCCTCTGAGCACAGACACAGAAAGAAGGGCATTCTACACTATAAGTGATTCTGTTCCTGGCTGATGATTTTTTGGGCAGCAGGCACAAGACTGGTGTCTTTTTAGGCACAAATGTGAGAAGTATAATCTGCTATTTTGAGGGACACCTACAGAGCAGAGATGATACCATGAAACTCAGCCTCATAGCTCCAGCAAGTCTTATCTCTCATTTGAAATAATCAGTATTGTATTATTAAAGCATATTTTTCTTTTTTCCCAAAAAACTTTTTTAGGGAAAAGTGAATTCAACCAAATCATAGAATGAAACCTGAACTGGGCCCATTAATAACTCTGTGTACCACCCTACCTGGCAATCTCTGACAGGGCAATAACCTGAAACCCTTGCTCCTCCCCCAGGCATTTCCAAACTCTGCCAAGCATGAGAATTCCCACTAAGCACAGGACTGTGTTCACACTAACAAAGCTATGCACAATGATGCCTGAGGCCACTAATAATAGCTCCCTTTAAATCCTGCACTGATGAAGTAAGCACATACAGTTTATTTTTATGTTTTTATAGAGTAACACATGCATATGCTGCAGAGTCAACAGTGACTGGCTGCTCCCAGAACAGAGACATATTCGGCTGTTGCTTCCAAGGACACCACTGTGGGTGTCTCTCCTTGTGTGTCCTCTGGGAACATCAAGAAGAATTGTGGTTTTGCAGGCAGATGACCCTCTGTGGAGGGCACAGGAGGTTAGTTAAGGTATCAACAGTAATAATAGTCCTTCTCTTGCTGTGCTGTGTGGAGCTACACATAAATTCTCCGTGTAAGAATTAATTCATGTTGCACAAAGAGATATAAAACTCACATTAATCCAAGGGTGGTTCATGAACTGAGAAACTGTCATCCTCTCCGTGGGGTCAGTCTTCAGCAAATGGCGAATCAGTTGTTTGGCTGAAAAACAGGACCAACACAGCTTGTTGTAGCCTCTGACTGTGCTCCCAAATAACCTTGGGAACACAAAGAGCTGCTGAATCAAGAAACCTAATCCTGCAGAACTTAAAACACCCACCTGTTGCTGTCACTGTGTACTGTGTGGCAGGTTATTAGGGTTAAAGAGGCAGAATGGGAAAACATCCAAAAAAAGAGGTAAGAAGGAAAGGAAAGGGCTGGGGATTCCAGCTATGCCCTCCACATCACCAAACCAACTGCTTTGAGAGCACGAGCTTGAGGAAAAGAGAAACACAGGAACAGAAAGCTGCTGAGCTGCTTGTCTGAAAGATGGCAACAAGTTTGGCAATATGAGTTGAATGGATGCATAAACTGATGCTTTGAGAAGTGATAGAAGACAACAAATAGCACAGGCTGAGGCAAAAAAGGGACAATAAACTTTGACAACTGAGGGGCCACTAAAAGGCCAAAATGTCTAAGAAATGGATTGCGCAAACAGGCTTTGCAGCAGCTTTCTGTGAATGTGGTATCTGCAAAGCAAGAGTTCTAAGTAATGGACATACAAGATAATGAAAGTCTAGGTAAGAGTTTCATTAATGTGGGTGGACAGAACAGAAAAACTGCATCCTAAGGACATTATTTAGAAGGACTTACACCAAACTTTCCTGGGAAACCGAGAAAAACTTCTAAGAGTTCTCTTAGAAACATCAAATACAAGATGACTAAATGCTTGTAAGAAGCTGCCAGAGGTACAAGCTTAATTTGTCGAGGGATGCTGTAAAGGACAGGAAGAGCACAAAGCAGGGGAAAAAGCAGCAGCCTAAAAGAAGGTGCCTCATCAGCCTAAAAGAAAACACACAAAGTAGATGATCTTAATAGGATCCAAAGGAGAGGGCCCCATCTTCATTCATGCAAACATATAGAACCCCTACACATTTTCCAAGTGCACATTCTCTCACCAGGTTCCTCTACCATGTCAATAACTGCTTGAATATGAACAAGACCCAAAGCAGAGAAAATATTAAGCCAGAAACTCACAAGTAAAACATGTCTCTGAACAATGTTCAGCAGGCTGTGCTGCACAGGCAGCCAGGAGATCCAGTGAGGGGTGAAAATGCCACAGATCCCAGCACTATCCAACAATAATCTGTTATTGCTAAACAGCAGACAATGACAGCATCACAGCAATACAAGGGGCTTGTAAGAAAAACAGATGAGCCCAGAGGTAGCTGACCTTTCTCTTTGATATGATGGGCATGTGAGACTTCCAGCTTATGAGACTGCCAGGATAAGAGGCAATCAAAAAAATCCACTTTTGGGACACTGGTTAGAGCCCAACAGCTTTTGATCAGTAACTTATACAAAATAAATTGTTGACCTTCATTTAAGTGGTGGCTGCCAAATTCCCACATCCCAAAAAGCTATCATGAAAACTTGCCATCCTTGCTGGCTGGATCACCAAGGAGGGCAAAGTCTGAAAGAGTTCTTAAGGCAGTTTGCCCTTCTTCCAACTCAGCTTGCATTCCAGCTGTCCTGCCTGTCTCCTTTCTCAGGATTAAGGACTTCTGTTTCCAGAGGGTTTAATCTCAGCATTCACTAGCACGAGTTGGACTTTGAAAGAAAGTTTTCAGTAGTCATTTACTTTGTGTAGCACTGAGGTTGCTGGCTGCTATCGGAGTTTCCAGTCGTTCTCTGTATCACTTTACAAAAAATTAATTCAAATTCCAAGGGAAAGGCAAAGAAAAGCTATGAGAACAGTCTCTTTGTAAGCACAGGGAGCACTGTTACCTTCCTCTGATACTTCAGCCCACTCTGGATTGGGAAATCCATATTGCCCCATCCGAATTCTTCTCTTCATCCCTGGCGAAATGGCTTGACCAGTGTTTGAGTAGAATGGAGGGAACCCACACAGGCTGTTAAGAGGGGACAAAAGAATTTCCATAACTAGTAAAGTCCTTTCATCTCTTAAAAAATCCCATTCAAGCTCATCTTCTACTGCAGGTTGCATGATCTTCAGAACCAATTATGTGTAAGAGCAGATTTAACAAGATGTGTCCTCTCTCTGTTCTTCAAGCCTTTTCCCCAATACTTACAGAATGTATGTGATGACACCCAAGGACCACATGTCACAGGATTTGTCATACTTCTCAGGACCGAGGACTTCTGGGGCTGCAGAAGATTAAAACCAGAAATCAACAGAGTACCAGCTATTTCCTTTCATCTCCCTCACCTTGTAAGTAGCAGCACACTTCAACAACAAATATAGGAGGCATTAAAAAATGCAGCTCACTGCATTGGCAAGTTCCTAAAAGTATCTAAAGTATCTTCAAAAGGAGGAACGGAGGCGGCAAAACACCCTATTCCTCACCTTGGTCTGTCTGAGAGCACAAGATTCCCAAAAAGTAGAAGGAGCTCCAGCTAAATGTGTAAAGGAAGACACTGCAGTGATAATGGAGGCAGGAGCATATGTTCCAAAAATCCAGAACAGAAAGGCCCTACTTGGCCTGTGATAACATTCTGAAGGATACCTAAGTGGTGTGTGCAGCTCCAGAGCACTGAATTTTTCTTTGGCCTCCAGAGCATTGTATTTTTTCACTAAGTAACAAAATTAGAGAGAGATACATTTAGAAGGGATTTTTTTTTTCCCCCCCCAGGGCAAGTAAACTGGCAGGGAGCTTGATTTTGTAAGGCAAATTCTTCACTAACCAGATGAGCAATCATGCTGGTTTATAAAAAGGTGTTGAGAAGGGAAATGTCAGCATGTTTATACACAAGTATAAAGGCAGAAAATCATGTATGTGTAAATTCCTTAACATTTTATCACTAAACTCAGCTTACAAAAATATAGAAGGCATCAGAAAAAGAATATTCCTAATGCAATTATCTGGTAACAGTGAGTAACAGTATCTTTCAATATTTTAAAAAAATATAAAAAGTTTCATCACAGAAGTAATTTTTCAAAAAAATTAAGTTCTTTTTCCACCAAAGAAATTCCAAGCATGGACTGCCTCAGTCATGCCATGTGATACATGACTATTAACTCAGGACTCTAAAATGAGTGCATAAAGGACAGTGGCATTCATTATACAGTGCTCTGTCTTTGGACAAAATGCAGGAAAAATTCAGCTGTGATTAAGGCACGTTGGTCTTTTATTACCAATTACTCCATTGGCCAGCTTAAAGTTTTACAGCTCAGGCAAGACTCTCTCTCCTCTCTTTCAAATCAGTTAAGCCCAGAGTAGTTTTGCAAAGATAATCATGAAGCTCTGTTCAAATTAGGACTTTTACTGCATCATTCAGAGGCAACATCAGGATTACTTCAAGAGTAATCAGAAGAAATATTTTCTCTCTCCTTGATCCTAATTTGCATCTCCTGTTAAGGCTGTTTCCCCTACAACCAAGCAAGGAAGCAGGAGCACTGAACTGTCCTGGAACCAGACCAGGTTTGGGCTGGATCCCAGTTTAAATCCTGCAGGCTGACACTTTGCATTACACCCACAACAGAAAGTTTGCCTCCCATTCCTATGGCCCACAGACCCACTGCACAAGGAGGGATGACAGACTGGAACATGGAAGAAATCTTGGATAACTTACCCACATAGTAAGGAGTGTAACAGGGGGTCTGCAGCGCATTGACTACACTGGTTTCTTTGGCAAAGCCGAAATCTGTGAGTTTGAGCACAGTATCCTTGCCTTTAGATGTGTAAAGCAAGTTTTCAGGCTGAAAGGCCACCAAGAGAAAGGAAAAACCAGACAATGAAGAGATGTTGCTAACGAGGTGACAGGTCAAACCCTTCCTGCTTTGCCTGGGTGAGCATCAACAGCTTGCCCTTCTTGAACTCCCACCCAAGTATGGGGAAAGTTCCCTCTCAAGCAAACCACAAGACTCTCTCTCATCTTGTCCAACAGGCATCAAATCTGGCCTCCTGAACCTCTCCCAGTTCTCTGCACTTGCTGGGATCAATCTGTCTGATATCAGCAGCTGATCTCACAGCACTCTGTGTCAAACTCAAGTAGCTGAGGTGGAGGACAAGAGTAGTCCTCAGACAAACTCTCAGTTAGCAATGGACACTCCATCAGAATTACAGACAAAATCTGTTTCCCCCTCCTCTGTCTCCTGAAACCTGAGTTAATTCCACCTTTGCTCCACACTCCATCCAGGCAGAAGTGGGACTGAGGGAAATGCAAACCCTTGTGCACAAGAACAGGGACAACAGGACATCTCCAAACAATCTGCAATTAATTGAACTTGTTTTCCAGTTTCTCAGTCATAAGGAAGCTGTGACCTTTCCCATGCTAGTGTTTAGGGACATACAGAAAAAGGGAAGGCTTTAAAGAAAACAAGATTTAGACTCTATTCAGCAAGTTGACCCATTTCTATGTTAGTTCATGAAGTGTGTGTATGGAGTGTTTGGGGCCCAGTGCTTCAGTTTCTGTGCTGGTGACAGACAATGACACACAGCTCTGCAAAAGTGAAGAGATTTTTAGACTCCGAGCATTTAAGTAATTTTCTGCTTCCTACCTAAAGAACCCTTGAATGTGCCCCTCAGTGACACATGCAATGGCTAAACACACAGAAACATCTGCAGAAAATTCACAGGCTCAGAACAGTGAAATCAATCTGATGCCTCAGTTGTTCATTATGTGACCTGTCTCCATCCCATCCCATCCCATCCCCGTATCGCTGCTCTGGAGATGCCAGGGGGCAGACAGCTTGGCTTTGTTTATGCTGTGCCCTTTACAGAATGAAAGCAAAATACAGTGCTACAAACTCTGTCAAAACTCTACAACGAGATCTGGGTTCAAACTTTAACTAATTAACAGTGTCCCACATGGCAGTAAGGGAGAGCTTTCTGTTTTACCAAATATTCACATAAATTATTAAAGTGGGTTAGATGCATAATCTGTATTATTCCTCCCATAAATGCAGTTTCTCCTCTCTCTGAAGGGGGTTTTGGGGTTTGTATTGTTGGGGGGTTTGTGTGTGTGCTTGTTTTTTAGGCAAGTATGCTGAAAAAAACTAGTAACTGGCAAAGACTGTATACAGAGTCATGTAGCACAAGTTCACTTCAAGCAGGGTTATTTTCTTGCTAATTAACTGGATTGCAAGTGGATAGTACCTCTTTAACCAACCATCTGACTATCATGAGATTCTTCTGCATTCCCTATTCAACCGTAAGGCATTAGCACACATGAATATTCCAACCTTGGACTACTTGCAAATGTGAACAAATCCCTTCTTGAGCTGGAAGAGGAACACTCTGACCTGCTGACTGCACTCCCAGATCTGTTTGAATCACCCCTGCCCACTTATTTCTCTGCCATAAGCTGTGCTGCCCCTGCCCACACACCTGCAGGCCTCACCTTGACGTCCCTGTGGGCGATGTTCATTGAGTGCAGATACTGGATGGCTGTCCCAATGTCCCTCATTATTTCAGAGGCCTCTAGAAATACAGTTTCAGACAAAGGTCACATTAACATTCCCACGTTAACTCTGGGACGTGCTTGGGAATGCTCCTGGCTTACAAACAGCCTGCTGGAACACAGGGCCCCTAAGAAGAGCCCTCCCAGCTGTGCTGGGACTGTGCTGACAGCCCTCCCCAGGCACTGCAACCCCACGGCTCACACTCTGCTGCTTGGGAGCCTGGGCATTTGGGCTTGAATTTGCTCACCAAAAACGCAGCAAGAGCACAGCAGGTACACAAGCACCAGCTGTTGAGAAAGGAGCCCCAACCAGGACATATGCCCAGTAGCTCAGAACATGTCCTTTCAGCTTCTAGTTCAGGGGTAGGAGGAAGATCTAACAGACTTTCTAAAAATAGAGCAACGTAACAATATAGTAATTTTAGGGTAGGTGACATCTTTATTCCTCACTGTCTTTAGAATTTCTTTGGGAGAAACAAAATCAACAGTTCTATTCTACAAAGCCCAAACTGCCACCTGTGAAAAAATACGTTTCTAAAATTTAACATAACCCCAGTGGGAAATTCCAGTGGTGGAGCTGCCTTGCAACAGCAGCACTCTGGGAGTCTGGAAGGGCTCAGTTACACAGGGAGAGGTTTCAGGATAAGGAAGAATGACATTCCCATGTGAGCATTGTATCACATCTCCACTGACAGGGAAACAATAGAAACTTGAACCTGATCCTCCCGTTTGTGCATGGGCAGAACCCACGGCTGCAGTGGTGAGAGAGGAGGTAGAAACTCTTGTACTGTAACTTGGAATCTTCTTCCATGTGGCTTGAGAGTGAAACTACACAATCACAGGCAAGGACAATCAGGAGGCAGAAACACTCATATTCTTTGGGGAAAACCTTCCTCCTGCCTGGCCCAGGCCAAACACTGGCTCCCAATGGCAAGCTGGGGCTACATAAACAGACAGTGGACCTGGGCAATCCACTGCAATGGGGCGCATTTATCTCAGGGAAGAATGAAGGTGGGTTTTTGTTTAACACTCCCAAGTGATTTCTGAATGAGTTTTTATAGTGTTATACAATGCTATATTATGTGGAAAAATAATGCTTTTAGCAGAGTGCAGTCACTAAGGTTCCTGAAACCAGTTTTCCCACTGGAAATCTGTATTTTATAGAGGAACAAATAAAGTTTCTAAAAATGCTCGTTTTCCTTACACAAGTCTCTCATAGGACTTAAAGGATTAATCTCAGGCTAGGAAACACAGGATCAAAAAACAGACCATCCTCTACACCAGACTTACAAAAAAATCACAGTAATTTACAAGCTCGAGTGTGGATTTAATTATTTTGTCAGGACCTTCCTCATAATCATTAACGTGTTACAAACACTAACGAGCTACCAACACTAAGGTGCTACAAACACTAAGCTTTCCACTCATGAGCAGAAAGAAGCTCTTGTCTGTTGTGAGGTGGCAAGGAGAGCCACAGCCAAGCAGACCTGTGGTACTCTGCAAGTAATAAACAGCAAAGACAATAAAAATGGTAAGAGTACTCCATTACAGGCTCTGTCCCTGCTCATGGCAGGTCTTGAAACTTGCACAAAGTCCCCACTACAGACAAGCAGGTTTGTTTACAGTGTAGCTAATAACACTTCCTTTCAAGAAGTACTTTAAAACCCTTGAATAAGAGATGTTTCATCAAGTGTTTCAAGCTCAGGGTCTAACAGCAGAGCTGTGCACAGGGATGCTGCTTGAGGGACAGCCAGAGAGCAATCTCAGCAGGAGCTGCGCTCATCATGTCAGAGGGGGGCTGGCAGGAGACCAGGGATCAGAATAACCCAGCCTGTGGTGGCTCAGAAATGAAGAAGCTGAGCAGATTTGTAGGAAGAATTTTCCTCTAAACCTTCCAACATTGTGCCTGAACTTAGTAAATTCTTGTAATTCCTGATTTTTAGGAATTTTTAAAAATAAGTGTTTAATACAGAGCTAGATAAACAATAATAACAACAACAACCACCACCAAAAATCAAATCAAAGAAAAATTCCTATAAGGAGACTAAGCAAGGGGACAGAGAAAGGGAGAAACAATCTTCCACAAACTTTAAAATTAAACCTGTGATGTTTCACCTCTCTCAGTGAAAGCTTGATCTCCTCTCTCCTGGATCCTACTAAACAGCTCTCCTCCCTCCATGCTGAAACAAAGAACACAAAGGAAACCGGGTCTTAGATGAGCAGAAAACACAAAATTAACACCTGGCTGCATCCATATAATCACCCAACAGATAACAAAGATTACAGGCTGCCTCCTATGCCAATGCTTCCTAAAGATTGCACTCACTCGAATCAATGCAGGAAGCCATTCTGGGATGGAACAAGCAGAAAACAAAACAAGATCAGGGAGTTTCAATGCTTTCAGTTTAATGTACCCTATCACAGGGAGCAGGACACACATAGCTGGGAAGTCAGATATGCTGGCACTGCGAGGCTGACAATCATCTTATTTTATGTAAGGACTGGAGATGAAAAAAAAAAGAAAGAAACAGATTCCTAAAAGGAGTATTAATTTGTCCTCAGTGCAGAAGACAATAACTCTGGTATTACAGATCAAGGAGAGAACAGCGAAAGTTAGAGTCAAAATAATAGCAAGAAGGATCATGTGTGATCATTGGATTTACAGGTGAAGTTGGGAGTCAGTCACAAGCAAAGTGCACTGTATTTATAGAGACATTTCTTTCAAGATTGTATTAACCATTCAATGCTTTAATGAGGACAACTCTGACGGAGTACAAGGAGAATTTATTTGCTGGTTAAGGTTCCTCATTCTTCTGTCACACAAGATGGCTGGAGCAGCAACACATTTCCTTAGCAGTTCCATAAAGGCAATGAAAGATTTGTTCCACAAACCCAAATCGTGCTGTGAGAAATCCCCCTAATTCCCACCTCAGCCAACACGTTCTCCCACTCCCTCCACCCCTCAAAGAGCAATGGCTGGTGAGGGGCTGCTGCTGGTCCGTACCATTCCATGACAATGAGGAGACACCTCTTTCCATGATGGATATTCTCATAAACATCCAGGACATGGACAATGTGAGGACATCCTGATGCTCGCCAGTGATACTCAACTTCCTGCCGGGCTTTGGGGTTGTCATACAGGAGCTGTAGAGAAACAGGAGAGAGTCAAATCAGGGATGCAGCAGCTCTGAGAGCAGTTGGCACCTGCACACACTGGAGCTCAAAGATGAGCTCCAGAAGAGTAAAGATGACTCTTAACACTTTCTCCAGCCAAAGGATGACAATCCATCGCAATATTTTCACCATCTCTGGGCTCCAACTTTCTAGATTGAGGATACAGAAACAACTGGTCCCTTGGAATTGGAACGACCACGAGTGGCAGTGAGGACAGATTTTCAATCTATCTTAACCACTTCAGGATGGGAAACAGCAAATTTTTTCCTACTTTTCAAAGTACTTTATAAAATCATAAAGGTTGGAAGAGAGGTTTATGATCATCAGTTCAACCATTAACCCAGCAGTACCACTGTAAACCCACTGCAGTGACAGATCCAGAAATACTTTTGAACAGAGGAGAATCCCCCTGCTAAGGACAATAACCCTCCCACCTGCCCCCAGCTGCTGGGAAAAGAGACTCCTCGGTGCAATGCAAATCTTTTAAGTTCAGTCAGATTTGAAACAATGAGGACTTTTACACTGACTCTGAACGTGCTTCTTAAATACTACACAGATTTCTGACCTCATCAGGGTCAGAAAGGGACCTTTGACTTCTGGATGCTTGAACTTTATCTTTCACATGCAAGGCCAGTTTATTTTAAAGGCACTAATCTCTAGAAGGGTAGTAAGGGCTCATCTTTCCTGGTCCTGCAACCTCATACACAAGAAGCCTGTCCCTCCCTGCTCGAGGGACTGCTCTGTACCAGCCTCCACCCACCACTGAGCTCTGGTGCAATGGGGGCACGTTGCTGGATCGTACCTGTTCTTCTCTGCCTCGTCTCTCTGGACACCACTAACTCTTTGGGAGAGATTCTCTTTACTGCACATTTATATTGCTGCTACACAACATGGCTGTGATGTGAGTTTGACACTTTATGGCCAATAGTAATGGAGCACAATAGGGATGGAGCACAAACCAAACTGATGCTGTATAAAGCACAGTTAAATGTAGTGAAACAGAATAAAAAATGAGCAAAGAACAATCACCTCTGGTATGTTTGTGTTAGAAAAGGTCTACAACAACTGTGGGGGTACTGTTTTCAAACAGCCAAATAAAACCTATCGTTGCTGCGCTATTAGGGCTTAGCCTGAAGCTCTTCCCACTCCTGTTTGCCAGCAGGTCCCAGTCAGAACACAACTGCATGATAATTGCTGAAAACAAAAATTAACATGTAACCTGTCATTAGGGACCTATGAATCAGAGCAGGAAAATGAGATTGCTTTTCCATCTGATAGCCAACCTAAGCCATAAATGGTGTCACAGGCACCTTTCAATACAGGAAACACACGATGCAAAGGTCACAGGAAGGATGACACAAATTCTGGTTTCTTTATTGACTCCACTACAGACCACCTGTATCACTGGGAAAAGAAAACTTACACTTCTTTGCTGCTTCAACATCCCTTTCAGCAAAGCAGACAGAGTAACATGGCAGGAAAGGCCTGTAACACCTTATAAAAGTGCTCAGGAATGACTGGAGAGAAGGTAAATGGCTTTTCTTTCAGGCTGGGGATAGGAAAAGGGTGACAACTGACAATTACTGCACTGCTGAGAACACACCTCTGTGTTTCTGTGAAGCACAGAGGGGTTGCAGGAGGCGCCAAGTGGCCTCAGGAGGGCTGTGGCTTCTCAGCTGAGCGGGCAGGGCCCCCACCACCATGACCCCCCTCGGGGCTCCCTCAGCCCTGCTCCAAAGGCTCCAGCAGGACACCAGATTTTCAGCAGTGCAAGGAGCTGAAGAAGCTTCACTGCCAAGTTCATTGCCCTCCCAGCCAACCTACTTCTTGCACAGCTGTCATTCTGCACCCAGAGCACACCCCTTTGAGATCACTATCCGCCTCTTCCTTCCTGCTCCAGCCTGGCTATGGCCTGATTTCCAACAAAATAACTTCCTAAAGAAAGAGATGGCTCCAATTTGGACAAAAAGCCCATTAGTGAGTCCAAGTGCAGTTGCTTTACTTCTTTCAGCCATGGGCCCATTCAGCAGCCTTTCCTTCACAGCCACTGTGTTCCAGCTCAGTAGGACTGTCCATCAGCATTTTCCCCTCTGCCCTTCTCAGTCTGGGCTGTTGCCGAGAGGTCTCTTTGAAAGTTCATTAAAATACGTGTGCCACAGTAAACCCCAAACACCCTCAGGACTAACTAGGGCATTTAGAAAAGCATTTACAGGGTTTATTGCTTGGGCATGACCAGATTAATGCCACTTCTGAGCAGGACACTTCAAAATCCTTCTTCCCTATCCTGTGCTACCGATCAGACATTCCCAGTCTCTTTACTAATGTAACTGCACTATCATCTGTGTATCTTGTGCTTTAACAAACCTTTTGATGCACACAAGGATACTGCAGTTTCTTTTCTCTACCCCTACAAGTCTCATACACTCCTCCCAAATGCCAAGACTGAATGTGCTCATGTCAAGATGACACCTGGAGAAGCAGAGAAAAGTAAATTCAAAAACAAAGAGTAGATACACATACCAAGCAACATCTCATACATCAACCAACTGTTAATCTTTGGATTTCTCCTTCTGCAGCTTAAAAATAAATTAAATCTTCTCTCAATCTAAAACTGAAAGGTATAACTACACCTTTTAAGACATCTTAGAGACAAAATGAAAGCCAGGTAGAGCTGAAAAAGCACCAATTTCTACAAAATTCAGGTGATGATTTAGAAACAGAGACTGAAAATATAGACTTATGGTTAAATTTCACAAACTTGCAAAAAAACTAAACAGAGATTTCCCCATCTTCCTGAGCCTGAAAAGCAACTTTGCTTCTATTGCTGCAATAGCTTTGGTAAGACTTCAGGCAGGTTCCCTGATGTTCTACAAAAGTGCAGAGGTGTTTGGGAGCAAACCCAGAGTTTCAGGTAAGTTTTCCCACTGCTGGTTCACGCTGCTCTGAGCTAAGAGCAGCTTTGCCAGCAGGAGCTCCCTGTCACCCCCCAAGAGTTCCCACATGGTTCAGGCTTGTCACAAAAGGCTGTGGGCAGGATCATGAACCAGCCCAACACAAAACAAGGCAAACCCAAGAAAAACAGGCTCCACCTCCCAGTTTTTAATAGGGCCAGAGGACACAATGCACAGCAGCCCATGGGGATGCCCATGTGTGGGGTCAGACACAGGCTGGACCAGGAGCTGCCCAGCACAGAACTGGAGTTCTGCTGGGGCTAAGCAGTACTGAAGCACTGCCTAAAGCAGCAGATGAAATAGGAATTATTATTCACAGAGAGGTCACCAAAACCAGAGGTGATGGAAGGCAGGAAAGTACAAGATGTGACTCACACAACTCTCAATATCTGGAAAAGCTGGAGGGGAACAGAGCTGCACCATGGGGTGTGCTCAGCCTGTTCCTGAGGAACAACAGGGCAGATTCCAGGAGACACTCCAGGATGTGCTGCCAATTCAGGGCCTGAGCTCTTAATCTGGGGCAATGGCCTAACTCAGGTTACTGAGTGTCTGCCAAGCAAATTCTGAACTGCAGCTTGGAAGGCCAGCTCTGTGAAACCTCCCTGTGCAGAATTTCTTGATAGAAAGAAAAAAAATAAATAAAAAGTGACACAGTATCTTAAAGTGACAGAGTATCTTCTAATAGCTTTTCCATCGATTCAGTGCTGTGTACACGAGGAAGGATAGCAGGAACCCTCATACCTTAATGGTCTGATCTACACAGAAAACAACCTCAGGACTCCAGGGAGCAGCAAGTGATCTTCTGTACTCTAAAACTGTAACAACTGAGAGAAGATATCCACAGGCACGAGTATGAAACAGGCTAAGGACAGGAAACAACCACTTCTCAGTGACTTTGCCTTTAATATGCATTGCCAGATTACACAGATTCCTGTCAGACCTGCTATCTGCTCCCTACACAGGGGATTAAGACCTCCACATATGCTTTTTTATTTATTCTAAACTCCCACAATTCTTCCTACTTCCAAACAGTTGCTGTGCTTGCATTAGAGCTGCTACAGGTTCAGTTCTCATCTATGGCACAACCTCCATTAAAGCAGCACCTGACACCACAATCATCTCTTTCTTGTTTGCACCAACTCCAGAATCTGAACCCTCCTTCACCACACAATCAGTTTTACAATCTCTATGCTATTTTCCCCACAGAAAGGCTTCCCATTATTAAAACAGAAATGGCACCTGCAGAAACTTTAAGTCCCAGGGGTCCTCAACATGCAATACTGACATCTTATGTCTACCTTTATTTGTGTTTCTAGTTGGGAAAGAAAAGGCCTTCATGGCTAAAAGTCAAGGTTCTTTTGCCTTCTCTCCTCTTTGCGTGTAACTGTTACAGAAATGCTGAATCCTACAAATAAGCCTTGGAATGTGAATTCAGGCTGATGCACAGAGAGCGACACCATTTGCTGCAGAGCAGTTCTCCCAGTCACTCTTTATTCAGGAAGGGGTGAGGGCAAAAGGAGGTTTCTTTCATCCCCTCCCTCTCCTGTGCTACAAAAAGAAGGGGGGGGGAAGAAAAGGAAAAAAAAGAGGTATTACCATGGATTTGGACATTTTGTCTTTTATTACATGCTGATTATTTGCACTACATCTATTAATTCCACGTTGACAACCTTTATCTGTTTCCAGGTCTCTTCACAAGGGATAAAGCCACCCTTTGTGCTGGAATGCTCAGGAACTGAAATGCTCAAGGTTTCCTTCCCACAGCAGCACTGCCAGTCAGTGGAACTGCAGCAGGAGCCACAGGTCTGTGTGCAATGGCAGCCCAGCAGTGGGGAATCCACTCCTGCAAACCTCAAAGAAAGCACTGACTTGTCCTTTCTGTGAAAACCACAACGCATTTCTGCTCGCACTGTTTAGTACTGAAGCATCTGTCTATAAATGAGGGATAAAACCAGGGTAGGCACAGGCAGGTCATCTCTAAATCCTTCAGTTTTCTACTTTTATTTCAAATCCAGCTTAGGCTGTTTAAAATCGAACCTGCTTGGAGGCTTAATTGAAACAAACTGTATTCCAGTTCCTGCAGCGTTGTCCAAGCTGCTACCACAGCTGGCATTCCCTGGCACTCAGTGCCATATCCAATCTCAGTTTAAAAACCTCCAGGGATGGGAAATCCACCCCCTCTCTGGGCAGCCCATTCCAATGCCTGAGCACTCTCTCTGGAAA
>JAWWEV010000024.1:16533348-16654873 GCA_035583235.1 Hafferia zeledoni | reverse complement strand
AAAACCTCCAGGGATGGGGAATCCACCCCCTCTCTGGGCAGGCCATTCCAATGCCTGAGCACTCTCTCTGGAAAGAGTTTTTTTCTGATATCTAACTTAAATTTCCCCTGACAGAGCTTGAGCCCGTGCCCCCTTGTCCTATTTGGGATAGGTATGGCTATTCTCATTTCTCATAAGGAGTTTTAAAAGTTCCTGGGTGTTTCTAAATGTGGGCAATGCAAAGTTTTGTATTTGATAAAGTTTTCATGCAGTCAGAGTACCATTTCCTGCACAGTTTTAAGGGAGATGTTTCTAAAAACAATTATCACACAGAACAGGAAAAGGTGGGCCTTAGCAAGAACTCCACCTCAGGGATACGTGGATTCACTACAGGCAGCATGAGGGGGATCAGAGCAGAGCCTGGGAACAGCAGACAGGTTTCCTGGCAGCTGGCAGAACCAGAGAGCTGCACACCAGGACCCTCCCAGGGTCTCAGGGGGATGCCAGGCCACAGCTACTCTCACCTTCTAGAACATGCACTGCCACAGCAAGCACTGCTGGGAAAATACTACTGCTTATTTCCCCAAGGACTGTTACAGAAATACCTGTCTCACTCATGTACCCCTCTGAGCCTCAGGTGAAAAGACCACAAGAACTTGGGACTTGGAATATGAAAGTCTTTTCATAACTCTGCAACATGCTTACCAAGGTGATGTCTAATAAAGGGGGATTCAGCCTCTGTATCAGAATGAACAATTATTCTGCCTTTTGAGAGAGATGGAGTAAGGCTTGGCTGCAGGAACATGACTGAAGCCTGGATGCTGACTCAAATGACAGATTTTCATGACCCAAATTCTGGCTACACAAGAATAGCATCAAACCCCCAAATAAACAACCAAAAAAAAAAAAAGTTACAAAGCATAATGTTTCATATTTGCATTAAGCAATTATTTAGGGAAGCTATAAACTAAACACAAACCAATCCAAGAATGTGAATCAAGTGAAGTGAGCAACAGAGCCTTCCATCACAGACTAGTCTGAGCTGGAAGGGACCCACAAGGATCATCGAGTCCAACTCAAGTCAATGGCCCACACAGGGGATTGAACCCATGACCTTGGCATTATTACAACCAAGTTTTAACCAAATGAGCTGATGTGGACATCCCTGTTTAGACACATCTGGAAACTTGAAATTGTGACATTTAGCCACAACCTATAACCCACCTCTTTCTCTGCCCAAAAAAGGCCTGGCAGCAATTTTTAAAGCTGCACAGTGTCCATGTCTTTGGAAGCTTGTAAATAAATGCTCTCCACCTTTGAGCTCTGTTCTGCTTGACAACCCTGCAGGCCTTGCCCTTGAATCCCTGGCTGGTTTGCAATATGTGCAATAGCTTTGTTCTCCTAGATGCAGTCACACAGTTGTCTTATGTACCTTGTCGAAGGTACAAAGCCCATCAAATATCTGGCAAAAGCCAGGGAGAGAAAGATATTTAAATCCCAGTGCTCTCTGACACTTTAAAGGTGAAATTTAAAGGTTGCATTCTGCAAAGATACTGTCAAATTCAAAGATTACAGATTTATAAATACTCTATAGTGTTATACATTCTTGCAGTACTTCTCAGTCCAGATTTCATCTAGGCCACATCTGACAACATCATCTCCTGTGACTCTGCAAACCTTCCAGAACACATTTGTTGTTGCCTGTCCTAAAATCCAGGACACCCAGTCAATAGTCACGTTCCTTGTCCTATCTTTGCTGATTCCATGCTGTTAGCAGCCTGTAAATACTGTTGCCACAGATTTTCTTACAATCAATAATCTATTGGGCTCAGTGTGTGTTTATTATTTATTGGATCTTCAGCTCAGACATCTTGTCTCCCAGTTTTTATTATTTGGGTAAGTTTAGCACAGAAACTCACTGTGATAGTCCTACCAACATAACACATCAAAGAAAGAATATACCATGCACAATCCCATGTCTTCCTTCCCCCTGTCCTAGCCCTGTGCAGCCTCCCACCTCTCCCACAATACCCCACATAAGGATTGTTTTCCCTGCTCAGAGAACACAGGGCTGCTGGTTCCAAAGCTCCAAGTGGGGTTTGAATTTTTCAGATACATGAGTACTCTTTGACACAGCTGTCAATGCCAGGCCACCAAACACTGGAAGAGAAAACACAGCCTGTACAGCTTATTTTCCCCCAAGGATCATTTGCAGTGTGTTGTGACCACTGCACACATAGAAACACCTGTAAGAGAAACTGTCAGCTCAAAACCCTGAAGTTCTCATCCAGTCTGGGCAAATGAAGTAACATTGTAAAACCAAATGAAGAAAAAGAAATAAAAACTAAATCCTCTTATTTGTATGTTCCTAACTAAAAACTAAACAAATTAGCAGTAAAGCAGACAAGGCCCAGGCACTGAAAAGGCTTTCTCAGAAGTGACTGATAGAAGTAACAATAACTCTCCCAACACAGGATTCCTGAGGAGTTCCTTGAAGGCTCTTGTGTGATACAGACTTCACATGTGCCATGGACTCCAAGTTTTCTGCAGCTCAGGGCCCTGCAATGGTCTGTAAGGTTATACCATGGTTTCTTCTGACAGAATAAATTACTTACCAACAGGTCACCCAGGAACTGCTATGGCTGGTTAAGAGCCTGTGCTCTTGCCATTTAGACCAGACTCTGAAATCTCAGCTCTTTTTCTGGGTCACACACTTCTTTTGGGACAAAAGCTGTCTCTGGATGTCACTTTCTCAGTTTTTACTGCAATGGGGTGTTTTTGGCATAAATTATTTGGCATTCTTCAACACAGAGATGACAGAAACTGCAACAAATCCCAATAATATGAACTCTGTGCACACAGCATAACTTAGCAATTTCACCAGTTCTGTTGTTTCTCTAAATTGTTTTCTCTGAACCATTTAATACCCTCTCAATAAATACATAATAAATAAAATGTTGCAGAAAAAAAAAGAACCATTACTCTCTCTTGCCATTGCTATCAACAGGCCTTTGTGATAATCACAAAAAACAAAATACAGATTTAATAATATGATTAAAGCAGCTCTTCTCACATTAGTGAATTCCAGGATTAAGGTGCTTCAATAACTTGAATATTGCTCCCTTTGCAAGTATTAAATACAGTACTATTATACAATATTCCTCTCAATTCAGCTTCACCCTTACATCAGAGTACAGCCTGAACCAAGTCAGGCTGCAGTGACAGGAACTCTCTCCCATCTCCTCTTCATTTTACACAGATGCTGGAACGTGTAATGTGAGGAAGAAGTGTCTTGTGGTTTAAGCACAGCTGAATGCTACTCTCAAAAATCTGGATTCTGCTCTTGCCCCTTTCTGATGCCTTCTGCAAGGCTCAGGAAGTTGGCTGAGCCACACAGGTAGTCTCTAATTGCCTGTCCCTCATTTCCAGGAGCCTGGAGTGCAGCTGCATTTCCCAAAGTCCTGGGCATTCCCAGCTGGAGCACAGCTTGGGTTTAAAACGCCTGACTTGAGTTAAAGTGCAATCTGTAACTCCACACACTGCAGGGGGAATGAAAAAACAAGCCATCTTCATCCAGGATATCTCAAATGGAGCTCACAGAAGTCAGTGGGTACTTTTGAAAGTTTACCCTTTTCTTCTGCTCCCCATACACAAAACAGGGACAGGACACACTTTCCTTAAAGCAACGTTGTGAAAATAACAGTGATCCAGCCATTAGAGTGAAAACTCACCAGAACACAACCAAGAGGGAAAACCCCCAAAATCTGTTTTTAGAGTAGATCTAAGCTAACCTGAAATAAGGAAATCTCATCCAGATGCTGAACAATGACAGTGAATCAGCTATTGAAATCAATCATTTACCACTCTAATATTTTGTCTGCGCACCAAAAAAGCCTGAAGAGTGATGGAAAACACAGAGAGCATGACAGTCAAAAGCATAAACATAGCATGGATCCTGACATTTACTGCCTTTGAATGCTCAGTTTACCAACCCCAAACTGCTACTTTATGAAGGAGTTTTGTGTATGTGGGAGAGACAGTCTAGTTTTTGTGGTATGGGGTTGGAATTTTTTTTTAGCAACAGCAAAACAACACTGAAAATAACAAATTCCCTTATGCATCTCCATACCACTATCCCTCATAACTTACCTGCAGAGCTAAAGCTCACCTGTCCATGCACACACCTCTGCCAGGGAGCTGAGTGCAGCCAGTGGCCATGGCAGAGTAAACAAGGGGGGATAAAACACTTTATACACAAAAAGTTTTACAGCTGCCTGATGACTGGAGAGAAACCAGGAAACCAGGAGGTTCTGGGATGCAGTGTTGCCTGAAGAGGTGAGCTCTATGTTCTACTTATCTTCTGCAAAAATCCCTGGAAAATACCACTGCAGACCATGGCATGCCCAGCACAAATGCACCTTTGGGAAAGGCAACTTAGAACCAAACCCATCCCTACTGACCACTGCAGATTTAGACCTTTGCTGAACTTGGGATGACTTTAAGGTGACAGGGCAAGACACTTGTGGAACAAAATTCATCCCCTAGTAAACTTCAAATCCAAGTAACAGGCAAATCACTAGAAACTTTGTTCACACTTTACATAGATAAAGCAATTTCCCCATCTACTTATTACTGGAAAAGGTCAAAAACTTGATGCCCAAACAATTCTTGCAAAATTTCTTTTGTTCAGCACAGGAAAAAACATCCTTCAAGTCTGCCAGAATATTAGGAAGAGTGAGGCCATGTGGATCAAGGCAATCCCACCAGGAAGCCAAGCACTTAGTCCAGCCCAATTCTGCCTCTTCCCAGAGGCACCGTGGAGTTCCCTGGAAAGAGCTCTCACAGCACTGACCTCACAACAGCATCATTTTTCCTGATGCCTACTTTTTTCTTTTTACACAGCATTCATCACATCAGTCACAGATTTGGTATCTTCCCCAAGATAAACTGCTCTCTTAACTCACAGATATTTTCCTGAACAAGGACAATGACTTTGGTGGTTATTTTTGTTTCTTTCCACACTGAACTCTGATCCTGCCTGAGAAGCTAATTACATCAAAAAGTCATCAGTATTTCATCTGAGATGCCTTTTCCTGATGCTGTCTTCAAACCCCATACATTCAGCTTTCAGCATTGTTCAGCCTTGCAAACACCCATTATCCAGGATGATCTACTCTTGGAATAATTCAGATAGTTGATGTTCCCTGTCTTCCCTGATAGGCAGGATCTGTCACTTGGTGCTGAAATGTGCAGGCTGCAGATGGCAGTTCCATCCACACATTAAGTGGTTCCAGCACTATTATAGCCAATCAGATGAACCCTGATGCACCAAATAAAACTGAGGGTCTCCAGGGAAAGTTCTTTAACTTCCTTAATGCTCTGTGCTGTCATTATTAATCTCCAGAAGGAATAAACTTGTACTCAAGTATCAGTCTGCATCATGCTCACTATTTCACTTGTGCCAATTCCTCACATCTTCTAGAAAGCTACATGTCTTCTGCTTTATTTTGATTTTGTAACATTATACTGATGACTTTACTGTCATTAATCTCTACCTCATACTTCGGCTTGAAAAACCATTAAAAAAAAAGAAGAATCAATTACTTAATACAGCCCTCAGGATCTTTTACTGCAACTTCTTCATTTGCTTTGCTTAAATTCAGCCTAATTTTTCTGGTGTAGTAAAGAACCAAAGACTTGATTATAAGACTTGCTGGCTTTATTAATGTCTGCTCAATCCAATAATCAAAACCAAGCATTATCTTCATTTCACTGTTATATTACATAAAATTGTGCCACTATATTGCTTTCTAAAAACAATTAATTTTCTACCACTCTGATTTTGTTTTATTTTAATTAAAATCATAAAATCAATAATTCTTATACTCATTTATCTGATTGTTCTCCTCTTTCAGCAAGGGTCATTACTTCTATGCCTTTCAACCCCAGGATACCTATTAGTTGTTTTTACTTTCCTCAGTTCTCCCGGGCTCCCATAGATCCTTTCTTTGTTGTTCAAAGTCTATGGGTTGCCCCCTATTCTCCCATCTCAAACTAACAATAAAATGGGTGAAGTTACAACACATTTATTTCACACTTCCTGAGTTTCGGGGCAATTAACCTTTTAACAACAGAAGAGTATTTTAAATAAACACAGTCAAACTGAAGAAGTCCAAGAGTATTTAGACAACTCTGTGCTAAGCTTTGGTAGTACTTGAGCAGAGAGACCCAAATTCAACAGCCACAGCAAGAAAGGGGAATGGGCTGATGCCCAATGTGCAGGAGCAGCTCTTGGAGCAGCCAAATGAGAGGCTGTAAGTTCAGGTTACAGACTGCAGCCCTGATACCTGTACTCAGTGTTGGGTTATTGCCCTTGTGGAATCACAGAACACCCTGAATTGGAAGGGATCCATCAGGATCATGGAGTGCAACTCCTGGCCCTGCCCAGGACACCCCAACAACCTCAATGTCCGAGATTATTGTCCCAACACCTCTTGAACTCAGACAGGTTTGGTGCTGTGACCACTGTCCTGGGGAGCCTGTTCAGTGTCCAACCATCCTCTGCATTAAGAACCTTTTCCTGATATCCAACCTAAACCTCCCAACTCAGTTTCAGGCTGTTTCTCCAAGTCCTGTCCCGGGCCGAGAGAGCGAAGAGATCAGTACTTGCCCCTCCACTTCCCCGCAGGAGGATGTTGAAGACCCCAGTGGGGTCTCCCCTCAGTCTCCTCCAGCTGAACAGACCAAGTACAGCCTTTCCTCATGAGGAACACACACTGAGAACCGAACTGGGGACATCCTCATCATCTGTGGGGTCATCATCCCACACCATCCCTATCAACTCACCTGTTCTCACCCTTGCACTTGGGTCACCTCACCAGAGAAGCCATCTGGGAAGCAGTAATGGAGATGCCATCCTGGAAGCCTGGTCTGGATACGCAGTAAGGAAAACTCAGATCAGTGGAGATCACACGCACTGGAACACTTCCCCATTGCTCTCCAAGCCTTTAAAACTGCACAGAAAAATAACAACTGCACATAAAAGATCCTTTGGCCAAAGATCAGAAGTACTGGCTAAACATGCCTTGTAGCTCCTCCAAGTCTTCCACAGGAGCACTTGAACAAAATAACAAGGTAAACTTTGGTATAGTCCAATGAGTAAAAGCCTCATATATATAATTTTTCTCCTCACACATTCAGCAAATTTTAAGATGTAATTATAATCCCGTGTGAATAGACAGGAAATGTCAATGGTGAAGCTGGAACACAGAGCTGATGGGTCCAGTGTTAAATGAGAGAAACTGGGGTTACTGCAGGGTCACCAGAGGCAGCACACTCACCAAGAGACAGCAGCACCGAACCACCTGCTCTGGGACTACTCCTTCCTATGTCCTTGATTCATGGAATGTACATAAGCCTGAGTGCCTCCTGAAAAGGGCAATGCTTACTGCCTTCTACTTTCACTTTTGTAAGAAAACAAATACAAGTCCAAAACTGAACTCATAACTCAAGCCAAACTACAACAGACTTTTCAGGAAAAAGGCAGAAAGGAATCTAACTTTTTTTTTTTTTAGTTACTCATCCTACAAGTTTGGGTTTGTTGTATGTTTGCAGTTGCTAACAAGCCTCTAGTGGGCTACACTTCCCAGTAATTTATGTTTATTTGTTCCCTTTTTGCTAAATAATACAAATTTTGGCTCTCATGTTCTCACACAAAGATATATACAAACATGCAAAAAGGGCAAACCAATGTATTTTATTTTGAGCTAACAAGCTCCCTGATTTCAGAAAACAAGAAACATGCAAATAATAGACCAGATTATGTTTCTATGTAGCTAGTAAAATAAAATTAGGGAAAAACCCTAACTAATTGGGGAGTATATCAGCTGTAAAGAGAAAGCATAGCAGAGAGATAATACACTTCTACGTGGCTTCAAAAAAAGTTCAAATGCAAATCCTTGTTTTATTTTTAAAGCAATTTTACTTTTTTCTCCTTCAACTTATTAAATGGAAAAATCAGATACTGAAAAGTCAAACTTAGTAGTTTGGCAAAAATTAACAGCAAATTTAATCATACTTCAGAAGTGCAATTTCTATTTATTGAATGCTAAATGAATCTGAGAGAAGAAAAAGAGAAAAAATGCAGAGTGATGTCTCACAGATTACTTTACCCTCATATAATTTTTCATAATAAAATGGAAGTTTTGGGGTGGAAGCAAAAATTGACATTTACTGACATTTAGCAGTTAAAATGTAATCCTTCCAGAGAATGAATAGCAGAAAAAGGTGGGGGTGGAAGAGAAGGGAATCAACTTCTGCTCTGATTACACAGAATAAAAAAGTTAAAAAGCGTGGAATAAAGTGAATGAAAGCATAGAACCATGAGTATTTGCAGATGAAGTTCTCCCAAGCATGGAGGAGGCTGTCAGAGGTCCCAGGAATACTGATTTGGGGCTCCCTAGGAATACTCCCTGCGAAATAAGCAGTCAGCTCTGACCCGTTAATGGCAATTGGTCATAAGAGATCATTGCTCCTGATGTCTCAGGGGCAGTAATTAGTGACCAATACACTCCAACACAGCTCAGTTGGGGAAAATGCCTTACAAATGTAATTAACCCATTTTAAAAAAGTAAACAGAAAGAAAAGAAAACCCTCACGAGTTCTGAAGCAGGGACACCAAAGCTCTATGCAGATGCAAAGCATGAGTCAAGATTCCTGTACGATCATTCAACAAAACATGCACAGGAATCTAAAGATTGCTACAGTCCAGAGGTAGAGGGTATTTTGATTAATAATTTGAAGATGTAGATTACATGTGTTATGGAAGTGTAAATTATCATGATTAAAGTTAATTTATTTTTTAAATAGAGTTTAAGTATTATTTGGAGGCTTGAACAGACAGCTTAAGACAACTCAATGCAGTCTGATTTCTCGGGAGGGTCACTGCATTAGAGAAGTAATTTCTTCTTTTAAGAGTTTCAAGTTAAACAACTGAAATTGAGGGAGCTCTGTTCTGGTGAACTCTTCTGTAAGGAAACTTGACAGACTTGGAAGCTTTGAAAGATACTGTTCTTCACAGGTGAGGAATCTTTGGGTGGTAAGAACCAACATAAACCAGAACCTTAACTTATATTAATAATATAAGAATAGCACTAATCTCAGTCAAAGAGGATTTAATGCTCTTGTGCACAAAAAGGAGGAATGACAGGCAGTTGTCTCCTGGTAATCCCCTATGCAGCAGAGAGCCAGGGATGGGACACAATTCACATTATTCATTTCTGATACAAACCACAGCAAAGCTCCTCAGTGATGTGGGTGGGGTGCTGTGACACGAGAGGCTGGTGACTAGCAGGGATATTAACAACACCTTCCCCTACCAAGTCATTCCTATTTCACCTTGCTCAAATGCAAGTTGAAGATCAAGTTTAAAAGACAGAAATTACCACTTTGGGCTGAGGAGTCGCAGAGGTAAAGAAATACCTGGGACAGGCACGACTTGTGTTAGAAAACAGGTGTCCAGCACACAACACAAATACACAGCACACTGCACGGGCTCATATGAGAGTTCAGAGGGTTTACATAAACAAAACCAGAGATCACTTATGTCCTCATGCTTGGGATAGATGGGAAGGATGCCCTGTGACCAAGTCCACACTGAGCTTCTTTCCCACTGTACCGTTACAGGCCTGTGACACACGGATTCCTCACACTGCCTGCCCAGGCTCCAAGCTCAACCCATTCACAGAATCCCAGACTAGTCTGAGTTGGAAGGGATCCACAAGGATCATCAAGTCCAACTCAAGTCAATGGCCCACACGGGGGATTGAACCCATGACCTTGGCATTATTACAACCAAGTTTTAACCAACTGTGCTCATATCCTCCAGAACTGCCTCCCTGTGATGCTTCCTTGCTTGTAGGATGCAGGCAAACTCCTGCCTTACTTTTAAAACTCAGCAGTCCTGCACAAATGCCAAAAATGAAGACTGCCACAAATACCAAAAACTGTTTAATAATAAATTACTATTGCTGTGTTGGATGATTTATTGAACCAACACTTGTGAGAACTTTTTCCGTATTTCCCCTGGGAAACTTGGTTTTTGTGCACAAACACACAGTACTGCAGTCATTCACCCTCCCTCACACCTCCTCAACAGTGATTCAGACAGCAGAGAGGTGGGAAAGACTCAGAATTAATTGCTCTTGTATAAAGTATTTTATCAATAATGTATACTGCTGTTTTCTTCTCCTCCCTACTGCAGCAAGAGGTCAGTTCTTCTAGATCTTCAGAGTCATGTTCCACTTTTCAACAGGCAAATTGGCCCAGTCCAAGCCAAGGCAGCCACACCTGTCTCAACAGAGGCATCCTGGTAGGCAGAGTTTCTGAAATGCAAGTGGAAGTGAAAGTCACTCTCACATTCCTTCCAGCTTCAAGAGGCCTTTAATCACAGCATCTCAGCACCAGGAAAAAGTTATTACAGGGCTGACAGAGTGGAGAAAAACTCCACTGGATGTCAATCCACTAGAATTGAGGCAGTTTTTAAATTAATTGACCTTTCCCCATGCACCACCCTCACCTTGGCAGGCTGTGTCCCCCACTGGTGCTGACAATCTTGAGATGCTACTTTGTAGGTTTCCAAACATGAAGAAAATCAACTGAAAACCCACACAACTAAACATGATAAAACTGGAAAAACACCTAACTCTGGCAGACAAGACAGCTATCCACACATTTTGCTCTAAGTATGACTTCTGTACCACAAACTCCAACGCAGAGCCAGATACTTGTTAAGAAAGTGACTGAAATAAAGAGTAAAAATAGAACCAGCTACCAAAAGTGGTTTGTGATTCCATTCCAAGTTGCAGATACAAAGCGTAGTTTTTAAAAGCCATTAACAGACATCCAAAAATTGATTTTAAACTGTATCTGCATTGGGGTGCATGATTGAATATGTATTAGAGCCAGTTTAAAGCATTGACTACTTACATCTCTAACATTTCAGCTTCTGGCTAGCTGTCTTTAGTAATTGGTTTTTACCATAATTCCTTTTTAAGGTGAAAACAAGCAGCAGAATGTGCCTGGAAAGAAGTTTCAATTACATTACACTGTTTGCATTTCCATGGGTCAAGCCTCATAAAATGCCTCCCTGCCCCGCCCTACCCTTCATAAAAGGCAAAAATGGGAACAGCTGTTGCGAAAAATCTGTTTCACTTTATGTTTACACTCCAGTTTAGACAAGAACAACTTGCCCAGGAAGACACACCCTTAGGTGGAAGGGTTGTGCAAGGGATGGGCATTACCCAGAGCTACAGCCACCTGCAGAGCTCCACCTCCTCTCCTCAGACAGGGGGATATTTTACCCTTGCAGCAGCAAAGCACTTCACACAAGAGAAGAAATAAGATGCCATCTGAAGCTCAAAGCTTCATTATTTATCCTGACAGTTTTGCATTTATCAGTTACAACAACAGGATCTAGAAGATCACAGCTGAATTTGTACAGTAGATAGAAAATACAGGGGGGTTCTTCACATCTGAAACACTCAGAGAAGTGCTGTTTCCTCTCAGGATCTTCACAGCATCACGACCTCTCAGCTCCTGGGGCAACAAATTTCACAGGTTAACTGCGTATTAAAAAAATCCTTTTAAATAATGCAAATTTCCAAGGTCAGTAAGGGCTTATTTCCCACCCTAAGGGGATGGAGCCTCTGAAAACCCAGGCAAGCAGGTTTCATCTGAGCACGTTTCACATTACTGGGCAAGGTGAAAGGATTGATCGTTTTTCATGTTATCATTCATAGGCAGACATTGAACATGGGGCAGAAAGAATAGTGCTCTACTCCTCTTTATCTCAAACTTACTGCTACAGGGTTTGAACGTGTGCAAGGACTATTTTACCCACAGAAAAACTCCTTAAAAAGCAGAGGACAGAGCAGTGCCCTTAGAACAGAGAGAGGGCTTGAAAGAACAGGAAGCTTCTAAGCATCAAGGAACCACCAAGCCCCGCCACCCTCCCAAGTGTCAAATTTTGACTGTAAATTGATAGGAAAGGGAAGAGTAGAACAAAATGAAAGGCTTTTACTCTTCACAGAGACAATGGAGACGTTGTGCTGTGGTGTGGCTGCAGCAAGGGCCGGTGCCGGGGCACGGCAGCTGAGCCAGAAGCGCAGCCCCTTCCCCTTCCCGCCCCACCTTGGGGCTCTGACATCCTTGGTGCTGACAACTCGTTGCTGTGGAAACCAGACTGCTTTAGACAAAGCCACATTGACTGAAAGCAACACGTGGGAAAAGGGAATAAGGCCCTGAGAGAAATGAATCCTCTACGCGAAAAATAAATACATTTTTGGATAAAAATGAAGCAAGGAAAGGATAGGATTTCTCACTGTTAGAACGACAGGCAAGGAGCACACTGGGAGCTAAGGCAGCAATACCAAATGCCAGGCCTTGTGGCACTGCAAGTGGATTTTAAGGACACCTCATCCCTGAAATACATGGTAGATCCACAGCTGAGGAGTACACAGGAGTCCCAGGAGGAACACGGGTGTGTGAGGCTGCTGTTCCCTACCCAGTTTTTAACTGCTCTCCTTTGAAAACAGAATTAAGCCCAACCCCACCCCACGATACAACAGAAGCCAAACTGCTGGTACAAACCATCACTCAAGTGCTTTTGCAAGGCCCAGGCCTGAGTCACACCTGGGCAAAATACCCTGCCAAAACTTCACCACACAACAAAGTTCCCTGGAGGAGCAGCACCGGTGGCTCCACACCCTGCCCTGCCCTTCCCAAACAGTTCACATATTTCACATGTGCTGTCCAAAAAACCCATACATTTATTTTTCTGATTTTCCCTCTTAATAAATCTGTCCCCAGCTCTTGCTGATTCAGATCCCAGGAGCTGCCTTAGGGCCTGTTACTTGGAATGCCAGCATGCCTAAGAGACTATTCAAGACAAAAAAAAAAAATCCTGGGAAAAAGCCCATGGAGGAAAGCCAGAGTTTAAACTGGCATGACTTAAGATCTGTGAACAGTGCAAGTTTAATAAGGTTGGCTCTTTAGCCAGGCCATCTGAAATCACATCCCAAAGATGGCATATTCTGGGTAGTTTGTTTGCAGGGCTTTCAAGTAAATATTCAGTAAGCAAACTTTTCTGGAGGAGAAATTAATTTCAGACAAATTTAATATTTGATTTTTCTCTTAAAACAGGCCATGAAAGCTCCAGTGCAAAATGCCAGGTATCACAAAGAGTCAGGAACTAGGAGGCCACACATGATTTACATGCTGAGCAAGACCTCTCTCCCCCTTCACTCTCAAGGTATTAAAATGCTGGAGCGTTACAGCTTAATCTCATTTACGGGGCTTTGAATCATCTTAAGTACTTAGGAAGTCTGTGTAAAATACCACAATCCGTGCAGTTTATACACCCTAATCCAGGCAGACCACACCACCAGCTTTCACTGGTGATGATGGAAAGACATTCTCCTGGCTTTCCAATTAATTAAGCAGCTCATCTCCTCTCCACCTCCAGCACTGGCCACATCCCTGCCACTCTCCCTTCCATGAATGTCGCTGTGTCTTCTGACGGTGCAAGAGCCACGGGGAGTTCCAACAACTCCTCTGGGCCTGACATGAGGACACCTTACAGACAGTTGTGCTGTTGCTACCAGAATGTTACACACCATCCTGAAATCTGCTGCTCTAAAGGCACATTTTATCATGGAAAAACTCCAAAGTGAGGAAACACGCACATCTCAGGAAAAATGGGAACAACTTCAGGGTCAAGCAAACAGCATTTAGGGATGCAAAATGTTGTATGATTATGTAAATAAATCAATGATTATAACATTTTGGGGGGAAAAAATCACTGCAGTAAAGAGATTTAATCAGAACAATCTTTATATGCAAGAGATTAATCTCAACTTTCCCAAATACACATTGGCTCTTGCTCCCAATGACAGTGACATCTTCCTTCCTTATGCTTCCCATGAATTTGTCACAGCAAGAACATAATCTCTGTTTTCTGTTGAAACCCAACTGGCACAAGGTACCATGAGAAGACATTCATTCTCAGAGGCTGCTCTTACACAGAGAAAAATACACTAAGGAAAAAAGGATGTGTGTGAGCCATAACATTCAGGTGTATCATTGATTCTTCCCAAATTATAAAAGATACCATCAGGTTTTTCCAGTCTGAGCATCTCTCTATATAATAAGACCATAAGTAAATGAGGCTGAAGTACACTTGCCCTGTAAATTAACTAAAATTCTTGCAATTGCTCCTCCGTACTAAAGCTGATTTGCAAAATCCAGTTACGTGTAACAAGACTCCCAACCGGCACAAATGAGTGAAGTTTTACTTTAGTTAAATGAAGAGGAGGATTTAAACTTTAAAGGGAGGTGGGAGAAGCAAAGAGAAGGGTCTTCCAGCCTGAAGAGGGTGCCAAGCCATCAGTAGTGTCTGCCCTGTGCACACACGTGCTCTGCCTTCCAGCACCTCCCTGCAGCTGAAACGAGACTCTGATCTGTAGCAGTTGCTCAGATCTTTGAGCCTGGGAAGGGCGGGGAACACGCCTTGATCTTCCCGAGCTTTGCTGCTCCACGAGTCAGGGTGTAACTTGTGCCAGCTTGCTGATGGACTGGGGAGAACGCAGGAGCTGCAAAGGAGCGTCAACACAGTTTTGCTTCTTTTAATGGTTTAGAGCATTTTTGCCTTTCTGTTTGTGCTTTTCAAGCTTAATGAGCAGCCATTGAAAGAAGTAAAAATTTGCTACATATGTTTCATTATTTCATTTTTTAAATTCTTTGTTGTGTTTCAGAGAAGACAAGTCAAGAATGTCAGATCTTCAAAGTAAATTGATAAAGTCCACCTTTTTAAAACTAACTAGCCCAGCTGACACTTCGAAAGGTGCTGGTCTGGCCCCAATAAATACAAAGCGCTTGAAGACTCTGGGCTTGAATGACTCACTGGTTTAAAAACAATTCTTGTAGCAGTAGAAACGACCCACTTTTTAATCGACTCCAAGTTATTTTAGGTATTTTATGCATATTTACGTAATAGTTACCAAGATTGGCACTGAAGGATAAAATTCAAGGACCAGTCTCATGCCATCCATATTTTAGGCATTCCTCTGTACCAAGGGCTGCCATTTAACTGGGACTCTTCTCAACTCATATTCACTCTACTCTGCATCCAGCTTTGATCTACAGCACACAGCTCCCTGACTTCATTACTCATACTAAGTGTGTTACTGACACTGAATTTACTGTAGCATGAGACAAACCAGTATAAATAGGCTGCAGGTAACATGGCAGGTAAGAGGGAACTACAAAATACTTCACTACAAAGCAGTAATTTCCTCCAGAAACACATAATCACTCCAGCAAAGAAAGCTCCTTCATCCTGTACAAAACCTTGCTTTAAACTTGGTTCCTCAAATTCTCAACCCAGTTCTAGGCTTAGCACAATATTATTCTTCCTTATTTCAAATATGTTGAAATGTTCCATCCCTAACCTGGCATAATTCTTCTCCTTTTCTAAAAATGCAATCTTTAGCATCTAAGAAGATTGTTAACATTTCCTATTCTACAATCAATCCTGAGCCTAAAATAACCTTCACATTCACTGCATGCATTGCCTTCTCTGCTGCTGCATCATTTTCCTTCACTATCACCTTATTTCAGGCAGCAAACAGGGTATTTTACAAGCACCAGCTATTCAGATAACTTGCAAAACAAATACTTTGGACTGTACAGTCTCCTGTCCATGAGCAGTCATGACCTGGCTTCAGGATATGCTAACTGAAAACAGACTATCCTATTAGCTTTTGTCATGCAGAATTATTTAATGTAATCAGAAACATTACAATTGAGGGAGAGGCAGAAACACAGCTCAAGACTAATGAAATTAAGCTGAGGCAGAATCCTGTCTTTGCCCACAGTGACTCCACTGTGGAAAGCAAAACATCATTCTCTATACAGTCCTTTGGGGGAGTCCCAACAACCATTTCAGGAAGGACTTTTTTTGGCAAAATTTCTTTCTCCATTAGCTGCTTTCCTTGCTTCTGAGGAGAAAGTTATGCTAATACTCTTAAGGGTAACAGCAGAGCCTCCTACTCTACAATTATCATTTCTATCATTCAGCAAACACTCTTTAAACCTAAAAGGCAATGAGCATGTTCAACTTTGCCTTATTTAACATTTGGGCTTTGCCTATTTGCCTTCAAATCAGCAAGTTACATACACTTTCCTGTTGGCCCTTTGCAGCACAACACATTTTCCATGAGGCAGGTGATGACTTAACTCACTGTTTATTCTAGAGGATAAGCCTGTGTGTACATGTGGCACGTGGGGACATGGTCCAGTGGTGGCCTTGGCAATGCTGGGGCAACAGTTGGACTCAGTGAGCTTTAAGGTCTTTTCCAACCCAAACAATTCCATGAACTGGCAGATCCATTCATTTATACTCCACCTTAGCCCAGGAGCCTCAGGCTGCTCGAAGGCACCTGCAGTGCACAGGGACTGGGGGGAAGCACTTGGCTGTCCTGCAGGAGTTACTCATACCAGAAATCCCAATGCACTCACAACCCACATACTTTGCTTTCCTGAAGTTCCAAGGATTGTTGTTTTCCCTCCTATGACTGACTTGTCCTTCTTTTTCTCCTGGAAAGAAGCACCATCTGTTTACTGAAGATGAGCAGTGTGGCAATGACATGTAACACTGTTTGGCATTCTGAAACATCCACCAAATTCCCAAAGCTGCAGATGCAGAGAAGTCCCAGTACCCTGCAGAAAGCTCTCCAGCTCTTCATTCTTGATCCCAACTCTGAGCCCTTTCTACCAGATTTTACAAAAACAAAGTAGATCATAAAATGCATTGAAATATTTTTTACACCACTTAGCAGGAATTTGTGCCAAAAAAAAAAAAAGAAAAAGAAGTGAGGGAGATTGAAAGAAAGAACGAGGAACTGTAGGTTGGTGGGGTTTTTTTAATGGAAGACAAGTCCAAGGAGTTCACATTTATCCTCACAAGTAGCTATTTTGGTCTCGTCCTCTCCCTAAAAACAGGGAGTTTTTTTTTGCAGCGAGGAGTGCAAAAACCAGTGGAGAACACTCAGGATGATGTCAATGTTAAAGAAGTGGAGGCTACATTTTAGCCCCAAAAGGTAAAGTGAACAGAAGGGGGCAGGCTGGCAGAGAGGAGATAAAAATAGAGGAGTGACTAGACTTCACTTGACTGCTATTTCTGGATCAGCTATGGAAAGAGATCTGAGAAGGTTTGCTATTTGTAAGGGAGACAGAGACCAAAACATAGTTGCCTTCTAGAAGGCCACAGTTCTGCACAGCAGTTTTGTTTATGCTTCTACTTTTCTAAATCCCCGAGTTCTCACTATTTGGAAACAGTGTTGTTCAGCCAAAATGTCATTATGTGTCTAAGTGAGTAACCAGATGAGATTTTCTGGAGCAGGGCAGCAATGCATGTGGCATTTCAATTCAACAGGAACAAAGCTGACAGCACATTGTAAAACTGGGGAGCAAATCACAGTGCCAGGCAGGGTAAACTAAGTCACACAGTACTTTAGGAAAATAACCAAAGCCCTGCAGTATCTCTGAGAGGATGTCTTGTGTTTTTCCACTCTAAAATGATTAGTGAAATTCTAACTAGTTCCAATTATGGACATGGACTAACAATGACAACAGGGACCTCCCAATTACAGTATGTAGTGCTTGACTGACTCAGGGCTCTGGGGATGAATATTTTTGCCTGTTCAAGCCCTTTCCTCTTGAGTACCTCTGTTAAAATTCCTTCCATTGAGTAATTTCTGTCCAGACCCTGACTGTGCTGGCTTTGTTCCCATTTAAAAGAAAACCTGCAGGCAGAAAGCAGTGCCATCTGCCCAGTCAGAAGCTGCTTTAATGGGCAAGTTTGGTGTGAAGGGGAACAGCCTGTTATGCTTCATCTCCAGCAGCAGGAGTGATGGTCATCCTTTCCCAGGAGCAGGTTACTGTGAGCACTCTCACACCTCAAATATTTGTCCCCAAATATACAAAGATATCAACGGATACTGCACAATCAACCTCCAGAAGAGAATCCACCCAGCATCCCTTTTTTTCTGTTCAACTTGCAATTCAGCCTTTCCATTTCTCTTTATCAGGTTTTCTCAGTGACAACTTCATCAGCCTTCACTTTCTATTCCTGTAAGGGAATGATAACCCCACCATCACACCTGAGAAGAATGAGCAGTGGCAAGGCCCTGTTGTCCCTACATACAGAATTCTGCTCTGAAGCTGTTTCTGAACATTTTTTTCTCAAAGTTTCTTGCCTCTTATCCATAACTGCTTTGACTGGATGATTTGCTTTGAGTCTCATCTGGAGCAAGTCTGGGACTTGTGTGGCCCAGTCCAGGTTTCATAAGAAACAATGGAAAAACTTGCTTTGAATATTTTCATCTTTGGAAATATCTTCAGGGCTAGGAAAAGATCCTCCTATTCTTGTCAATTAACCAAGCACAGTTTTTATCCCTCCTTGTTGGGTAATCTTCTCATTAGGCCATCTTTGGAGAGAGCAGCGATTCTCTCTGGGCTGATGGCAGTTTTACTTAATTGCATGTTTAACTTTTTATTCAGCACTTAAACCCATAACGATGAGAAATACACATATGCAAGCAGCAAACCATTATCTGCCATTTAAAATCCCTAGAGGACTCATAAACATCTTAATATTTCTGTCATAGTTCTGTCCCTTTCAGAAGAAAAGTGCACAGACTCCACAGCTGGATGGGGAGAGAGGATGACAAACACATCTACGGGGTCATTTCAATGATATATTAGCTATTACTGACATGTAATGACTGGGGAAGGGGAAGTAATACTATGGTCCTTAATATATTTTAAAAGTCCTGAAAAAAAAAAAATCAGCCAACTCACTCAGTGTTAAAGAGAAACAGGTATTAGAGACTCTACCATAGGTTCCTCCTCCCCATCAAGCAGAAGACATTCTATCAGAGCACAGCGACTTTAATTCTCTTCTCCTTCCCGCAACTCTGAGGGCTGAAGTAAAAGAGTAATTTACAGATTTTAGATCCATAGGCATGTATTTCCTATTTGATTCCAGAGCTGCAAAGTTTGCTCTGGAACATATTTGTTGCCACTGGATTATGCTCTGGAATGGCAACTTGTGTTTTAAAATGCTTCCAGCCCTTATGCCTGCAAACTCTTTGAAGTATGAATGATCTCTAATCAGCAACAAAGCTGCTGAACTCTTCAGAAACAGCAGATCAGCTTCAGGATTAACCATTATCCTTCATCACAGTATGCTAAGTATAGAAATGAACATTGATAGCACTCCAGAAGGATCTGATTAATTGATCACCTCAGAGTTGCAAGACCCTGACACTCCCCTATTGAGGCACAAACCCCCAACACTTCCATGTTTGTCAAACTTGCAGCTTCCCCAGTGAGTCAGCCATGAAGGTAATACAAAAGAGTGTGATAAAGTACATGAGAGTGTTGGAAACATGAATTAATCCACATGTTATTGTATTATAAGCTTTCCTAGTTCCTCTATTACAAATCTTTTCAATACCCAAAGCTACCAGATATTTCCAGCCTGCTCTATGGACATGCAAAGGCTTTGTCAGGGACAGCACCTCTCTGTGGCACAGACCATCTCCACACCTCGGCAGACCTTCCAGCTGGTAGATCTGTCCCACTCCCAGCACATGTGCAATGTGAGGTTTAAGCAAAGGAGGGATACCTGAAACCTCCTACACATCCCACCCAACCAGATTAACACCAGCAAGGAACCTGTAACATCCTTAAGCAATTCCCACAACAACTTCAGCTAGTTTTAGTCTTCTCATAGTGAACCATCCCGGTTCTCATTTAGGCTGCTTTTTTTCCTAATGATGTGGTTTAAAAGCGTCAGGGAAATCTTCAAGTTAAAAAGCTGCAGAACAAAAGGCAAGTAAGCTTTATGTTCTCTAAATGAATGGTTATTGCTCCATTTATTTAAGTGGTACTTATCACCATAAATATCTGCTAAACTCACTTGCCATGCTGGTGTAATTATGAGGAAATATCCTTCGGTAAATGGATTGCAAAGATAAAATAGAAGAATAAATAAGCATCTAGAAATGCTTCTTAAGAAAAGTCTTCAAAAGGAGGAAAGACTGAAGATCAATGAACATTTAAATATTTCCCAGTTTAGGCCTATTCACTGCACAAGATCCAAAATAGTTTCCTTCATGGGTATTGCATAATATGCTCATTCAAAATCTAGCAAGTTTTCTCCCAGAACACACCAAGGCACTGTTGCCTCCCCTGCCTTTTGTCTTTTAAGTATGAACACGAGAATTTCAGAGTTGATAACGTTATTCTGGAAACTCACACAGAACATTCTGGAAAAGCCTCAAGTTCGGATGACAAGGTTGCAATAGCAAACATCTCCACATGTTCAGATTGTACACCCATCCCTCTTTGTGAAAGGTAAGCAACAGAACAAGCAGTTCGGGAGTGAACTCTGGGCTCCAAACCACAAATAAGAAAAAAATAATTACAAAAAGCACATACCTTCAAAGCACATTTCTGGCCTGTCTCCTTGTTGAAGCACTCCAGCACTTTGCCATTGATTCCTAACCCTAGCACCCGTTTGGAGAGTTTGTAGTCATCCGTAACTGCGTGTTTTTTTATCTCTAGTTTGACATGGGCTGTTCCCCCAGGCAAGGATTTCACACTGCTCTTGCTCTCCACCTGACTCTCTGGCTGGGATTCCTGTTCACCTTCACTTTGTTCCATATCAGGGAAGAGTCTGGGATGAGAGAGATACCCCACAAGGAATCTATCGGGTATGCTCAGCGGTCCCTCCTCTTAAGCAATCAAACCCAGTGTTTCAAACAGTCCATTTGCTCGCCATTTAGTCCTGAGTAAAAACGTAAACAAGTATTAGTACTGAGATCAACTAATGTTCCCCCACCTCACCACCTTTCTTTTTTTAACATGATGACCAGGTGTCAGAGAGCCCAAAAGTGGAGGCTCACCTCACCTCAGGAAGGCACACTTTGGCCTTACAGACCAGCCACCCCAGTTCCAACACGCACAGCCCTCAGTTCGCACTCACAAATCGCTGCTTTTACAAAAACTGAGCAACTGCTGCCTCGGACCAAAATGTTTGCTAAGCCCTGTTCAACAGAACGGAGCTTAAGCTTGTAAATCCGCATCAACAACTTGTTGCCTCAGTGTTTGATGTAGAAATTCCCACAACGGTCCCCTGCTTTACCCTGACACTCCCAAATTGCGCAAGAGAGACACGCACACCTGGATTAACCCCCAGCGCGGCACCGCCTGGGCAGGCACCGACCCCGGGACAGTGCTCGGAGTGCCCGGGCCCACGGAGCGCGGGGCGGGCGCTGCGGGACCACCCAGGAGCAGGCCTGGGGTGCGTGGGGAAGCAGCGCTGCGGCGCCCGGAGCCGTGCGGGGGAGCGGTGCGGGAGCGGCGCTCACACCGACCCCGCGCCCCGCGGCCGCTGCCCCGGCGCCGCTCGGGACCCGCTGCGGGGCAGTGCGGGGAGCGGCGGGGCAGCTCCGCCGCCGGGGGACATTTGAACATTTACCTGCCTGTGGCGGCGCGGCCCCAGCCGAGGCTTCCCGGAGCGGCGCGGGGAGGGCGGGCTCTGCCTGGGCCCGCCCCGCCGCCACGGGCAGGTGCGCGCCGCCTTCCCGCCCGACCGCGCGGGGCTGCGGGCACGGACACGGGTACCGGCACCGGAACGGGAATGGGCACGGGCACCGAGCACGGGCATGGGCACCGGGCACCGGCACAGGCACCGGGCATGGGCACGGGTACCGGGCACGGGGCTCTGGTACCGGCACGGGCACAGGCACCGGCATCGGGCAGGGGCACCGGCACGGCACGATGCCGCCCGAACTCCCGGCACCGGCCGGGCCCGACGGGGTGGTGCGGGCAGCGGGAGCCGCCCCGTGCCGGCCGCCGGTTCCCCGCCGCGCCGGGGACAACCCCCGCGGGGATTTTAAGGTGATTGTAAGCGCGTTATTAATTCATTGGGGCAGGCGCCTGGCAGAGCAGGGCGGATGGAACCGCAGCGCGCCCGCGCGGCGGCACCGCCGGCCCCTTCCCCCGGCGCATCCTTTGGGAAGGGGAAGCATCGCCACGTTCGCTCCAAACCCCGACTGAAACAGGCTGTTGCTATGAGCAAAGCACCGAGGCTCGGTGCCCGGCAATGATCCTTCAGCCCAAAGAGCGCTGTCGCTAAATTCTGCCACGAAATTCCACCGAAGACGCGGTCAACATTTGTCGGCGCTTTCGGATGCACAGTCAGGGTACCAAAAGTGATGGTTCCCACAGCAACTGTCGCTCATCGCTGGTGCACAGTGTGGTTGCAGGGATGTGGAACGCTTGGTTTTTTCCCCTACATGTGAAGATGAGTCACGCAGTGAAATGGAGCTGTGTTCGAATCACTGGAAGGAGCTCAAAAGTTCACATGCTTTACAAGTTAAAAATACATTTGTCATTTTACGTAACATAATGGCATCTAGAGTTCTAGTGGTTAGGAAAATAATTAGAAGGGCTAATGAGCCCTTTCTCTAAGGAATAGAAAGTAGTTCAACTTAGCAGGATGCAGATCTGCAGTACATCACCGTGTGATGTGATGCTACAGCTATTCTGCCTCAGGTTTCCCTTCCAGGCTTCCTGCAGTTCAGCAGCTCGAGGGCCTGGTCCCCTGATTCAGTTCACCTATTCTGGGCTAATCAAATCCCTGAGGAAAACAGCTATTTCCAACCTTTTCTTTTCAGGTTTGGCTTCCAGCCTTGTTAGGCTCTGCATCACCTCCCACTGTGGCAATCTCAGAGAAATGGATATGTAACTGTGAACTCCCAGGTTGCAAACCTTCAATAACTGTTCTGCAGACAGCAGCTTGCTCTGATTTTCCTTCCCATGGCTCCTGCCTGTAGCTTCTGGTCTGTTTATCCTGGATGGTAATTTCCTTCTCTTTGTAACAGGTAACTACAGTTCTCTCTCCAGTGCATAGTTGCAGGGGGTCAGACTTCTAAACCTCTCTGCTCTCTGCTGTATTTTATAATTTGATAAATAGACTCATTCACACTGATCTCCCAGCCCCACTTTGGATCTTTCCATGTAACTCTGATCCTGAAGCCTATGGCTCCCCAAAGCAAGCAGGAATTACAATGGCTGGCACACTGAGGCTGGCAGAAGGCGATTTATGGCCCTATTCTGGGAAATATTAAACACTTCAAAAATTCCAAGCAGATGTCTACTTAAGGGGTTGCTATTTTTTACAGAGTGTGTCAGAAGTAAGGAATTTCATTAAGAAATTGTGCCTCTTTCTAACTATTACAAGAATGAGTTTCTACAAAATAAGCTTTGCGTGGAAAGAAAGGAGGAAAGATGAGGGAATAAGACAGGATGTGTGAAGTTAGTTGGTTCTACACATCTCAGTTACCAACAGCCTTCTGGTGACAGGAATTAAACTGGGAGGATACAAAATACATTATTCAAGTCACTGGGTATGTTACTGGGATGGAAAGCTTTTTTGGGTTCATCACTTGATATTGCCTCTATCTGCTCTTAGAAAAGTTCACTGTTTCACCAGCAACCAGCACTAAATTTAAACAGGGCAAACACCCTAAAAACCCAGTGTGAATCATAATTAATAAAGCCTTAGATGAACCCTCTGATAATTTCACCCACCATGAACTCCAAAAAAGGCTTTTCCAGCTGCAGCCCAAGTATCAAACAGCCTCACTCTACACATGGAGGACCACAAAACAAAAAAAGGCTCTGCTGTAATGACCTGTGTGGTGTCTCAGGTGGCTGCACCTGCATGTCTGTGCTGGGTACCCATGCTGATGAAAAATCCTGGCCTTTCCAATCCATGTGTGGTTTGTACAGAGCTGAGAACATTAACTCGTGCAATATTCTTCTCTTAAGCTGCTTAAGGTTTGATAATTTCTCTGACAAGCTTCAGGGGAAGGACAAGCCTGCCGGGTCCAGGCAAATCCTGAGATAACACCGGAGTTAATGCAGCACCTCTGACATCCCAAGGGTGAGTAAGCACAGTGGCTGCAGCTCTGCCCTGTCTGGCTCCGGGAGGATTTCCCACAATGTCTGTTTTCAAATGTCAGTTTTAGATCTCTCTGAGAATCACATCTCAGATCATCAAAAACTTGCACTGTGGATCCTGCAGCTTCTCTCTGTGCTTGTGGCAGGTGGAGCTGCATTAGCATCCTCTGGAGATGCTGATGGAGGACACAGTGACAGGCCCACTGCAGCTCATGGAGCCGGGGGACAACTTTCATTCAAACAGCCATTTTTATTTATCTACTGATGTTTGCTTTTTGAAGCTAAAAAATCCCCCCAACCCGTATTATTACAGGCTAAGAGCCCACTACAGCAAAAGTTCTTTCATCTTCACAAAAATCCCTAAAACTGTAAATTAAACATTAATCTTATTTTTACCAGAAGTCCCCAACAGCAACAACACAAACCAACTTCATTTCAAGAGAAAATTTGTTAGCTCAGCTATGCCTGCCTTGGCTCAAAAGAAAGAATATCTTATAGTAGAAAACAGCAAACAATAAGGCCCTGCTCTTGCAATTAGCTTTGAGGCAGCAGTCCCTTCTCTCTAACCAATGGCTTAACCTGGTGAAGCTTCATATTTTAGCCAGCATGCAGTTTGGGTTTGTTCTCCCTGATTTTTCATGTCTTAGATACCTCAGATACCTGATTTACAGTTGGACAGCACTACTGGTTAAACACAGGAGGGTAATTTTGGCTATTCCATTGGTATTTTCACTGCCTGTTTGCCATTCTGTAGCAATTCAATAAGTGGGATCAAACACATTTCAGACTTCCAAATGTCTCATTTCTTAACAAAGATGAAAAGAAATGACTGAGTTTTGCTCTCATCTGGAGAGCTAGGAAAGCTGATGTCATCACATGTTCTTAGAGGGATGGCATGTTTTGAGGAGTGATACTTACCTGAATGCTACAGGTATCTCAGTTTATTTATATAAAAAGGGATTTGCATGGAGGTCAGCCCTTTGTTAGCAGTATCTCCTGGGAATCCCATCAGCTATAATAAACAAATTATCACCACCAGCTGAAAACTAGTGACTTGTTTTTTCTGAAACGTTGCTTCCTCTTGGGTAACAGCTATATAATTTTTCTGGCTACATGTTTTTTTCTGCAGTTATGAGAAATCCACGCTCTGGGATGCATTATATAGATGTCACCAAAGAGAAAATCCTCTGTACTGTCAGGTTGAAGTGAGGACACGGCTTTGTCTGGTTGGGCGGTTGCAACAACCTTATTAAATCCCCCAGGAAGTTCCAGAGAAACTGCATCTGTGATATTAAAAGAAAGAAGGAGCAGCTCTACAGAGCAGTATTTTGATATGAAAGAGAAGAAAAGAAGCTTCTTGTAGGATCTTTAGTTTAGTCTGTCATGTACACAGTGGTCTGAAACAGAAACTACGCATCTTTTTCTCGCCTGTCTTTCGGCTCTGCTCTGGAGGTGTTTGTCTCAGACTATCAAAAAGGAAAGGAAAAAAAACAAACTAGGAAAGCTCATCAGCAAACAGCCTGGCTCTTTTCTCTCAGGGCTGAGGTAAAACCAGGTTTATAAAGCTCTTTCATAGGCAATGATCTTTATTGATGCTTTATTGCTACAACAACTTCTCTTTTATTTTCAACACTCTCTGCCCTGACCTGGGATTATAACATGGTTTCCAGTATTAAAATTCTGGCTATGAACCAGCTGCCACTGAAGGAAAGGGAAGTGTCAAGAACACCAGTCTCACCATCTGGAGAACCTGTCCTAATCCCTGACTTCATTCCCCAAGATCACTTCTTCCTTGTGAGCACATAGCAGGTATTTTCCTACAGAAATATAGAAAATAGTAGAACAGCTCCTTTTATAATCCTAGACTCAGACACCTTATCTCAGGTACCTTGTCTTGGTCATAGAGAAAATTCTGGGAGGCTCCATCCCTGCTTCTCCACTAAGGGTGGCAGTCCAGGACACTTAGAGCAGAGAAGGAGCAGATTGATGGGGGAGCCAGAGAGATACCAGTTGGACAATTCTGTTTCAGCAGAGAGTAAAAAAGGACATGTTTTTTCACAGAGGAATCATAAATCAAAACCATCAAAAGTCTTCTAATCTGTCCACAGGAGAAGGTGCTTCATTTTATGCTGCAGTGAAGCAAAATAAATGAAAATAAAATTTAAAAAAATGAATCTCTCTCACACTGAAAGAGATCCTGCAACTAATGGGTATGGCAGCATGGCCTGGAAGTCCATTTTTTTGCAGAAAGACAGCATTTGAATCAAGCAGAAAAGCTCTTAACAGACACCACACTTCAATCACCTTCTGGGGTACAAAATGCCAGCAAGTCTCCAGACAATGAATATGGAGAGCTCCTTAGAATAATCTCAAAGTATTTTTTTGTAGCCTGAAGAGAAAACCGTTCCTTTCTGCACATCCTACTTCTCATGGCCCCAGCTCAGATGCCCCTGTATCCATGGCACAGCTCACCCACACCCTGCAGACTCCTCCATTGCTTCACACCAGGTTGGGAAATTAAAACCACAACTAGTAAGTTCATCACCTTCATGCCTGTTGTTGATTACAGAAATTGGTGTGGCCTATTCAGATATTGAGATGGCCCATCTAAACCAGGAACAGATGCTTATTATTGCTAATGTTTGGTCAGTCCCATGCTACTCCTTACATTACAGCACAGGGTAAGGATAACACAGTAACCAAAGGGGTGACTTAATTTTAGTCTTTCAAGCTTATGGTGAAAGTAAATCTAGTCCCCAGGCACACAGACCCCTTTCAAGAGTTACAATTCTGGATGACTTTTCATTTACACCAACTCTGCAACACTACAGAAATGTCCAACTGCAGAGCAGAAGCCATGGAACACCTCAGTGGGAAGAGGATTCTGGACCGGGGTTCCCAAACACACATTTAGCAGCAGATGGTGCTATTGTGTTGGTGAACTTTCCTGAGGGACTAACTGGCTCACAATGTATGGATTTTCTTGCTTCCGTGATTTTATTGTGAGCTTTCTTTCATACCTTTCATAACTAAAGCCTCGCACTCAATGATATAATTCAATATTTCTTGAATGTCCTAATTCTTCAACACTGAGCTCTGGAGAGCCATTTATATCAGTATAAATGGGGTTTAAACAACTCATTTGTTGGAGTGGCAGCAATTTATATGGACAGAGGAGGGCCTGGGGCACTGGCAGATCGGGCACACTGCAGTTTCCTTCTTGGGGCATTTCTGTGCACACAAGGAGTGTCAGCGAGGTAGAGTGCTGGAGCATTAGTGAATGCTCCTGACTTAAAACCAAATACTAATTTTGTACATAAAATAGCCCAGGCATTAGTCTGAACATTTTTCTTCCTTGAAGCGGGCCCCTAAAGCAGTTTCCACTGCAAATGCAAGCTGTTTTTATTGATGGTCTCAGACACTGATGCAACGCCCATCTCTCAGGGTCCTGCAGGACCCGCGGTGGGAGCAGCACGGGCGCAGTGGCTGCAGGTGGGAAAGCACCGCTCGGAAGGGGCCGTGTCTGAGTGACACGGGCAGTGCTGCGCGAGCACCCGCTGCCTCCACAGAGCCGTCGACACAGACCCGCTTCTGCAGGGAATGTCTCCACTGCACAGCTCAGAGCGCCGCTTCCCTGCTCCAGAGATGCAAATGGCCGCTCAGCAGCAGCAGAGCCTGCAGGCACAGCCTCCTCCAGGAGAGCATCACTAGATGGAGCCCAATGCCAAGCAAAGACGCGGCGCAGACAGCCCCTCGCTCGCTGCCTGTGCGGGGCCGCAGCGCTCCTGCCGGCACACACAGCTGTGGGTCCCTCCGAACATGCTGAAATAAATACCTCCCGAATGTGCAGGTTAACTGCGGTTGCAGCCGCTCTCACCTCTCTGGTCAAGATCTGTTCAAATCCATCGTGCTGCTGCACCACCGACAGGAGGTTTAAACAGCATCGGATGTAGAGGTGAAGGGGCTTATGCACGCAACCCCGAGCTGCAAAGGGGAGCCTTGCAGTGATCGCCTGACTATTGCACTTGCTGTGCACAGAAACGGTGAGGACTGAAACTCCTCCGCTCTCCCCTCGCCTTTCCTGTGAATTTACACATACTCGGATGAGTGGGAGGTGAAGCCAGATTTAAGCTTAGAAGCAATTTGGTCAAGGAGTGCCTGCATGATGACATTCCTATGGCCCCGGGTATCTCAGATGGCCCTCAGCGTCTCTCTCTTTGCATAGCTCGGTATTATTAGCAGCACTCATTACTGCAGTGCCGGATGCTGCACAGAAAGCGGATGGAAGCAATGCAGGAGGCTGAGCAGCTGCCAGATGGAACAGCAGGGAGTGAAGGCTGAGTCAGGAGCCGAACACAGCCTGCCTGCTCTCAGGCTCATGCAACACCCTTCTAACCCTACCCTTATCAGCATCCTGCCCTCCGCTCCGCTCCGAGCCCCATCCATTTTGGTTCCGAACGGCAAAATGATTACTAATATTTTTAATTATTCAATCTACTCCAGTGGGAGTAGCAGACACACTACTCTCATTTTCGCTTATCTCCGACGTGTGAAGAGGTGGCAACTTGTGGCAGAAAATAATAGCCAAGCCTTTTTTATAAAGTGTTTAAAAAGAAAAGATTCAATAACCCTAAACGTAACTGTAGCATTTCCTCCCGGGTCACCCAATTTTAACAGCGATCTGCACAAAATGGTGGTGGTGTAACCTTTTCCAGGACACTGCCGAGCTGACATCCTGATGCACTGGGGATTCCCAGGTGACCGAGACATGAGACAACCCGCGCGATATGACAACCACACTTTCGCTGCCCAGACTAGCACACCTTGCACCACCACCCCACCCTCCTCCTTCTCCTCCCCTGGACCACGTTTCGCTGGAAACTGCCCCTCCAGCACCACGACCCTCATTCAGCACCCACTGCCGCGGACCCGCCGCCGGCCGGGGGGATAGAAAATTACACGAGAAAAATCACAGATCCATAAAGATAAACCGGTGAAAATAACCAATAGATGGGATGGATCAGAGGGAGGCAGGGCGCGGCGGGGAGCGCGGCACAAGCCCGGGCAGGGCGGCGGGCGCTGCTCCGCCCCGGGCGGGTCCGGCGCATGCGGCGGGCGCGGCCCCAGCGCCCATTGGCAGCGCCCGCCCCGCGTTCCTGGAAAGTTCTTGGAAATGGATCAAAGGCGTTTCCACGAACACGCGCGGCGGCGGCTCCGCTCCCCGCCCCTGCCCGCCGGGAGGGCTCCGCTCCGGCCCCATCCCATCCCGTCCCGTCCCTCCCGCGGCCATGGCACAGCTATTTATACCCTCGCCGGGTTTTTTTTCCCTCCCTGCGTGGTTGATATAGGAAGAGTGATGCGAACACAATACGATTCCAGGAATCCCTCACTTCCTGGAACAGATTAAAAGCGACACACAAAAGATTACTAAGGAGGTCTGGTTTTTTTATTCCTTTCCTTCCACGGAGCCTCATTACTCCGGAGCCAGCGCCAAGGCAGGTCGCTGCTCCCCGGCTCTTCCCCCAGCACCCGGGGAGATCTTATTTATTGGTACCTATTTATTACTTATTTCAGAGTGCTCTGAATATTTTTTTTAAAAGACTGCTCTGAAGGAAGATTAGTTCGTCTTTATATGTAATTTCCTTTGGTTATTTTTTTAACTATATTTTTTTGCTGCTGTTTTCTGAAAAGCAGAAGAATACATTATTTTTTAATAAAGCACTGAGAGTGCACACATTTTCCTGGCCAAAGTTGCTGAAGCCTTTCTCAGACAACTCGCCTTCGGGTTGGCTTTTCCCGTGGCTGAAACACCCGACTGCGGAAAGGGGTTTGCTGAGACTCTCCAGCCTTCTCTCCCCGCGACCCCCAACCAGAGGCTGAACCTGCTGCTTCGGGGAGGCAACAAGGCAAGAAGAGAAGAGGAGAAAGCATTTCCCACATTCTTGAAGACTTAATGCTTTTCCCTTGGTCCAGGAGTGACATGATCCTTTGTGTTCAGGGGTAAGGTGCTTTGCAGTCTTCTTTGGAAAGCCGTGGTTTGATAATCGTAATTTTAAGGTTCTCTGGGACAGTTTTTCAGCCCGTGGGAGTAGCCGCGTGTGGCTGTAGCGGAATGCGAATGACTTGGGCTGCCCGAGTGCTGAGCTCTGTGCGGGTCTGTGTGTCTGCGCTTTACATTCCACAGCCAGAATCCTGGGACCGTAAAGCATTCCTGATTTCCGGGCTTTCTATTGCTGAAAACCTGCACAGTATACAAAGTCTTCGGGAGAGTAAAATGAGTCAGAACTTGGTGTTGTTCAGTGGGGTGTGTGCAGCACCAGCCATTGCCTCTTGGAAACAAACTGCTTACAGGGAAGAACTTCCCTGGAGTTTGGGTGCTGTTGTCTATTTCTCAGGAGATATTTATGCTAAATACATGATTTCATTTTTCTGTTGTTTTATGTGCAAGTTTAACTGTATGTACATGTACACAGCATTCAGTACAGTCAGAGCCATAGGGGCACCTGGATAGTTCCACACCTGTGTTAGCACGACAGGGAACATCCAAGTGCCTTCTCCAGGATCAGTGTCTGGTACCAGTGTGTTGGCACTTCAATATACCCATGATGAGCTCACTGACGAATACCTGGTCTGCAGGAATCACACAGCATTTTACACATGCTCAAACAAATGTCAGCATTTGTTTCCTCCTGAGCCATCACCTCATTATTTCCCATCCCTCCTGCGCTCAGCGGATTTTCCTCAGAGGAAAATCCTCTCTGTCTACTTTCAATGACAAGTACGGGGATTTTTCTGCCATTTCCCCCCCAGATCTGTTCCACAGACAAGGAGAGCTCGGGCTTACCAGTAATTTCCTACTACTCAAGTGGGTTTGTTTTCACTCTTATTTTCAGTCTGCAAATGCAGAAAGGGAATTCAGTTTTCAACTTGGGCTTTAGAAAAGCCTTATCTGAAGCTTTTCTACAGGGTCAGTGTACCAGAGCTACTGCTTCCCTTACCAACTAAGAACTTGTGATGGATCCAGATGTGTAGATGGTTGCCTTTAATGTCTATTTTTATGACCATGTGTTGCTCCATTTTTATTATCCTCTAGGATTTTATATATCCTGGACTCCATACTCTCCTTCCTATTCACACCAGGCTCCCACTGGAGTCTTGGGACATGGCTCATGGAAGGGAGAGCAGCTCAACACACTTTTTCTTGTACTGTTTGCACTGTGTTACAAAGTTTAGCTTATCAGCACAGTAACTGCAAAGCCAACACTAAATTATATCAGACTTATCTGATTATCCTGAACTTTCTTGCCTTTCCAAGGCTTTCCGAAACACTAATTGCCAAAGCACAGGGAAGTTCATTTCCTGTTTCTCTCAAGACTCCATACATACTACCAGCAAGACATGCCAAATTTTATATAGTTTTCTTCCTTCTCTTAGCTGTTGTATCAACATTTTACTCTGTTCAGTCCTGATCTTACATTCACTGACTATTTGTAAATCCTTTCTTTGCCCCATGAAGACACTTTTTCAAGTCAGGAAACCTTTTTCAACCCCATCCTTACACCAGCAAACTCCCTTAACCCTCTAGCAAACATTCTTGCATTAAAAGTTGTAGTCTGCCATGACTCACTGATCCCTCAGTTTTCCCTTTCCTGTGCTTGGAGCTGCTCTGTTTGATCCTAGCAGCAGCTCTTCTTTTTTTAACCCATGTACAAAGTTGTTTAGGACACCAGCACCTCCTGGTCTATGAGAACTTCTAATCCCTCTCCTCTGTTCCATCGTGCTCCTTCGAGCCTACAGCTGCACTAGGAATTTTTGTAGGGGGAGAGAGGGGCAAAAGACAGGTGAATAGAAAGAAAACGTGAAATGTGTAAGCATGGCCCTTCTCTGGTGGAAGGACCTCCAGTGACTGTCTGAGGTCTGGGTTCCTTCAGCCTCAGGTGGCACGAAGTGCAAGGAAGCAGAGCACAAGCACAGTGGGAAACCTCACCCCAGGCACATGGGCTCTGCTTCAGAGAGATCAATGGTGGCTCTGTGGAAGACACCTACTGACAAATTTCAACAATTACTGTGTCTTTGGGGGACCAAACTGTGAACTGGTACAGCCCTGGGAAGTAACAGCTTTACTCCTGATTTGTGTCAGACATTTCCCTGCATAGCTTTGCCATCTCTCCCTTCCTTCCCCCTCTCTCAGCCAATTCCTAATTTCCTCTCCATAGTAAGTACATAAATAGAAAAAAAAAAAAAGCCCAAAACACTTCCATACTAGGATCAGTAAAAGATTTCTTCATGTGTAAAACCTTTCCCAGAAGGTAGGCTGGAAAAATTTTCCAGGAGAAACTACGTTCAGAGAGATTTGGCACCTGGACTGCAGCGAATGGCGCAGGAATGATATTCCTTACCATTGGTCGCAGTCATTTTCAGCTCAGGGCAGAGCTGGTATAAGAACACCCTGGGAGACACTGCTCTGCCAGCAGAGGCCTGGGACACCCTTTCTGCACAGTACCAGTTATTATTTAGGTTCAGCAAAGGGCAGGATCTGGTTTGTAGTCCTCTTTGCTCAAACAGAGGGGAAATGGAGAATTGGGAATGCTCTTTCCCCCAGGAGGCAGGTAGGCAGGCATTTGTGAAGACTGTGATATTAAGAGGGAGACATCCAAATGTCTTGAGAAATGCAGCCCTTGGTACCTACAAAGGTATCTCAGGTGGGATTTAAAAGAGGCTGGGCATTTCCTAACAGTGATTTCCAGGTATAAAAGTATATTCAGATGCACAGTTCTGTGGAAGCCCCTGAAAATGCAATCCCTGTGACCGAGGGTGAGGATAAGGGCCAGCAGTCACTTTTATTTGGCCAGGTTTCCTCCCCACTGATAGAAATTAAGAAATGAATATCAGGTGCTGTGAACACCAGGTAGATATTCTGCTTCTGACATGTGATTTGACACATGGAAAAAGGAAGACTGTTCCTTTCTAAATCCCAACAGAACAGCGGGGTTTTGCCATGTATTGCACAGGCAAGAATTCTGTCTCTGTACATTGAAATTTACCAGTGGTTTTACAAAATCCTTACTCCAGACCTGCATGGTTTGATTAGAAATGCAGAGCTGTGGAACTGATCATGGCTCCCATTCACAAATCAGTGTGAAGGTGCTCTCAGGTTCTCTCTAATCTACTTCTCCCTCACATCCCCTCTTATTGCTCCCTGTCCCATGCTTGTGACTCGGCACTTTGAGGTGGTGAATCAGGTGCAGATCAGTTGACAACACATGCACCTAAAGTGTTCCTGTTCACATAGAGCACAGGGAAGGAGGAAGATTGGAAGGGAAGTGCTTGTGGCTTCAGAGTCTTCTGCTTCTCTCTTCAGTGATGAGGGGGACGTGGCTGCTGTCTGTGCAGTCACCAGCTCCAGTGGAGCTGTGACGGTGTCATGCTGAGGATGGAGGTATTTCCCTGGACACTCAGCCACCTTTTATGTGAAGTGTCTGAACGAATATTCTCAAGTGTGTCAGGGGTGCATGGTGGGGATGTAACACAGGACATGCAGCACTACAGAGTACACAAAGAATCTACACAAAAAGGCAGAAATTCATTTTTGCTCAGGAGCTTGACAGGGAATGAAGACTTCCCTGGCCTCTGACATCCATCCCCCCCACCTGGAGCTCTGCCTTCCTTTAGGAATCTCCATGCTGGAGAGAAGGAGCACCCATGGCCAGTGAGAGCCATAGGCTCTGTGAAACTGTGCTTAGACGATGAATGGCTACACTAATGCTCTCATTAGGCCACAGAGGGATTCATGTTCCTAGCAGAACCTCATCCTGCTGTAATCCTGCAGGGATTATTGCACTGAGGTCTTCGTTGTGCTGTGGGATTGGTGTAGGGTACAGGCTTGGCTAAAACAGGAATTCCTGTTATTCTACTACACAATCAGCTCTGAGTTCTAACAGATTCATTTAGGATCAGGTCATCCCTGAGCAGAAAGTGGGTAGGACAAAACCCAAGCTATTCCCAATTCTGCTTCTAATTATATTGCAGCAAATGACTAACAAACCCACTGGCAGAAACAGAAATGCTCCAACATTGTAATCATGCAAATGAAGCTATAATGCTGCTATAAACCTTATTGCTTCTGAAAATACATATTAAAAGGCAACATCTATAAATATCAGGTTCAGATCAACCTAAATGGCAAGACAGACCACCTTTTAAAAGGCCAAAGAGTCCAACTCTCTCTCCCTGTTTCTAAGGGCTCATCTTTAGCTGTGTAATTTCTGCCTCTCTCTGAAACATAATCATGTGGAGGATCTGTTTATAAAACATAAGATGTAGTACAAGGTCACATGCACTGAGCAGACAGTGCAACTGATTTCAAGGCAAGGAGAAATAGCAAAGTGTGCCCTTCATTTCAGACCTCATCCTTTGCTGGCGGAGGAAAAGATCAGGAGACTGTCACTCAGGGGGATTGAGGAATTGTCAGAGCCCATCATGCAGCCTCTCCCAGTTATGGCCTTCCAGGAGGAGTCTGTGCCTGCCTTTGCAGCTCCAGTTCCAGACAGCAACCCACCTCAGACACGGGACCCTGAAGAAGACCTTCTCTGTATTGCAAAAACCTTCTCCTATCTGCGAGAATCTGGTAAGGCTCAGCTCCCAAAGTCCTGGGGTCACACAGGGAGCCAGCTCTGCAATTCAGGGAGCTCCAAGATGAATCTCCTAATCCCACTTTAGATAGCAATCTGGTTCTGTCACAGCCGTGGGTGACTCTTGCGCATACAGCAAGTGCACCTGCAGTTTCTACAAACTTGTATTGTGAACTAACTTATCTCTAGCATAAGCAAAAGCTTTATCTTTTATAACTGAACTGGGAGAAAGAATTGCAAAAAAGTTGCATTTTCTCTGTAAGCTGCAGCAGCAGCAGCCAACCTCATCCTGACCCCCAGCACAGCAATGACAAGCATAGGCAGGAAACCCTTAGAACCTGTCTTGATCTTAATTTCTGAAGGTCTTGCCAGCTCTGGCCCTGGTTGCTTCCCAGGCCCTGAACTCAACAGCCTTTGAGGCTTCCCTAAATATACTGCCAGGGCTTTAATACATTCTTTCCCTAACACATTCTTTCTCGGATACTTTTCCAGGTTGGTACTGGGGTTCAATCACTGCCAGTGAGGCCAAGCAGCATCTCCAAAAGATGCCTGAAGGCACGTTCCTGGTACGGGACAGCACCCACCCCAGTTACCTGTTCACACTCTCTGTCAAGACAAACCGAGGTCCCACCAACGTGCGCATCGAATACACTGACAGCAAGTTCCGGCTGGACTCCAACTACTTGTCCAAACCTCGCATCCTGGCCTTTCCAGACGTGGTCAGTCTTATCCAGCATTATGTCACGTCCTGCACGACAGAAAGCAAGCCTGAGGCTCCCTACCCACCTCCATCTCCTCTGCCTCCCATGCAGAAGGAGCTGGCGGCAGCTGCAGTGCACTTGAAGCTCATCCGGCCGCTGGGCCGCAAGGACAGCATGCCCAGCCTGCAGCACCTGTGCCGGCTGCGCATCAACAAGTGCACGGCCGACGTGGACCAGCTCCCTCTGCCCCGGCGGATGGGGGACTATCTGAAGCAATACCCCTTCCAGCTCTGAACTGGGGCCGCTCTATCTCAGGCAGGAACGGCAGAGGCAGAAACGCAACAACTTTGTGTCTCCATCCCACTAAAGTGCGGCACCAGGTGGGCACAGCACAGACCTGACTGGCAGCAGAGACTGCATCCACCTCCCCTCTCCCCTTCTCTCCACATCCATTCCAGCCAGGGAGGAGTTGGTTGTTTTGGAGAACAACGGGACACAAGCTGAGCTCTGAACCTCAGGCCACGCCGGCAGTGGCTGTGAAAAGCACTGTGGGCATGGGCACACTACTTGAATTTCAGAGTTGCTGTGACACCGGACAAGTTAACGTTGTTATTTTTGCTATTTATTTCCATGGCAGTTTCTCTCCTCATGGTATTTTAAAAGCACCTTTTACTTTATTGGTTTTTTTTGTTTCTTTTGTGGAATTAGAGATAGGATAAAGGCTCTCAGCCAAGTGGCAGTCAAAGCTCTGTGGGAATTTGGATTTGGATTCGTATCCAAAGAGAACCTGTTTGAGCTTGTCCCTGTAACAGGTTACAGGAGTCCACATCCAAGCTCCCACAGACTTTTGGGTATGTGGAACTCTGATGACTGTATCTAGACCCATCTCTACATTTTTCTTCCTTAGCTACAGGGGTATCATAACCTCAGAGCACATTGGGAGTTCCCAGACATCTGCTACATCACACATTGTGGACAGGGGACTTCCTTGAGGAAGCCCTTCCTCCTTGAGAGCTCTAAGCAGAAATTCTAGATACTGAGCTTGGGCCAGGGAGCACTCATCCCATTTGTTTTCCATCTTCATCTCCAGAGGAACAAAACATTTAGAAACAACTAATCAGAAACCAAACTTTCTCATAGGCAAGCAGAGTGATTTGGTTGCAGAACCCCCTGCATTTGGCTTGTGTTTTCCAAGTGCTGTTGTCTGACACTGCCCTTGCCTTGAGACACCAGGCAAGAGCAGGGTCTCCTTGAGCAGGGGGCTGAGAGACTGCTCTGCTGAGCTGCACCAGTGACATGCACAGCTTCAGGATATTTATTTATTTATTTCGGCGGGGGGGGAGACCTCAGAAGCTCCTCAGTAGAAGGAGCTGCCCTCCCTCTCTCCCAGCATGATGCCGAGGTGCTGGGTGCTCTGCTGCTGCCAGCACTGGTCACAAGCCACGCTTGTGGCTTCCATCAGACCCAGCCTGTAGCACACACTGGAAACCACAATGCAATGTTTCTGTTTGCCAAGGTCCAGACCTCTCCTCTCCCCTGCTCTGACTTGCATGTTTGTTATTCTTAATTAGACTTTTGGCTCTGGGTTTACTTCTGGTTCCCCATCCCTTTCACCCCCTGCAGCTGAAGCACAATGGCTCTTGCCTTGCTCTTTTGCACACAGGAGGGACAAACAGCAGATGGGATTTGCCCAAAACCAGCACACAGAGAAGCTGCCCCTTCCTGTTCATTTGTTGAATCCCATCACCTTCCCAGCCTGTAGGAGCCAGTCCATGCCATCGAGTGAGAGTACAGAAGGGAACAGACAGGTCTAGAGAAACTACTGACTTATTTTTCCCCTAAGACTCTGCAACTTGATCAAGCATGAACCAATGTTAAGGATTCCTTCTTCATCCCTCCCTGGGACTGTCTCTCTAAGATTCTGTAAATCAGAATAGACGAATCTCACCTATACCTGAGGGTTGGGAGAGAAGGTGGAAAAGGATGGGATGGTGACCCAGGGGACAGGCTCCAAAAATGGGTGGAGTTTCTTCCACCCTAGCTTAAAGCTGCCCAAAGGGACAAGATGGCCTGATGTGCTTATCAGTGTCCTTTTTTTTTTCCTCTCCACATTTATACAAGTTTGTGCTCTTGCAAGCTTTGTTTTTGATACTTTAATGATTGACAGTGTGTATGTGTGATGTCAGGTTTGCTTTTTGGTATATCCTTCCCTCCTGCCCTGTATGGCAGCAACCATGGGAAGGTACTGAATTAGAATGAAAATTTAGAAGGCAAAACAAAAAGGAAAACCTTTTTTTTTTTTTTAAATAATATAAACCACTGAAAAGGCTTCCTTTTATCCAAACACCTCTATCTGCCTGAGGACACTGGGAACAAGGAAACCACAGCTCTTGAAGGAGCAGCAGTGATCTCAGGAAGCCCACATGGCTCAGCCACGGGCTTGGTAACTACAGCTTGGGAAAAATCAGTTGGAGAAGTGTACAGCAGGAAAGGGCGGGTGGTTCAGCTCTCTGAAACTTGCCCCCTACTTGATCTTTTCTCTGTTGGGGGTGATGAGGAGGCCAAGCTGCTGGTTTGGCCCCACTGCCCTGAGAGAGGCCAAGAGCTCCTGGCTGAGCCCTGAGGCAGAGGCCAAGCTGAAGGCTGTGAGCTCCAGGCAGGGACCAGCTCTGTTATGTGTTTGTTCTGCATCTAGCACAGTAGGGATCTCTAGGTGCTACTGCAATACAGTGAATAAACAATACAGTTACTCCAAAAAGTCAGTTTCTTCTATCTTGAGACAGTTTGTTAGAAATCATTTGACTTGGATTTTAAATAAACGTTTTAAATATTCTTTAAAGCTACTCAATGTAGAAGTCTCTGGTAAAATCCAAATGGATGAATCTGTTTCCTATTCACAGAAATCCTCCCCAGGAACACCAGGCAAACTCTTGGCTATTTTTTTCAAGAAAGACACAAAACTTTTATCAAAAAAAAGGCCTTTCAGATACTGGGAGAACTGACACCCAAATCCTCATCAGCGTGGGCCTGTTTTCTACTGCACACAGACGAGCAGTGACAGATCCCAAGTCTCAAGTCAATAAGGACTAAAGGAACAATTTTTCATGATGTGGAAAAACACAGGAATGATTCTTGTGTTGCTTCTGTGTGCCATAGAAAACCATTACAATGTAGGGGAAAAGAGAGGGAACGTTACTGGAAATTTGGCAACTTGTTTACAGTAGGCTTGAAGTTGGCCCCAAAGAAAAGTTCTGCTTGTGGCAAGTGTCAAAGGATGGGTCCATGAAGGGGCAGACAGTGCTGGGGATGGAAGACCCATGGCATCAGGTTTTCCTCATGTTCTGCTGCTGCTGGGGCTCAGTCTCCCCATGTCTGGAGTCTGTGCACCCTTTCCCCTTCTCAGCACCTCACACATCAGACAGCAGGTGGGGAAACCCTGGGGGAGCTGTATTTGCCGTATGGTGTTAGAAGAGACCCAGCCATCCCATCTGTCCTGCCTCTGAAATGCAGGGAATACACTGAGGCAACACCACTCCTGGGACGTGACTCCACTGAGGCCCCTTCATGCTCCTCTCCCAGGAGAGATGCTCCAGCCACAGTCCCTCCATCCTGACCAAAGCAAGCACAGTGTGCTCCCAATCATTGGAAAATGTGCTCAGGCACAAAAAAATAAAAGAAGCTGAACTAGTTCCTCTCCATCCTTCTTCCCTTTCTGAATCCACTGGCTTCAAAGTTCAAAATGCTGCTTTAAAGTATTCCTGAAGTATGTGCTCTCCTTCCCATGCCTGCCAACCACGGGCTGTCATTCCCTAGCAATCACTGTTTCCACAACCTCATCAACATGAGATCAGAGGTAGATTTCCATAGCACACCAACCAGGAAATGCTGGCAATGGTATATCTGTTCCAGATCAAGTTGTTAAACAAAACCAATCATGTCCCTCTTGGTTTTATGGGAAATGCGGAAAGAGAGCTAGACAGGGTAGAAGCAAAATCACAACCAAAGTGGAAACGTGAAAACAAGAGGAAAGAAAAGCTCCATCTGTCTTTAAAATGGAGCTTTGCAAGCCCTGGAAAATACTGGAAAGAAAGGTGCAGCATTTCTGACACATTATCAAGTAATTTCTAAATTTCTTAGCTGGGCTAAACTCTTGCCTGGCTACATATCTGAAACCCTGCTGTCCCCTTTCCTCAGACTGGCAGGAGCCAGGGCAGCACAGATTGCAGTCACACACGGGTTTACTGCAGTACCTATTATCTTTACAACTCCCATCCCTGCACCTTCAGCACATTTTGTTAAAGAAAACAGGTTCATGTTCTGAAAACTCCTGTGCCAAACCTCCATGCAGACTGAACTGACTTCCACAACTGAGTTCCACGTCTCTGGAAACAGCAGCACTCCTGGAAATGCAGATTGACCTTTATCAGCACCAATGTACAGCTGCCACACCACTCCCAGTGACACCTGTACAGTTTGCTGAGCCAATGCAAAACCATTTGGTTTCTCTCTACAGATAGAAACATGGATACGGAGCACTAACAGAGTCTGGAAAGCAGACTGATAGGATTGGGAATAGAAATCCCAGTCCATGACTGAAACCACTCACTGCCACAGCAGAAATCCCCTGCAGTTTGTCAGGCACATGTGGTATCGTTTTCTGCCTTAAATACTCAGCTTTCTGAAACAGCAACACATGCAAAGGTAAAATAACTCATTTATGTGCACATGTCCCTGTCCTTTCTAACTTAGTGAAATCTCACTCCTTTCCCCAGATCCTCTCAAGTGCACAACTTCCCTCAGCCCAAGCCCAGCACCAAAGGAAGTGAATCAGCAGATTGTGTTTAATTCTCTTACGACAGACATGTTCAGGTGTTTCCAGCTATTGACCTATTGCTATTTGTAGTCCAAATTCCATTCTCACTCTTACCTGCTATCTATGAAATTAAGGAAATTAAACCCAACATTAACTGGACTGGTGTGGCTCTTCTGCTCTGCCGAGCATGTTCTCATCTGTCAGAAGCCAAGTGTCCCAGTCCTCTCCTGTCTGTCCTTAATGGCTGCTGAGACACTTGCAATCCCCATGGAAATGCTCTATGCTCTTCCTCAGCCCTGAAATCATCAGCAGTACAAAGGCCTGGAGTGGAGGGTAAACCAATAACCAGTGAAGATGTGCCAGAGCAACTCTGGATGCCAAGTAACATCCTCCAACTCCCTCAATTCCGAGCAGCGTTGTCACAACAATCATTCCTGTCACGCTGTCAGTGACCCCCACCTGTCACTCACATGGGAAATGGGAGAAGAACCACCAGACCGGGAGCTCCTTATGAAACCTTTTGAGACCAGTCAGAGGTAAAAATAAGATGTTATTTAAAGAGATCTGTCCTGGTTTTGGGCAGAAATGTTCATCCTTTTTCTGTTCACTGCACCTGAGCTTTGAATTCTCAGAGGGAGTCCCAGGGAGCCCCGTCCTGCCAGTGCTGCCCAAGGGCAGGACAGCAAGGAGGGCCACACAGTAGCTCAGTGTGTTGATAACACGTTCAACCTCAAACTAATTTCTTTTGAGACATGTTTATTCTCTGCCCACACCCAGGCCTGCCTATGTATTTTTTTTATAATCACAGGTGCCAGTGTCAGAACAGGAACACATGGAGGCATGGCTTTATCTGGAGGCTAATGCTGCCTCATGTGAACCCTGCTTTGATCTTCCACTGACACTTCCTGAGAAACACAACCATCATGTGGCTCCTGCTACTCACTGCACAAACAAGTAGGGCAGGGAGCAGGCACAATGCTGCAACATCCCACAGATATCCATCATCACCTCTGCTACACACCAAAAACAAGTTTAGGGAAAAATGACAAAGTGGCCCTAGGAATAAAATCTGATTACAGTCTTTCAGTATTCACATCATGCAGACTAAGGAGTGTACACAAACATACTCTTCCAGACTTTTGCAGAAACTAGTAATGTTTCCTACTTGAAAAACATTACACTGTTCAGAGGAAAAGACTACTGGTAAACAACATGTACACCAGACAGAAGGAAAACAATTTTAAGGGTTTCCCTGTTAGCTTTGGGCATTACACTTCAGAAAAAAACCCCAACTTAGGAAAAGTAAGTAAAATATTATTTAGGCTTAACATAGTAACAAAAAAACATAATAATTCAGAGGGCTTTTTGGATTGGGAAAGGGGAGGGAATACAACAAAGCTTCAGAACTTCAGCTAATATTCATTAAATATGAGACTCAACAAAAAGGAAATTTTACTGGAAACCATTGCTGGGTTAGTCCTTCCATTTCTTTGTAACTGGCTGTGGCAGCAGTCACAGCTGGGGACAGTTGGCCCTCAGGTCTGCTCCACACACAGCTGGCCTTGCTTCCTTGCAAAATCATCATTTGGTTAATTTATTTATAGAAAAGAGCAGACCCCAGGGGAAGCAGCCTGCCCCCACAGAGGAAAGTCTTCAGCCAGAACTGCTCCACCCTGACATACCAACCCAGATTTGCAGAGAAGGGTTTCCTTTCCTGAACAAGAACTACTCTCACCCTTCTGTTCCTGGTCCTCAGATCCCACTGGCAGGGGTTTTCCCCTAAATGCCATTATTTCCTAAATGCAGTATAAATGCAGTTCAGATTTGAATTGCAAAAATGAATACAATGTCAGTTTTTGTCAAAATACCTATTTTAAGAGAGCACTCTAACTAGGCAGGAAAGGCACTTACTTTAATGTCCCCCCATGGAACCAGAGTTACAATAAAAGCTTGAAATAATACTGGCTACTGCAGCATTACATTTTCCAAACAGATCATCAGACAACTTAGTATTTCTCAAAAACCTGATATAAATATGCCAGATAGAGCTGGTCAACCAAAACTCAGTGGCAGAGCTCAGCCAGAACTCAACCCCTTGGCCTGGGGCCTGGCAGGCAGTGTAACTCCATCATGTGATTGCCTTGATCCAGAAGATACTCTGCAGCTTTTCCAACTGCAGCTGTTGGAGAAGTGCTGCCCTTCCTGAAACAGCCCTTCCAGGGAAACCTGTGAAACACAAGGGGCTATATCCAGGTTCCTTTTCCATTGAGAGTGATATAGATTCATTTACTTCAGGTTGAAATTTGTCTGCTTAATATTCCTTGTTTTACAAAGATTTTATCCCCAGTGAAATTCTGACTAGATTTGTCACTAAAGGAAGCTGTAACACAGGAAAACCCTTCCCTCACACACTGCCCCCAGCAGCACAAACCCTCACCTGGTTGTTTCTCTTTTAAAAGCAAAAGCTTATGGTGCTGCCTACAGTTAAGTTCTGGCTTTCCTGAATTCACCTACAAACGTGCCAGTCAGAATATGTGCAATGCCACTTTGGGATGTAACCATCAGTCCGTGCAAAACTGAGCAGCCAAGCCTGGACTCATCCCCTCAAACTCATTCCACCTTGCCTAAGACAGTGCTTTCAGTGATGACTGCTCCTACAAACAACAGATCTGGGTTGTATTTGTGACAAAGAGCTCAGCTCCTGGGATGCCCATCCCTGCCAACTGCCCTTCACTGCCTGTTCTTTGCGGGCTCACTTAAGAGCTGATCAGACATTGCAGAGTCTTTAATGTCAGGGCTGTCTCCTCCCTAGAACAGCAATACGGTTTGCAATCCAGCTTGCAGAAGACAGAGCTGTGTTTATACTTGACAGAAGTTACTCAATTTGGCAACAATTCCTCCCATCATGCAAGTGTCATTGCAGGCACTGCCAAACGCTGCAGAGGCAGAGTTCAAAACACGACCTCCAAGCCTGGAAAGATGGTGAAGAAACATGTTGCCCAGTGCACATGCTACGTGTTTGCACTTGTCTGAAAGTGCTAAGCACTAATAAAAGGTGTTGTTGTGAAAAAGGTGTTGTTGTTATGCAAAACATAAACCTGAAAAAGTCTAAAATATGACGTGATGTTGTTTCCAAGGAACTTTTTTTGGAAAATCTCTGTAACTCTTTCTGAAAATACCTCCCTCTCCTCTAAGCCCTTGGGTTTGGAATACACCTTACGTTCTTTTAAGAGTCTTTGTAATTCACCCCTCTTTAATTCCCTTCCTTCCCTCCAGTCCTGTGCTATGCAAATCAACTTGGCTGAGAGGCACTGGGCACCATTTCAGAAAGAACATGTACAAAGCAGCACTGCAAGGCTGGAGGTGGATCAGTGGGGCTGAACAATCCACGTGTGGGCTGACGTGGAGTCTCCATACTACTCTTTTTCTTTCCAAGAATGTAGGAGATTGAAGGCTTCCCTGTGCATGCAAACCCCGTCCTTGCTGATCAGATCCTTTGGTGCAGGGTTAGTGTGACCTGCCAGGCAGCTGACTCAGGGCTATTCACAAGCTGCAGTTCCAAGCAAGAGCATGTAAATGTTGTAACACCCTCCGTGCCTCCAGATACTGAAAATCAGCTGGGAGGAAGAGTTTGTTGCTGCAGAAGGTGTCAATTCTGTTACACAGGGAATAACTGCACTCCCCACTCCCAGTGCAGACCCCTCAGATGACACAAACTGGACTGGTTGCTGCTCCTACAGTTCCCCGTTACTCCTTCAGTCATCTCTCTTCATCCACACCAGTTTCTGTCTGACATGCTCAGGCATCCCAAGGCTGCATACAACCCTCCAGCTTGGCTCTGGGCTAAGGGAAGAAGTGCCCTGTGCCTTGTCACCCCTCGTGTCAGGCAGGGAGGAGCTGATCTGCACACTCCTGAGTACGCAGGTCTCTCCTGTTCGGAATGGCCACGTGAAAAGGTACCCAAAGGCTCTTTGGCTTTCACATCCCTTAGCTCTTTCCTGCCTGGCTGGATAACATAGCCAGTCTTGCCTGAAAGATGAAACTTCTCTACGCAAACCAGAACAAATCAGGCAGGCAACTGGAAACACAATAACCTGTGCTAGTGTCAAGTGACAGTGTGACTCGGCCTTGTGCAGCAAGTGAAGATGTCACATGGCTGGCTCCTGCAGCTTCTTAACATACAAGTGCATTGGCAGATTTTGACAGAAAACATGCACTGATCATCATGTTGACATTATTGCTACATACAAATCATGGTTCCAAATGAATGGTCCAGCACAGCTACCAAAGTGGAAATACTTCTTAGACTTGGATAAGAAGAGAGGTGGGTTCAGGAAAGTTCCCTCTATAACACAACCCTGCCACGTTATCAATCCAGACCTACTTGACTAATACAAGCAATAATATACTATTCTCCTTATGCAGGGGGCAACAAACAGGATTTTGCATGTTAATTTTGCAGTTTATTTTGTATTTGCCCTTTGGCCTATTACTACTCCAATAATCACCTCCTTTGTCTCAGCTCTTTTTAGAGGAATGAGCTGATGGAAGAGCAATACTCCTGTCAAAGAGCTGCTTAAACCAAGGACAACCTTTGTTCTGTGAGCCAAAACAAACATTTTCTTCTTATGCTTGGATTAAGGGAAATAGGAAGCTGTCAAAGAAGCTTTTTTTCAATTATCTCTTCCCATATCCTCAGCAGTAGCAGCCAGCATCCCTCTTCAGCCTATTATTCAGGTGGAGTTAAAACCCCAAAGGCTTACAGGAAATGCTGTATATCCTATAGTGATCCCTATAACTAACATCAGCAGAACCAGAAAGCTCCCAGGAGTCTGAGCTATTGACAAAACAAATGACTTAATGAAAAGGGAACACGTTAGGGACACTGGTGACTCTAGGCAGGCAGCTGTCTCATGGCACAGCCCAACACACAGTGGGTAACGTGGCTGGCTGAGGTCACACTCACCTTGACCAGCTACAGAGATAGATACTCCCAGGGCCTGGCTGTCCCAGAGTGTTTGCTCTCTAAGATGGGCACTTCAAACAATGATGTCACAGGAAACCACAGTATAAAGGAATTATTTTGTTACCCTTTCCCTCAAGCCCTCCTAAGGCTGATCTAATTAGTGCAGCAGTGCAGCTTTGGAGGCAGCTGATGATTAAAGCCTACCAAAGGAAGCACTTCACATTATGTCAGGGAACACGAATTTTTCATCTATCTTTTTGCCTTGCAGAGATGGCTTTTTGATGTGAAGGGCAATAAGTCAAATCAGATTTATATGTTATGCTGTCAACCAAAGGAAAAGGGGAAACCCCAGGCCCTTTAGCCACTCTGCCATCAGACATTCCTGCCGGTTGCAACCACTGCCATAGAGAGTGCCCAGCTCATTACTGTGGAAGTCATCCCCAAAACTCTCCCTGTGTGAAGATGCCAGTGAGCAAAGACGGTTCACACAGACTCTCTCCAGCTTCACCTCCCAGCCCCAGTTTTAAACACTGGAATCAGTACATATGCCAAGACGATTCTGTTAGAAACCAACATGCAATGTGTTCTGAAGTCCTGCTCCACGGACACAAACCTCTTAACTTGACCCCTATCCTGAAAGAACTGGGATACTTTCCAACAGCAACAAGCTAAAAAGGACCACAGCACAAGGATATGAGCAAACCTGTAAATAGTTAAAGCCATGAGTACTAGTACAGTGAAATGGCACAGACATTGACAATGTGCACTGAAAAGTCTCCGGATTTTTTTTTTTATTTTTTTAAATCCATGAACCTCAGCAACATTTTATTGGGCTTCTTTTTCTCCTCCTTTCCCACTTGAACTCTGTGCATGTTCAAGGAACCTGAGGAAAACTGACAAATAAAGGAAGTTTCCTCTTTGGTTCCTCTTTTTGTTTTGCAGAGAGATGTTGACACTTTGTGTGTCCTCTGCATGACCTCCGGTGGAGAGGTAGGAAGGAAAAGGCTGAGGACACAAGGACTGAGTGTGCATCTCCTACATGGTACTTGGCAGAAGTGGCTGAATGGGTGGAGTTTTCATGTCATTCCTCCTTTCTGCTCCCACGTAATAAGAAAATACCTGAGCGATACAGAATTATCAGTGGTGACGAGCCTGACCTTGAGACACACAAAGGCAGCCAGAGGATTCAGCAGCTGAGGACAAACCGGGATATTAAAGGCACTTCAAATCCCACACAGTTACCAAGTAACAATTTAACATCTGCTTTCATAGGACAGCTCTCCCTGCGCAAAGTGGGTCATTTCTTCTATGTCAAATTCAAAACAGACAGACAGTAGCTGTGTTCACTCAAACCAGTTATTCTGCCTATACCAGGCAGTTCCCGGTGCTGTCTTAGGCTCAAAGTAATTCTGTGCACCTTATCGAAAAATCCTTTGAACAACCCAACAGAGGATGTGTTCAAATCATCCCTTTTTTATCTCCAGAGATGACACAGGACTTACATGAACACTTCATGTTTGATCAGTGGATTTACTCATGGTGGAGCACAGACAAGAGCTGCCCCATGAGTGACCTGGGGAGAACCTCTGGGTGAGCAACACAGGGCACCAAAGTGAGCTCAAATTCCCCAGAATGTCTCCTTTGACCTAAAACCTCTGCTTGAATCCTTGCGCAGAGCCCCAGAAAACGCGCCAGGCTGGCACCCGCCGACACGGGAATGCCCTTTGCGGAGAGTGGGCAAAACGCCCGGCACCAAAACAAATGGGCTCTACCCATGCCCGAAGAGCCTCACCCAGGGCAGCTCCAAACAGCCTCCACAGCAGCTCTGGAGAAATGCGCAGGACTGGCGCAAAGGGGTTGGTTCTCCGCACTGCCGCCCCCGCTGAGGTCAGACCCTCCCGAGCAACCTCCACAGAAAGCAAGGCAGGCCCAAAGTCATTCCGTACAAAGGTGACCCTTGCAATGCTGTCTCAAATGTGAGCAAGAGCAAGTGGCCCAACCTCCCTTTTTCCCGGTGCTGCCAGAGGAGAGACAAGTGCATTGGAGCAGCAGGACACTAAAGGAAAGCACGAGTGACTTCTCTTGTGCATAGCACAACCAACCCCACATTTCTCATCCTGGCTTTGTAAGCTCGGGAGGCAGAGCGACTGTCTCTGGGCTCCTCACCATGTAAGGTCTCCCCTTGGTCCATGCCCTCTCACACTGCAAACTCTCCAGCGTGACCTCTCATCCCACAGCCCCCACTCTGCGCTTTATTGCCCTGGCACAAACCCCAGCGCTGTGCTCGGCACGGGCTGAGGGCACAGCCCCGTCCCCACTGCAGCAGGGCAGATCCCTGCGGATGAGTCACTGAAACTCACTCTGATGGAGCAGGAGCAGCACAGCATTACAGCACCCCAACAGGTCTGACTCCTCACCAATGAGCTTTTCATGGAAAGTTGGATTCTGTTACTAATTACATTCAGCTACACCCTTCTTGTGACAAACACCTATTCCACCCTGTGCTTACTTGACAGAAGATGGTTAAGAGGATTTCCCTGGAAAGAAACCAACTATAAAACAGTGTTTCCTCCTGCTGTCTTCATACATTGTATCTGATTAGTTTCATTTCCCTGTGCTGTTAATGTCAAGTTCTTCTGTTATTAGACTTATTTTTTATATATATATACACACACATATATATTCATTTAAGTACTATCCTTACATTTTTTTGTGTCTCCAAAGCAGCTCACAGCAGCTTAGAAAAAAAAAATATTTTCATTGTTCTCAACCTCCCCTGCTTCAAAAAGCATTTTTTGCCTCTTCCATACGGCACACTAATATTTTGTAATGCATGAAGAATACTTCAGACATGATTTTCTTCCCATATTGTGGAAAACCTGGGGCAGCTCCCAGCTAAGTCACCCAAGACTGTGGCAAAGGGCAGTCACACCCACTCCGTGCAGCAGTGGCTGCAGGCAGCCTAACAAAAGGCTTTGATGTGGGAACGGAGGAGCCAGTGGGACAAACTCATGTTCCTGGGGTGGGAAATGAAAGAAGAGTCCTTTCTAACTTTTCACCAGCCAAGAGGCAGGGTTGTATTTGGTGCTGGTTGAGCAGGATCCATCCACAGATCAAGCATGACACCTATAGCAGGCACATCTCTTTCTTCTACTCAAACCTGGAAGGGCCACCTGTGCAGGCAAGAAAGCTGCAGATCTTAGTGCCAGTGGCTCCCACAGTCTGAGGCAATGCTTGAGTCTTCACTACAGGAGTGGGAATCAACCTGGAGTGGATAAATTCTCAGGGCAATAGTTTGTCCTGCTGAGAGCCCAGCAAACCTGCAGGAGGGTGGCATAACCCTGCACCTCAGGGTACCCCAAGTCTCCCATATGCTGGTCTCAGATTCAAACCTGACCTGTTGGAAGGCACTGAGTACACAGAGAGCACAAGCACTATAAATCCATGCCCTGCCTCAGAGCTGCCTCCTGATAAAGCACTCTGACCTCTGACAAGCTCCTGAGCTCAGGGCAGCTGAAGCCAGAGGTTCCAAAGGTTTGCAGCACCAGGACTGCTCTCATGCAAAGCAGGTGTTTTCCTGCACTGCACCACAGGAGGAGCACCTGCCCCTGCTTGCTCACACCTCAGGCTGCACGCACAGGACACAGCTCAGCACTGAAGGCAAGCTGGGGTTGAAAGAAACTTCCAGATCTTTCCACTGCTCTCTTATTTCCAAACTGTAGCACAGCTAGATTTTTCATCTAACATTAACTCCCTTAGGCCTCTGCTTTATGGACTGAGATGGTATTTTTCCCTTCTTCCCTGGCTGCCCTCAAACACTAGACAACTGGTATTTGGCCTAGATAAAAGATGATGCAAGTAATTCTGCAAAAACCAGAACTGTCATCCCCATCTGTGGGACGACAATGATCCAAAAAAAGATGTATCACCAGCCCAGCAGTGCAAGCCATGAGAAGACCAAATCACAGCTGTGAAATTTGTTATTTGAGTTTGTTGCTTTAAAAGTAGAGGGGCAAGACTAGTGCAAGTAAAATAGTGAAAGGTAAAGGAAAACATCATAAATATGGGAGTATGATGCAGAATTACAAATCTGCAGTGTAAGGAAGGAGTGGACAAGTTATCTACTGAGCTTTTGGGTCTCCAGAAATGAGAAGGATGTTGACAGCACCCTCAGAGTGCCCTGGGGCCCACCAAGACATCAGAGAAGGCCAGCCCAGTGCCTTTCCCAGGCTGCAGGAAGCATTAATACCCGACTGATGTGACTGAAGCTGTGAGCAGCACTGCCACTCCCTCCCTTGCTCTGTCAGGCTGCAACTAAATGAGCTCTTAAAGCCATGCAGGCTCAGTCAGCCCTCCCTCCCCCGACTGTCAGGTTTCTGTGGAAAGCCCATTGCTCCCTGGGGTCATTTTCATTGCACTTCAGCTCTTCCAGGAACTGAGCCGTGCTGGCAGTCCCTCCTCTGCCACACGCCCAATCAGCACACCGAGGGAGGCGTTTCTAAGGAAGCTGATTGAACATGCTTTATTGCTCTATTACAAAGAAAAAAGAAAGAAGGAAAACCCCCAAACCAACAACCACTGCTTTGCTCTATCAGTAAATTCTATGAAACACAAAAACCCAGAGAGCAAGATGGAGCAGCTGGAAATAGCATTTAAGGAAGCACACAAAGATGATGAACTTTCCCTGGAGTCTGGAAGGGGCATAAGACCCACACCTGACCTGCACCTTAAACCTGACAAGGGGTCTCAGTCTGGGGAGCAATGCCTGGAAAAGAGGAAAGATGGCAGTTTTACAAAGTGTGAGCTGTGAGGCAAAAATCGACTCAGAATCCACCCTGTGACAGGAACTGCTGTTCACTATGCAAACCCATCTCCAGTGATTGGCACACCAGAGTGGTGGAAGGCCAAGGACACCAAGCACACACTCTTTATTTGTGGAGCTCCAGTGGCCCTCTCTGACTGTAGTAACTCCCAAAGCAACCTATCTTCCTGCTGCACTCAGCTCCTGGAATGATTCCCAATGTTGTGAAGAGAGGCTGGGACAGTTATACTTTGGTTACCTAAAATGTACATCCCAATGGTACATCCCCTCACACAAGATGACCCCAAACTACAGTTATTTATAGCAACTGGCCTTCTACAGATTTCTCACCTGAGGTTTTCTAAAGGCTGTATGAAAATGTGTTCAATTCAGCACAGGTGTAATTTTATCATGGCAAGAATTTATCCTTAATCCACATATTGATGCACAAGTTGCTGAAGGTTATACAATTACTCCATGGATCTCTACCCCACAAAACAAAGCAATTCACTACTAGGCAGCACCTCCAAACTGAAGATTGGAATTCTAAGTCAGGAAGCATTTACAATTAATTTAGGGAGGTGAAACATTTTAGCCATCTATGTAGGTTAGAGAGAACATAAACATTATTGTTCACTTTTACATTTTATTGTCTTGGGCTCTTTGACATAAGTGCACATCCCTCCCACCTGAGGAGAAGATCCAACTGTGTGCAACGTGAAGGGCTCAGGTACACCTGAAAGGCAGACAATAATCAACCTGAAGGATGAACTGATACCTTCTATTCATGGGAGTAAATTCACACGAAGTCTTGTATAGCTGCCAAATTCATGAATTCTAGTTAAAAATTCCTCCAGCAGTCACAGCTAGAAAACAGTATTTTCAAATTCCTACTATTTCTGAGCAGGAGACCCCACAAAGAGCCCAGGGCAGATGTGGCTGCTCTCCCCAGGAAGACCCAGGAGCAGGGAAGGAGAGCCCAGTGCAGATGTTCTCACCACATCAGGTTATCCAGACCCAGGTGTGCCCCCTCTTGCTCTGGGCAGCAGAGCTACAGAGCTGGAGCACCCACTGGGTCTTCCTGCCCAACCTAGGCATTGCTAGTGGGGGACAAATCATGCAAACACCTCCCATGTGCAGCCAGGCAGCTGTGGAGGCTCAGTGTTTCCAGCTGTGGGGTCAGTGAGGGCTGTGACAGTGGGGGATCGGCCTCTGCATTGGATTTATTGTTATCACAGATGGTTTGCACAGCTTTTGAGCTGCTTAAACATCCCCTTGGGACTGAGAAGCACCAATAAAGACAACTGCTAATGCCTTATTCCAGGAAATTGTGTTCCTAAACCTTTCACCTGTCTCTCTTCTTCCAGGCTTCTCCCAGACAGTTTATTCTCTGGGACTAACAAGTGGGAAGGCAAACAAACAGGGAGAGAAATGCAGGATCCAGAGGGAACCAATACACTGGCACTTGATCTCATTGCAGCCATATGGTGCTGTGAATACCTTTGGAAGCTTCCTATCCATTGCTGAGCAAGAAATCTGCACAGGCTTTCCCTAAACCTCACCCAGGAGCCGGTTCACAGGAAAAGCCTCTGCCAATGACAGCACCAAGGTCAGGTTGCACAGATGTCTGCCCTGGCTGACAAGGGAGAGTCCCGTGCCTTCTGCACCCTTCTTAGGACACCACAAAGACACCAGGACCATTTTTAAACATTAGACTGCAACTATTCCCACTCCTCTCCAGCTGCTCCCTGATGTGCCAGTCCCTGCTGTCAGCCTGCAGTTCTGTGGAGTCAGGCAAGTGGGATTTTCCACTGCAACTCTTGGCATGACAACGTGGCACAGAGAACACCACAGAGGAGGGAGGGCAAAAGCTGCCTTTACTCTTGGAGCCAAAATGCCATGTGGCACAATCCTGTTAGCCAAAGGGCCATGGGTAGCCAGCCCAAGCTGCAGGGGCTGCAGCCATTCCCAGATTCCCAATCCCAGGCATTGCTCACCACTCACAAGGAAACTCACTCAGGCAGGAACTACCAATGCATTTAAAGTGTGAAAGAAAGGGGGTTCTCTGACAGGACAAAGGAAAACCTGTAACAATAAATCTGTGCTTAGGGAGTGCTAGGATCTGTTTTCTTTAGGATACCAGTTTCCCCGTAGGAAAAGCAAGCTGAACATCTTTCTTATCCTTCAGATTAGGTAACAAATTCATAAAAACTTAACTCCTTGACAACTCCTTTGAGGAATCATTGCACAGCTTGTTTGAAAGCAAACAGCTGGAAACGTTGAGACTTGTTTCACCCTTTGGAGACGCACTTAACAAATGAGTTATGTGCAAACTTCAAAGCAAACCTTTGCTAGAAGGAAAGAAAATGCAACAATGTACGAATAAAAATCCCACGAAACTTCACAAACCTAATTGCTCTACTCCTCCTCCACTGATCTGCAATGGCAGGAGGAAGTTTCTGTCATCAAACCCCTTTCTTGGCAGTCAGTAACAGCTGAAACGCAGGTTTTATCTATGGAAGCAGCAGTTTATAACTGAGTGAATAATGACATGAGGCACCTGCACCTATTTATGCAAACTGCACAAGGGAAAAGGAGAGAAGAAAGATTTCTTTTATTTTCAACTTGGTGTAGAATTTCTTGGCTTCTCTCTGCTCCATCCTGTCTCTACCACAGCAAAGCAACAAGTCATAAAACTGAGGAGTCCTGAGTATTTTAAACACGTGATTGCATCCAAAAGAATATTTGGTGAATGATGGGAAAAATGGAGACATGAAAGGAAAAGCTGCTTACACTGTTTTAGTTACATTCAGGCACAAGAAAGATGCCCTGAAAGGCCTGGAAATAACCCTTTTAGAGCAGAGCATCTACAAACAACCCACATTTATCATTCTCCCAGTTCCTCAAGGACTTTGCACAGAAGAGTAACCAAAAAGGAACTGAAACTGTTGGGGCAAAAAGGAAGACTCCAGTTGAAGAGTTCACAGGCAATCTTTGAAAGACAGCTGCTCAGAGTGTGTATTCTCCTTCAACAGTGCCTGCATCAACCTCACACCAGCAAAAACTGAGGAGACAGGAAGAAGCAGTGATAAGGAATCACCCTCTGCTCAGTGCTCACCCCTGTGGTGTGAAAGCACAGAGGGAGGAAGCATCATGTCCAGGGAGAGGGGTTGAGGGAGGGTGGAGGGAGGGCCTGAATTCAGGATTTCAGGTGCTTCCAGGTGAGGAAGGAGCAAGCAGGACCCCTCCAGACCACAGGCAGGAAGGATGCTCTGAGTGCAGCCAGCAGAGCTGCTCCTGCCTGTGGCCTCAGGAGACTCCCAAGTTCTGGGGAACATCCCACTGTGCCTCCCTTCCATGTACCCTGATGGCAGGGGGTCCCTGCCCACCTCCCCACAGAGCACATGAAGTTATTAGAGAAGATTATCCAAGCACAGCACTGCAACCCTTTTGTTATCTTTCTAGGAAACAGCTAAGCTGCCTGATCTCCTACTAAAAAGTAAATTAAATGTTAATAAAACCCTAATAAAGAGCTACTCTTCTGCATTTTAATTGGTTGTTCATAGAAACCAAACACATCTAACAGACTAAGAAAATGAAAGGCAACAAGGAAGTTGCTATGGCTTTGATGCAAGAGCTACTCCAGCAGCATAATCCTGTGAATCCATTAAGGTCTTTTACATGAAGAGCAAGAACAGCTGCCTCCCCCACAAACACAAGCATATGCTTCTTCCCAAACCAAGGGCATATGTGAGCTGAAGAGACTCTGCTGGCTCTCATTTTATGAAAGTTTCTCCACAGTGGAAAAATACAGAGGAAATAACAAACAATGAAATGGAGGAAAAGCTCAAAAGCAGAATCACAAAGTCTGATTGAACACCAGAAGCAAAATCACAATAAATACATGGGGAGAAAGAGGTTTAAGGGCTGACTGGTACCTGAGAAAGGCATTAAATGTAAAAGCAAAGAAACAATCTGCTATGTCTAGGGGAAAGCTGATGCAAGCAGCCCTAGAAGGTAATGCATCTGCTGGCTGGAGCACAACATGACTGAGCTGTGGTTGTCAGCTTGAGTCAAAAAAGAGCAGCAAAACTTCAGGGTCAGAGCTGGAACAGAGTTCACAGGACTTTTCAAAGAGTAGGACTAGACTGGAAATTGTGTGTAGAATGATAATATCCCAATAAAATTCATGGCACTGATGATGCCAAAGCTTAAGGGACTCATCTGGTCAGGCCAGAAGGCCAGAAAATGTGACTCCTTGCCTCCTGTCTTTGAACAACTTGCCATGGGTCTGCCCTCCTCTCCCAAGAGAGCGAACCTTCCACGTGTGCACTATCCCAAAAACTGGAAAGGCAGGCACTGTCTGCATTGCTACAATGGCTTAGAAAAGTACCTTGGAAGCCAATATCCAACTTAAACACTTCCTCTATTCTCTGCTAATTTGAAGTTGACCCAGAGCAACTCAGTAACTGCATGAAGAAGATGTGTTTAAAGCCAAGCGCTGTGAGAAATTCGCTCCTCCCAGGCTGCCAGCAGCATGTGAAATGATTTTAACTTGGAAGTGAGCAGTAAGAAAAACATTAATTTGTCAGTGTCATGCTGAGTATTTTCCTTAGAAGCTCTGCAGGGCTTGGGAGAAAAGTTCCCATCATCTCCTGCGTTGGAATGGGGGAACATGCAGCAGGCCTGAACCCGGGACAGGCAAAGGATTGATGACAGCCATGGCACCGGGCAGCACAAAGTGTGGGACAGCAGCACCAGGCACTGGTGCTTGATCTGCTGCATCTTGTTTCATTTATTCCAATCCTGTGGTTGTGGGAGGTTTCAGGGTCCCCAGGGCTCTGCCTGAGTTCCTGGCACCCTCTGCAGCTCCTACCATGGAGATCATGACTGATGGCGGGAAATGTTGACCTTTTAACTCCATATCCCTTTTCTAAATTCCTGTGGTCACTACTGCTATCTCTTGTGTAGCAAATTCTTTCTCCGTCTCCCTCAAGAAGCCAAACAACATTCTGTAGTGCAGATCTGAGCAGGGCATAAATCTCCAGGCCCTTGCATCTCTGGTAACCTTCCCAGCGCCGTGGCACGACTCCAAACTTTTGCCCCTGGCCACTGGGGAGCCCCAGGTCACTGGACGAGCTCTTTTGCCATCCTTGGAATGGCAGCGAGAATTCCCTGAAGCTCCCGCAGGGCCCGGGGCCGCAGTTCCCAGAACTGGCGCTGCTGACTCGGTCTGAGCTATTCCTAGAACTGCTGGGGCTGCTCCCCCGGGCTGGGGGGCACGGCCAGGGCAGAGCAGGGGGAGGGAGGATCACAGCGCAGAGACCGCGCCACACAGACCCTCCAGCTCTCCAGACATCCCCCTCTCCTTCTCATGTGGATCCCAGGAGGATTATTTTGCCCTTCTTTTCCCAGTGCTGGCAATGGGTAAGCCCAGCTGCAGCCTGTCTGGACTGGCAGCTGGCAGCAGCAGCTCCCCCCTCTTCCCCAGCTTCACTGCCCAGCCCTGCCTCCCTGCTCCTGCCATATCTCAGCTTTGCCTTCAGTAGTTCCAGCTCCTCAATCTGAAAATGGCTCTGCCAGAGGCAGCAGCCATGCCTGTGTATCCCACCAAACCCACTTTCCAGCACACGTTATACCAGGAAGCATCAGTGACAATCAATACCACCAAGATGGAAACTTGCCGCACAACAGCGAGGTTTAAACTAGGTTAAGCCTAACAGGCAATCTAGGCTGGGCATGATCCCCATCACCTTTATATGCAAAGACCACACACCAGGGCAGTCATATCATCATACTTCCAACAGCACCCTCATTTTACAGGGCAGCTTTTCCACCCCAGGCTTTCCCAGGAGTTCTCATGGAGGCACCTCGGCTCTGAACTCCACTCTAAGCAGCTGTGTGCACAGCCCAGCACACACCTAGCTATAAAAATTTATTTCTAGGGAAGAGGTGCCTATAGCATGAGCCAGACATGGCTGGGACCAAGTTCTTTCTTAGCTAAGCCCATGTAATTTCTCTGGTTCAAGCAAACTGTGCCACAGTGATGGAGAAGGAACCCGGCCCACAGTCCAGCTTCCCCCAGCACAGCATTTCTCTGCAGACAGAGTTAGGGTTTACAGAAGGAAGCTCTCTGAGCACCTGGCTGACAAGTAACAGCCAGAAAAACCAGCACATGGTGGATGAAAATTAGGAGCTGAAAGTAAGTAAATAAACTAAATGGGTTTCCCTGCTCTGACAGCACGCACTTTTCCTTCAATCATCTGCACTTCCATGAAAGGTGATGATATTGCTCCATTTACTGAGGTTTTTCCTGGCCTGTCCCCAAGGCCACGATACTGTGTGTTTATTTGGTTTTCATAAGGTCAAAGAAGCATATTTGGGTAACACAGAAAGTTTACTATGGACTTTCACCTTCGTGATCTTAAACCAAGTGTGACAACTGCAATGAAAAATATTTACTGCTGTTTAGACATATTGGTGGAAGCTTTTGGGAGAGAGAAGGCTCTCAGTCTCATTCCACATCCTTCTCAACAGCTTCCTTAAAAAATATGTATTTCACACAAGGGGAAAAAGAAGAAAGTCAAGATCTAGACTGTAGAAAGACCCAGAACACACTGCTGACCCTCCTGAGATGCTGAGCACAGACAATCCAGGCCCATCCAGGGAATTATTCACACTGGTCTGCGTGGAAGAATTCTAGAAATAAGCACTGTTGTTATGGAGCACATACCCAGGGCCTCTGTGTTTATGTTCTAGTAAGCAAGTGACATGCAACACTGCCCTTTCCATGGGATCCAAACCCACACTGGCTTGGCTTATCTGCTTACTTTACCTGGAAAGCCTCAAGAGGCTGGAACTTCTCGTACTTTCACACCCTGTGGTGTGGTTTGTAAATCAGGCCATAGAGCACGCACTCGATCCAAAAGGCAGTCTGTCCTGCTCTCCATGTCCCCAAACTCCACAGTCTATCTGGTGACAGTGATTTTTCTGCTTGTAGTAGCCAAGGAAACATCAAGAGGATACTGAGTCTGACACCGGACTTCGACTTGGTCTCACTTTTCCAGAAGTAACAACTACAAAGCAAATACTTCCTTGCTACCCAAATGGAGAACAAACAGCAAAAATCCACATTCCGGAGACACCTCCAGAGGTCAGAATGTGCCAGATGGGGAAGGACAGGAGCTCTTGCTGAAAAGCCACACACACTATCCCTAGACAAACCTGCGGTGGCTTTGACCCAGCAGCACAATGTCTGCTGTGACCACATGGGAATGCAGAGCCTGACTTCCCTCAGATCCAAGACCTTTTCTGGCACAGAAAGGGAGGAAGAAAAGACATGATAAAATGCACACCAACATCACCAGAGGCACCATCAAGCTGTCTTACACCAGCGGTTTTCAAGCTGCAGTCCTCAGAGCAGGGGGGTTTCCATGGAATTCTGCTGCCATCCAGAAAAGATGACTAATTAGAGGACACCTACCATCAGGAGGACTTTCTGATGGCAAGTTTTGAGTTACCCATGTCAAACGTGTTGACAACCAGTCCCCTGGGTGATGAGTTGCAAACAGTTTCTCTGAGTCTCTGAATGCCTTGGGTGAGGGCTGACAGGTGATGCTCTTCCTCCTCCACCTATAATATGAGTTGTTTCCATTCCTTCCTAATTTAGCTCCTCCTGTTAAATTCCAAACAGCTTCCTTGAGTAATCATCTCTAGGACCAAGACTACAATACAGCAGGTCCTAAACTCATCCCAGACATGTGGGAAGGTTAACCATGTTCTTAAACCCCTCTGAGGGCACCAACATCATGTAAGAACTCCCTTTTCGAGTGGCAGGAGAATGGCATCAGCTGAACTGGGCAACAGCTTTAAGGAGAACTCTTTGCATGTGGCACCTGGGCCTCACCAGCTCTACTGTGATGAGGCAGGAGAAACCTACCTGTTAGATATTAATGTAGGGGATAAACATGCAATATACAGTTACATAGAAAATGTCTTATATCTATTTAAGTTACAGCTGCTGCAACTCTGACTGCTATTAGGTTACAGACAACACAGCTAATTGAACTCTCAGGAAGAGCAAAGTGGGTGATTTTACTGATATGGGAGAAGAAAGATGTAGGGAATGCTCAAAAAAACCCCACCAGAAAACCCAAACCAAACCTCCTTTTTTCTTCTTATTTAGAAAGCCAAAGTTCTGATAGCCAAAACAGTGAAGCTTTGAATCCCAGAAAAACAATCCCAGATGTGATTCCACCCTTCAGGCAATGCAGAACTGAACAAACTGAGTACGTAACTCTGCCTTCACATATTGACCTCCTAATACAGAGTGTACCATCACTGCTGCCAATTTGCACACATAGTGTACTCAAGCCTGATAAATGGTTGTCCTAATTCCTTCTCCACAACTTTAATTGTGCTGCTGCTTTGTCTTGCCTTTGACAGGACCTCAGAGCTTCCACCTTTTCTCAGAAAACGTTTGAATCAGCTGAACAAGACGTTCCATTCCTTCTTTACCTCTTCATTCTGGACATATTGTTTCTGCAGCCATCAAGGCTTAACTGCACAACTATAAATAATGTCTAATCCTCAGGATGGTGACTAAACTCACTGGTTAGTGCTGCAACATCACCCACCTGCCTCATACACTGTGTCCCACAGGATGAGGGTGTAAGTCAGGAAGCATCTAGGAGAGAAGAGCAAGTCTGCAAGAGACTGGAGGAACAACCCCTCAATTCCTGATGAGCCAGGGAAGAGTCTTCCCCCAGCACAGACGGTGGAGCTGCTCAAAGCCCAGCCATCCCTGCACAGCCAAGGATGGTGGATGCTGTGAGTATTCCCTGAGCTGAAAGTGGCCCTGGTTGTACCATACACCTGTTCTGGCACATTTACACAGGAAGGAATGCGCTGTCTGACATCAGCTGGTGCCATGGGCATTCAATACAATACAGAACCAAGTGTAAATCCCACACCAGCTCACACACTGTGGCTGCTTTCATTTCCCATTTTTTCCAGGCCATATTCCATTCACTCTCTTCTCTTGCAGTTTATTTTCATCCTTTTCACTCCCTACATTGTTTCCACTCTTCCTTCTTAAAAGAAAGTAGCTCCTCAGTTGATTTCTAGACTTTACAGATTCCCTCTGTATCTCAACACTTATCACACATTCCCTCTACATCTTACCTGTTTTCCACAGGGTATTTCCAATATCCTTTATTCCCTCAACTGTGTGACCCCATTTTCTTCTGGCCCCAACATAAACACACAAACACATTCTAACCTCAAAGGATCAGCCACTGCAAATGCAGTCAGTCATCTGTCCAACCTCCCACATGGCTACACAAAAAAAAAATAACAAAAAGCATATTTCCCTTCCTTGCTGTTCTCTGTGTCTCTCCCTATTCCTTCTGGATGCTCAGAGTTTAAGCATGACACCAACTCAAAGTGTGTCCAAACAGCCACAGCCCATTTCCCAGTGACCTTCTTCAGTCCCCATGAAGGTAACTGCTGCTTTTTCCAGCAAACCACTCATGTCCCAGGCACATCCTACAGGGCTCAATTCTCTACACATCTCCAGCTAGTCTTTCTGCCCAGAGAGCATAAAGTTCAGGGTTTGGATTGCTGGGATTTGACTTTACTGATCCACAGAAATTCCCCACTTTCCTGTTTGCATCCCCCAGCTACACCTACCATGGCTGGGCAGCCCTGGGATTTATCACAGCAGTTTCCCCTCTGCTGTGACAGAGTGCAGCTCACCAGTGGGGCTGTTAGGACTGCGACTTGGGCAAGAAACCTTGAAAGCCTGATCTGAGCAAATTGCATCAATGCTCAGCAATGGCAGCATGCCAGGGCTAATTACTTCCCTGCCAATCAGTTTAACAGAAGCACCCTGTCAGTGTTTTCATCTTCCCAGTCCTCTCCCGTGTCTCCAAGAGCCCCACCTCTCCTTCCTTCCCTGCTGAAACATCTGGGCAGCACCTTCTCTTCCCACAACAAAGTCACAACAGGGCCCTAAGTAACAGGCTGTAATTAAATTGCAGTGGAAAACAGAAGGAGAAACCATGGTGTAAGTGTTAAGGTGCTTCAGGTTCAACTGGAGCATCTTCTCTGTTGCTCAACATGGAAACATTGAGCTAGTGCCTATACAGAAGGGTAGGTGGCAGCTGGAACAGAGCAGTGTTGGAGAGCTGCATTCCTTCTCCTCCCTTTCCTAGGAAGGCTGGGGAAATTAAACTAGCTCCAAGAACTCTTTCTTCTCCATTAACACTCATTTATTACCAGCTTTTTTTCTGCATGGTAGTCCCTCCCATCCTCCTTCCTGTAGTCACTTCAGCCAGGCTCTTCCAGGAAATCAGACAAGAGAAGAGTGGAATCCCTCATCTGTCAACCACCCAATCACACAGCAGGGCAGGAGACTGTAAGAGGGAACTAATTTTTTTTTAAAAAGAAGCCTTTTACTGTTTCTTGGGATCTGGTTTCTGTGTAGAGTGACAGACAAAAACTCTTACAACACACACAGTGAGGAATTCAGATTAGGGAAGTACAGAGAGAAGCGGAGACAGCTCTGAACCAAACTTGAAAACTTGCAGATCCTCAAGTGCATATTGCAAGATGAGAGCAACAGGTTTGTGCTAGGAACTGGAAGGGAAAAAATACCCCTGTGAAACGTTCCTATTTGAGGAGCTGCTGAAAACTTGGTTTAAACTTTTTTTTTTTTGACACAGACAATCTTCATGACTGAATTTGAGGAGGAGGAGGAAGCAAATGGCGGCCAGCAGAACACAGCAAGTCAGATCTCACCAGGGACAACCTTGAGTAACTGATCCCAAATGGAAAATTGAACTCATGTATTTTAAAGGGGTGACTTCAATTAAAAGAAACTCAAATCCAAACAGAGATTTAAACTCTTACACCATTAATATCTCATAGGCTTATTTTCAATACTTCTCATTCATGTCGCTTGTGTAGGTACAAAGGTGCAACACACTTTCATGAGCTTAAATCTTGGAAAGGTCAAACAAGAGCTGGCAAAAAAGTCTATAAATGCACAGGCTGAGCAGCAGTACTGCTTGTACAGGGGTGGGAATGCTTATTTACAGGTTGCTCCCTGCAGCCAACCTAAAGAACAAGTGAGCAGGGATTATAACTCTCAGCACTCTGAAACAAACTTGCATTTGATTTATTGAGTGAAGATTTCCAAAACTGATCATAAAGTTCCCCTTCATCTCCTACTGGATCATAGGCAGCCAAATACAGCTGCACCTTTGCCATCCTGTCCAGAGGCTGGGATTCAGCTCCTAAACTTTCAAGGGCCACACAGTGTCCCTACATGCACAGGGGGCAAACATGCACTGACCTGAACTGCAGGGGTAGGAAAGATGAATAAAACAGAAAACATGGAACAGTTTACTAAAGGTTTGATCCATGACTCAACAGTTTGCACAGTCTGCCCAGGAAAGGCTGGCAACCTGAAACTGAGGTAAAAATAGTGCCTTTTTTAACAATCCCACAGCCAATGAAAGCCATGTAGCAAATCCACTGAACTGCAGGTTGTTACTGCGCAGTGTTGCGACATTCTGGAACTTTCCAGAACAAAGCTCTGTCCACAGGACAGGGCCCTTTGCGCAAACCAGAAACACCCACTGCAGTTACACACACCTCAATGTGCACACAGAGCTGCAGCCACCACTGCTCCTCAGCAGCACCTGCTCCAGCACCACACGTGGGTGCAGCCACACACAGACACAGCAAGCTGCATGTGCAGGTGTTCATTAAACTGCACCAGCAAAGGCTTCAGTAAGAGAAAGCTGTGGTCATGAACTCATCAAAGCAAAGAAACAAAACAAATATGCAGTGTAGCTCTTCAGGGAAGAGGGTCTGGAGGACAGGGAATCTGCAGATTCAATTTTCCCCGGGCTCTGATGACTTTCTGAGAGAGACAGGTGAAGTGAAACCTGACTAGGGTAACTCTAGCCAGAGAGAGTGAGATAGAAATAAACAATATTATTCCTGGAAAGAAGGGATAGTAGCTGTCCCTCTGCCAAAGTGCACTCCAATCCAGAGCCTATTAGCTGCAGATTCCTTTCTGTGCTCCACCTCCCAGTGTCAGGGCAACAGTCCCAGGTCTTGACGTCAAAGCTGCCTTTTGTTTGCTGCACAGACTTTCCCCTTGTGCAGGTTTAGCAGACCGAGGCATGGGAGCAGATGGGCAGAGAGCTCTGTTCTCACCAGATCTGCAAACCCAACACAAGCCTCCAAGGAAAGTTCCCTCCCCACGTTACTAATGTCAACCTTTCCAGGGGAAAAAAAAAATAGTTCAGTATGTCTGACTTGTTTTACGTCTGAAGTGCCCCCTTGGTAACCTTTCCTTCGATTTGTGCCCTGTGTTTCATCTGCTGTGGTTTTATCTTGAATTATTTAGACTGCAAGCACTGCCAAGCAAGGACTCTTACTGTAAGTGTAGGACAAGGCTGTAAAACTGCTTCTTTGGCTATCAGATGTATTAGGAGAAAATCCTTGCAGAGATGAAGGATAAACTCACAGTGCTCCAGAATAGTACTCAGGGAGATCAGAGAGGGAAGACAGAATGAGACAAGGTGCTATTACAAAATCCTTCCACCTCTCCAAATCTGGGACAGCCAGAGCTAAACTGGTTGTTTTCCAAAGCTGGCAGAGGAGCCTTTCCTCCACTGGTCATGGTGACCTGGGCCCACACAAGCCATTCCTCAGCCTTCTCACCCACATCATTCCCTGGCCCCAAACACAAGCTACCCTGTGGGAGAACAGGGACCTGCAGTAGAACTCACTGTATTCAGTCAGGCTTTTTCTGCTAAAGAGACTCTTGAAGACACAGTTACAGCAGCCACAGTAAGATTACACCACTCCTAATATAAATTTTACACCCTATTACAACCTATAGCTTTTCTGTTTAAAGGTCAATAAACAGAAGGCAAAAAGGAAAAGAGCAGTCACATAATACACACAGAAACGGGCACAGGAATCCCCTGCTACAGATTTCCAAGAGGAGATGATCAGAGTTACAATCTGGCCACATTTGTAATCCCTCCTTTCAACAGCAATAAACAGACACTTGCTGGGATATTTCACAGCACAGCTCTCCCGCCCCCCGGCCACTGAGCCTCTCCAGACCATCTCCCCCCACCTAAGGCAGAGGCCAAAGCTCTTCCTCCTGTTCTCCAGACGTGTGTGTGCTGCAGGCTCTCCTCCTTCCCCTTTCTGAAAGCTGGGGAACCTTTGGCATCTTTCCTTCTTGTAAGACACTCTAACTAGTACTCGCCTTTATGATTCTTGCAGGAGTATTGCTGATGGCTTTTTACACCTGTAACTGAGTGGGAAATCTTGACTATTATCTCCTGGCTCAGGCACAGGGCCAGCACTACTGGATGCAGCATTCCTAAGCTACTAGTAGCTAACAAGATGAGCAGCAAATGCTCTTGCTAATGAAAAAAAAAAAAAAAAAGAGGCAAAGAAACAAAGAAGAACAAAAGATTGTCAAACAAAACAGAAAACTCTATGCTCAGCCTAAGCTCAGTTTCATCCCTTGTAAAGTGGTGATTTGGGAGGTAGAATGCAGATTGCCTGCATCTCAATGAAGCCCAGTCGTGCCACTTTGTCCTTCTGACCTGCACAGAAAGCCAGGCTTCCCAAGGAACTAACCCACATCCCCTTCCCTGGGACAACCTTTTCACTAAGTAGTGTGAGTAAAACTTCATTCAACAAGACACATCCCGGGTAGGAGGAAGGAGTCCCCTGTGGAGCCTCCCACAGTCACACTTCCCTCCCTTCTCTCAGCCAAACTACAAATAAACACGGGAACCACATCACGTTTACTCTCTTCTCAGCTCCTTCCAGTGTTTTCAGAGAAGCCATAACACACAGAGTGGAAAGGCCTGTTCATTTCCACTTGCTCTCTACCAGCAGGGAGACACAAGCCAGTGGGTCAGGAGGGTGACTTCACACTACTGACACATGGGTGGTATCAGGGGCAGACGTCAGGAAGTCCACCAGCTGCTACAGCCTGATCTAGAGCCCTCCAGGGATGTGCTGCACCAAACCAGGCTCTGACTTTCTATCAGCGTGGCCTGGAAACACACACTGCCCATCAGGTCACAGGACAGGTAAGCAGGACCTCTTAGACCCCATAGGGATTCTTTCTCTAATATAAAGGCTTGACAAAATTGAGCCCTGGGGATCACCAGCAACCTGAACTTAATTCATGTCACACTCTAAAACTAGGCTGTGATGCAGAGAGAAAGAGCATTTCCAGGTATTGAGGAGACAGCTATTCCAGTAACTGAGCACTCCCCTCCCACTCCACTGAAGTAGGTGAGCAAGTGGCACAGGCTTATTCCAAGTGCTCTGAGCCCAGGAGTCAGCTCTCAAGAAAACAGAACAAATGCTAATAGTAGGGGTGTCAGGGCAGAATGGCTGCAAGTGATGGTCATTGGCCTTCAGGCTGCTGATCCCTTAGAGTCACATTTTCCAAGCTCTCCCTGTCACTGCCAGGGCTGAGAGCAGTCCTTAAAAAAAAACAAACCATATTCTAGACTATCTCACCATGAAATAGACTTATGAAGCCAGAGGCTTGAAGAAAAACAGCAAATATGAAGAGAGATGCAGAAGACTGAGAGCTGGCACCAACCTAAACAGAGCCAGAAGCAAGGCAGGCCCATCATCATTACCTAGAGTATGTGGTTTCAGTAATTAGCTGGCTCCTGGGCAGGATCAGTGCCACAGCAGCTCTGCCCACTGCGAGCTCCTGCCCCTTCTCTCCATTCCAGACTCAGATGATGCAGGAACAAGCTGCCTGTCACAGGAGGGTGACCCCTTGTGTGCACTCAACTTGTAGATACCTCATGGGGTGTTTCTGACTTAGGAAATACAAACCAGTCACGTAACTGAAAATGCTCAGGTAGGTCCCAGCTGTCTCAGGGAGCCAAACAAAACTCTTATCACCTCTGGAGCAATGAGTGGCTCTCTGTGCTGAGCAGCACTGCCTTCCCACCTGAACTCAGAACAGACAAGGAGCACGGGGTAGGCACTACTGTGGCTTAGAAACCACCTTGACTTCCCCATCTCTGCCACATTTTTTTGCTTGTGAAGCTGGGAGAGAGACCTAGGGAAACAAAAGTCCTGGGAGGAAGTGAGTCAAGAAACCTGTACCACGGCACAGGGGAAGCTGACTCAGAGCGCTCTGAGCTTGCCGCTCCCTGGTGCCCTGGAGGAGGTGATAAGATTGTGCAATCCCCAAGATAACTTGCTGCACATCCTTATTCTGCTGATCCTCCCAGGGGAGGGGTGCTTCTGCCGAGTACTGTACATTAGCTGATTTCTTAGAATAAACTGTGACAGCTCCCTGTGAGCTCATCGTGTGAGAGGGGGATGCTGGGCTCCCTGCCTGTGCTGCCAAGAACCGGGAGCTATGGGAGCACCAAACTGATCAAGAGCAAAGACCTGGCAAACCTTGTTTGGTCTGGTTTTGAGTTAAACTTGGCAAGTGTTTTATAAGAAAACAATAGCAGAATTAGGTATTCAAGAACTGCACAAACAAGTGTGATTCTGCCCTCAGGAAAGAGTTATCTTCTTTCACAGACAAAGGGTAGGCACCTGAGTACTTGAAAGCCAGAGAGAAACCAGCTATAAGCAGAGAGAAGGATAAAAAAGAATTTGAGAAAGAAGAGAAGGACAAATGTGGTGGCAATAGGAGGGCACAAGGCAGTCTGTGTGCTCAGAATTGGTGGGGGACAGTGAGGGAGAGAGGAACATGAGAAACTGGGAGGAAAGAAGCCAAGGGAAACGAGGAGGGCAGAGAGGATGGAGATAAGATCATAGAGAAAGTCACTTAGGAGTGATGAGGAAAGTACAGCGAAAACAAATGCCCCTGGGATTGAGAGAGCAAAGAAACATTACACTGAGGGAAAGAGGCCTCCATCCCCTCTGAGTTCTCAGTACTCACCAGAGCCAGAGTTCACATTTCTGATCACTGTTCTCCCAAGTGCCACTCTGAAAAACATCCAGAGCCCTAAAGCAGGAGGGTGGAACAAGATACAAAAAAATCACCCTTTACCAGCCACACAGGATTGTCCTTGTTCCCTCCCCATGACTTCAGGCATGAGCAGTGCCAGCACTCACACTGGTGCAAAGGGTCTTGGGACAGGAGTAGGGTTCTGGAAATTTCTGCAGTACAGGTAAGGCTCCCAGGCACTTTGGGGAGCTGGATGCCAGCTGACAGTCCAAACTCCAACCCTCTGCTTCCTGGAGACCCTCCAAAACTATTTTGCAAACAACCTAATGAACATGAGTGGAGAGAGAAGGAAGTGCCCACTGTCCCAGTGAGGACACACCTGGCATGGGCACACTGAAGCACACACTGGAGGTGCACATGGGCTGTCACAGAGTCAGAAAAGGCCCTGTCCTATCTCACCAGAGTCAAAAATCCATCAAACAATCACAAACACACCATGAGGTAGAGAAATCCAGGCCTGGCCATAGAGAAAATTCACTCTCAGGAAGTACTGTTTCCAGAAGGGACCACTCTGTCCTCCCTGGGAGAGCATCACACCCCACCACACAGGTCATGGTTGGGGCTGCAGCTGCACAGCCACTCTGTCCATCTGCAGGAGACCCAAACTGTATTTCAAGCACTGTTTCAGAGTCCTCACCGTGCCCAATGCAGCACTGAAAAGTATCACACTTTGAACTGCAAATTTGTTATGCTGTTTGAGTCTGGAGCCAGCAGTGCTCAAGCCAGCAGTTCCAGAGACTGTTACCCCCAGGTGAAGGGGGAAAGAAGATCTAAAGCCTATTTCCCTTTCTGCCCAGACCTGTCAGCTATCCTGAGACAAACCACTGTGCATCCTTGGGTTCCAGACCCCTTTTCCCCCTTTGTTTGCCTTGCAGGTATCAAATACAAGCATCCTGGGCTTAGGCTTCTGGACAGTATATTCCTGTAACATTAGATACATCCCACACTGCAAAATGCTGAATGGGTCTGTAATGGAAATAATAATGAGTATTTTAGGTTTCCAGCCTCATGTTTCTAGGGCAAGTGTCACAGCTTGTTTGACCCAACATCCCAGGACTAGCAAGATTGGGAACAGCTGTATATAGGACAGCACACAGGGGAGCAACTGACCCCACAACTTCTGGTAACAAAAAAGTATCATTTTTATCATAAAATGCAACTGAAGGAAATTCTTATTCTTCACCCATGAAAACTCAAAAGCTGCTGGGAAGCAAACTTGTTGGAAATTTGTGATTGATATCACGGGTTCAGTGAAACCCTGCACTGTAGCTCCTGATGTCACTGTGATCAGCCTGTTACTCAGAAATAGGATGACTCTTTCATTTCTGCAGGTGGTACCTGCAAGGCCACAGTGCAGAGGCCAAACCCAAGAGTATCACGTTTTCTAAGTATGTGTAAGTTATTCTGTCCCCCTTGCCAACACTCCCCCACCTTGTGGGCACAGCACAGGGACAGAGCTACCTGCAGCCAAACAGATACTCAGAAATTTCTGTTTAAATGATGTTTTGTAAGCCTGACTCAGCTGCTGACACCTCCTCACCACACAGGATGCCTGCACTCTTTTGCAGCTCTGTTTTTCCCTTTGAATCTGTGCTAAGAAGAAAGTATCAGGTGGAAGATATTTTTCTAGTTAGTGTTTTGCAAGACGCAGCCTGGCCTAGATCAGTTCCAAGAACTGAGGCAGCCAAACAAAGAAACTTTTATACAGGCTGATCAGCAGCATGAGCATCACTGCTCTGGCAACTTCCCACACTGTAACATGAATTAGCACGAACCAAAGTGAGACCACACACAACAGAAGGGCTGAGCACTGCACTCAGGGAAGCGCCAGGGACAGCCCCTCCAGCCCCTCTGGGCACACCAGAGGCAGGGGCAGCCCCAAGCACTGTGCCTGTCACACCTCCCTGGAATATACACTCCAGGAGAAAACCCTCCCCACCACTGTTTTTCCAGGCAGCTGACCACACCACAGCATTTCCACAGCAGTGATGGGGGAAGGCTGGAGAGGGGCTTGTTCCCTCAGCTCCCTCCCACCAGGACATACCCTCGGACAGGGCTCATCCCCCTCAGCCTCTTCCCTGCCTCACAATACTATGGGCTGCTGACTCTGAAGCCTGAAACTTGAATAGGGGACAGAATAGGACAAAGCAGAATCCTGTAGGACCCAAGTGCTTCAGGCCTTCTTCCCTCACCCCCCATGCCAGAAAAAAAAAAAAAAACAAAAAAAAAAAAGCAGGCACTTCCATGAACTCTGCACAGGTACAAAAATCATCTCAAAAAGTCATCTCATTACATGAAGCCCCCAGTGCTTAGAAAGGGTGTTTTCGACATCCCAGGTTACTCCACTGCCTTCTCCTTCTCTCCCTCGTGTGCACTGTGACAGATGCCCCATGCTGGCATCCATGGTGAGTTTGTTTTCTTTCCCAGATCACTGCAATGAGGAGCTGACACCAGGAGCTGGCCCTCAGCTCAGCTCAACCAAGAAAGTAAAGTACCAACAATGACCTGTGTTAATTGAGAACTCTAAGCCAATTTTAAGCACGGAAGGAAAGAGGGATTTTCCTTCTTCCCTGAATAAAGAAAGCCAAAAACTTTGAAGGAGAAAAACCTTTGGACTTGTCTTCAATTAATTGCATCCATGGAAATAGCAATAGACATGCTTACCTCTGCTGTGTTCTGGTCACTTTATGCTGTTTCCTGATCTCATCAGCTTCACCACTGCCATCAGGCTCAGCTAAATTTGGCACTGGGACTATGGCTGTGACAGTCACAGCTGGGGAGTAACAAGCTTTGAGCCACTCTGAGTAAAGAAGCAAATGAGCCAGTGCCTTTCCAGTGGCCCAGTAATAGTGTGTGTTTTCAGAGATCTCTTGCCTGGGGAAGGCATTAATAAACCCTCATAATCCCCAGCTGAACCACAGTATCAGTATATTCTCCACTACACAGGAAAACTGAGGCACTGGAGAACAGTGCTCGACTCTATCATGCAGCAAGAAACAATCCAAATTACAAGGTTATCAACTACAAACTCATACTCTCTATCCACAACCCTCATAAAAGTCATTCCATTTAACTGGCTGGAATTTACCCTATGGCATGCATAGTCTTTATATGGCTCTAAAAACACAAACATTCTGTGCATCAGTGCACACCATCATGCTGCAATTGCCCTCTCAGGGTTTATCTTAACTAGGGCAATTCTGGGACAGTCTGTGGCTGAGAAGTTCTCTGCACTGCAAAAGGCACTTCCCTCACTGAGCACAGAGGGAGGGGGGACAAGGCCACTGGCACAGCCTGCCTGAACAGCTGCTCTGCTTCTACTCTGATGGGCAAGAAAAACCATAAAAGGGGGTCCCAGCAGAAACCTTCACAGCCTGAGTTACATCAGGGATACTTTTGCTTATGATGCGACATTGCATTTCAGAGTGGCTTCCAGACACAGGGCCCCTTTCTAAAGGGGCACAATTTTGTCACTTCCAAAGCCTCTCTTGGTGCAGTGAGGGTTAATCCAGGCTAGTGAACAAGCAGGATCAAGATCAGCTCATCTTTTCCATTCAAGCAGAGACTGCTACAGAAAGCGCCGGTTGCTCGATGTCTCAGTGACTTCCAGGAACAGTGAGCTAAACTCAGCTGCTCTTCCCAGCACCAGCTGAGGGGGCGGCAGGGGATGGAACACAGCCCTGTTCTTGGAAGGCAGGAAAAAATAAGGCTCTGGCAGAGATATGCAAACTCTCCTCTCACCCTCCTCCTCTCCCCAAAAGATTCTTTTCAGTATCTCTTAATTCCTCACACTACAGCTGTGATGGTTTTCCCTTTTATCATCAAACAAATATAAGGGCATGCAAGAAAAGTGCAGGCAATTCTCAAGCAGAGAGAGGTTAAGTTAATCAAATAAATAATGATAAGCTCATCTCCTTGAGCTCCCATATGCCCCATGATTTTGCTCAGTTTAGTGTATGACCTAGTGTACTGCTTAACGTTTTCCTGTTAGATAAACACAGAAAGCTATAGAGCCATCCAGCTCATGGAAACTATTTTTGGCTGCATTATCTTTAAGCAATATGAATTCCAAGGGATGATTGGATATTTGGACTTTTCCCAGCCTGTGAAGGGGGCAGACAGTAACCTCATTGCTATTCTCCTGTGGAAACAAACATCTCTTCGAGATGACAAGTATCTGGCTTGTAGGTACAGCACTCTGAATGAGATTCAGGGAAACGGAGCAGTCACGAGCTGTGAGGAATGCAAGGATAGCCTTGAGGCACACAAAAGAGGAACATGGATGAGAATGAGTTTGTTTCAGGGGTCCCCACAAGCTGCCCTTGAAATCTAAGTCAGCAGCAGAGAGCTGTGAGCAGAGGGAGAAATCCTGCTGCAAGGCTTGGATGAGGATTCACACCAGCTTTTATACAACAGGCTCGAGCCTGGGCTTGCTGGAAAATAAAAGGACACCTGTGCTGGGAGGTGTGACACCCATGTACCTGTCTGCAGGCCTCAGCTGGGCACCCAGCAGACCAGCTCCCTCATCCAGCCTCCTGGCCAGTGGGGCTGGGAATGAATGGCCCTGGGAGCAGCTGGGGCTGGCACTGGTCATGCTGGGACGCGGCCCCCGGGCTGTGCCCCGAGACACACAGAGGCTGCTCTGCTGATAAGGCTCTGTCTGCAGCACAATCAGGCTCTCACTTACTGCAAGTGCTCCGCGCTCTGCTTTTCCGTTGTTGGGCATTTCTTTCAGCTGCTGGACAGAAGGAAAAGGCAAATCTGCCTGGTTACACAGGACACTGAAGGTCCCTGCTGTGTCATGGCCACACACCCATGTGTGGGAGACAACCAGACTCCATTGCCATTTTCATGGATTTTAGGAATATTGAAAAACCCCACCCGGGGAATAGCACAGAAAGCAATGTAGAGTCAGCAGCAAAACACAAGACCAGTTTACAGGTTGTTGCAACATTTTGCCCTTGCTGATTTCCATGTTCTCAGGCACCAGCTAAGAGACTGAAGCACTCTGCTGTCCCCCTGGGAATTCTGAGCTCCTCAGCACGATGCACCATTTATCTCTGCTCCCTTCCATTAGGAACAGGAAGAACAGAGTTGGGCACTGGGCTCATTTTCAGCTGTGCCAAACTGATGACCCAGCTCCTTGCCTATAAATCAATGTAGATGTGCTCATTTACACTCTGTGAGAAATTGGTTCATTAGCTAGAATTAAACAGAGGCCCAAGCCACACCATTTAAAACTTGAACAGTGCTCTTGAACACCCTGTTCTGCCCTGGATCTGGGATTTGCTTCGTGCCTTCCTATATTTAGCATACAGTAATGTAATTGAGGCAATAAAATTAGACCCACAAATAGACTGGTTTCTCAGTACTTAATCAAGGACCTTTTCCTAGAACTGCAGAGGGCTGAAATTAAAAGAAAGGAATGTGTGGTAATCAGTCCCACGGAGGCAGGAGGAAACCACCATGAATTTAAACTCCAAACACACACTGGCCAGCTGAATGTACCCTTGTTTAAATTAAATGTGGCTTTACAGTGACCCAGGCCAAGGTCACATGGCATGAAACACTTGAGAATGCACAGCCCACATAGAGAGAATTGCCAAGCAGATACAATGCACGAGCTGGAAGTCATTGTACAGTAAGAATGTCCTCAGACCCCCTATCCATAATGGAATAAGGAAATGGCAGCTCTCAGGTACCTCTGCAATAAAACTCATCTGCTTTTATCAGTCTGTGAACAGCAACAGGTACAGAAAAAAGGGACTGAAAGACAAATCCAGAGGACAAACTGCAAAATGCATAAACCAGGCAGCAATCCCACTGCAGCAGGAAAGGAGGCAGGAGCCTGCAGCACTGTTCTTGTTCAGATTCACTAACAACAGGTCTTAGAAGATAAACCAGAAGACTTCATTTTCTGTCCTTTTCTTCTTAATAATCTAATTTTCACTGGGGGGCTGAATAGGAGAATTACATTTAGAAAAACTTCTTTTCTGTTACAAGTTTTCACATTACTATTAGGAAAATCTCCTTTTTGCATTCAACCTAACAACTGCCAGGAGAATAAGACAAAGAAAATATTCTGTAAGCAGAAACACAGTGAGACATTTAAGAAGTGCTGAAATGCTTCAGAAACTGCAAAGCTTGTTTTGTTTGGAGCTTCATTTTTACGTATTTCTCCAATATCAGCACAACAAGCCTGCAGTGCCAGTCTGACATGCAAAGACATTGATGCAGAGCTAAGACCTAAAAAGGTCTTTTAAAATGGATTTCAGGGCTGTATTTTCTAGCTTAGGCAACACCCTTGAAGAGGTCACTTGTACCTCCCCATCTCTTCTGCTCCCAACCTGCAGCTGTTCTGCAAACAGATGGAACAGCCTATCATGCTCAGAGTATGCCTTCCAGAAACATCCTCCAAACAGCTTTTACCAAAGAAGCTTTAGGATTGGAATTACTTCCCACATGGAGAAGCTACTGACTTCTCTTGGAAAATTGTTCCTGCATAACATGGGATCTCTACTGGACCAGACAGATGAGGCAGAAAGATTAAGAGTTCCCCTGCACTGGTTTCATATACTAGAAGGTAAAGGCAGAACAGGGCAAGTGAGAAAAGGAGAAAAAGAATATGGGAACCATATGGGAAAACAGCAGTACAAACTTAAATCAGCTCTTGTGTCTTTGATTCACCATGAGGATTCACCAAAACCGACGAGGAGGGCCCAGCTCACTCCCTTCCCTGCCATCATCCTGCAAAGGAAAAGCAGTGCTGAGCTCTAAAGCTGCATCTAAAAATCCCTCACTTGAAAGCTCCAGATACTGAGAATTGATTATGTAAAGCCAGATCAGGAAAAGCATTCCCTGTGTGGTGCAGAGCTCTCTCAGTGCAGGTCTACAAAATATCACAGTATAATTAGGCTGTCATAAATATTAATAATTTGATTTGTAATTTCATTTCTAGTTCCTTCCACTCATCCAATAATTAATATTGCTTTCAGATCAGCATTACAGATACCAGCTTGATACCAGGAACAAAAGATTAGGCTGAGAATCTCATTTGTAATGAATGGAGGTGAATAATAGCAGGTGAAAATTGCAAGGGCCAAAGTGCAGACTCCCCAGTCTCCAACACACAAAGACCTCTATCTGACATTCACAGGTACTGGCAATTCCTAGAACACTGAGAAGAAATCATTTACCCTTGAATTATGAAACACTCACTGGAGATCCAAGTACATCTGAAAAATACACGTCAAATGCAATTCATGGAAACACACTCCAGTACAAAAAGACCAAGTTCCCTTCCTAGCAAGGCAACATGAAGGAAATAGAGGTGGAATTAACACCTCTGCCATTGTGGTGAATTCATTCAAGCTGAGGACAGCAGAGCTGGAACAGAGAAGCTTTGAGGCAAAGCTGATGTGGAGGTGGGAGACTGACCAGGCATCTATATATATAATAACAATGCAATAAATACATTTTCTCATATAATTTAAAGCAGACTCTGCATGTGAACTAGTGTAATGCTTCACCCTCAGCCTTGCCTCTTTTCCTGCCCAAAAACATGCTGTTCCTTTGATCAGGCCTCCCCTTCCCACTGCAGCAAGGAGCTCAATACCCCCAGCTGGCCAGTGGCTCTCAGGCACATCTCTCTTGCATCTTCCAAGAGCTTCCCTGGGCAGCATCTCACACTTTTATGCTCCAATTTGTTATGCAGGAGCAGGCTGGGCTTGCAGATCTGCCCCAGGCCTGGAGCCCATTGCAGCTAAGCCCCTGGCAGTGCCCCAGTGGAGACAGCACATCGAATAACTTTTCTCCTATGGTTAATCTCAGAAATCCTCTCCTGGAGCAGGTGCAAAGGTGGGAAAATTCCCTCAGCTCACAGGCAGGTTCTCTCCAAGCATCCAAGCCCTGCAGCTGGACTGGCTCATGGCAAGCACAAAAGCTCACCTGTGAGCACACCTTTTGCTCAGCAGGGAGGCTCAGAGCTCTACAGACTCTGCTTCCTTCCTTGCCCAGCAGAAGGGGAATTACTGTTTCATCATCCAGAACATTTCCAAAGGCAATTAATTCCCAAGTAAGCAGGAGCCTGACTCCCCAGTGGACAGAATATCCCAGAATAAGCAGGAATGCTACCACCCCCACTGACAATGAATCCAAAATCAATATTGCTCTGCAGGATGGTGGCTTTGAACCTCAGCCAGCTCACTTCTCTCTCAAGTCAGCAGCACTTTGGGGCCTTTTTTGATCCAGAGCCTTGTCTTTTTCATTTGATTCAATGCCTCCAAACAACCTGCTCCTAAAGAAGCTGACACGCCATTCTGTCCTGTAAGAGGCCTCAAATCCAGCAAAGGAATCATCTCCCTCAGGTCTTGTCCATAAGCCCCCAGAGAGAGGGGGAGACAGAGAAAAAAGTCCTTCACTCTAAACACTAAACCCATGATTGTTTTTCTTGACTAATCCAGTTTCCCTTCTGGCCAATTGAAACCCCAGCCAAAAACACAGTGTCCTGGATTTCCCCAGTATCAAGAAGTGCCATGTGCACACCATCTCTCCTCTCAGCACCTCTGCTGGGGCTCTTGCAGGTTATCTGAACATGTACTTTCTAAAATGCCTATTACTATTTAGCATTTTATAATACTTTTTTCCTGGTGCCTAATAATTGAGGAATGAATTCATTATCCTCCTGTGAGTCTAGTGTATTATTCTGCTGTCATCCAAACACAGATCAGAAATACTTACTAAATGCTTCTACTTATTTTCTTCATCATTAACAATTGCACCATTTCCATTTCAAAGAGGCCTTACACAATTCTTTTTCTGTTTCAAGCAGAGTGTTTAAATTCTTTAGTGCCCTTGAAGATAGCAGCCAAGGATAATTTTACATTTTCCTTTTCATTTCCAGTTTCCTGCACTTCATTTCTAATTTATATTAACTGTGCCCTGTTCTCCCTCTCCTTCCACGTTGTGTTCACTTTTTTGTTCCCAATACTGTCTTCACCACTGAACAGTGATCAGCTTTCATGAAGATAAGTCTTTCCTGAAGGCAGAATCACACTTCTTTGCACTGTTCTTGAAAAACACCTAATTCTAATTTAGCTTTCTTATAAAACACTTGCCAAGTTTAACTCAAAAAGTCTTTTAGCTTTGTGTAAATGATATGTTACAGTACTAGCTGGAAAAGTCTCCTTTTTATTTAGATTTACCTTTAACAAGGTCACACTCAAGCAGCTGCTACCACCAGCTTCCAATCCAGCTCTGAAATCCTCTGCTCCCAGATGTGCTGGGTCTCTTAAAACACTATTCTATGATTGGAAGCTCACGTGGCACATCAATCCTTCCACTCTGAGAAGCTTCACCTGTTGATTTGTGTAACCATTTCTGGACTCCAGTTGTCACTGGCTCAGTGTGGCAGCAGGACTAACAAACACCTCCACCTGCAGCACCGAGGGAGGACATTTCTGCAATCCTGGGCATGCAGAGCATCCTCCTGCTGGGCTTAGAGTTAGACCTTAAAAATGTGCTCCAAAATGGGAAGGAAGGGATGGAAAACTGCAGAGAGGGACAAAGTGAGACCTTGAATTCTGCACAGTGCTGCTGCAGGTTGGCTGCTGGGGATTGAGACCCCACTGCTCCAGGGGAACTCCAGAAAGGACAGAAGGGAAGAGATTGCCAGTGAAAGGAGTAGAAATATCTGAGTCTCTCATTTCGGGCAAAAGCCTCCTAGGTGGAGCTAGAGAAGAAAATAAGAATGGAAAAAGACCACATGAACAATAGCATTTCCTGAAAAGCTTTTAACTCCCAGGACCATGGATTTTCTCATGCCACCCAACAAGAAATTATTGCTTTCAGCACCTAATGAAGTGTTTGGTCAAACTAGTCCCTCCTGGCACCTTCACTGAACCATCCTGTGCAAAGACAAACCCCCTCAGAGTGGCCAGTCCCAACTGCACTGGATACCTCCAGCAGGCTGACGTCAGGTTCGTCAAGGATTAGAAAAGCACATGATGGGAAGGAGCAAACAGCACCAGAATCATATGAAGGGGGTATGAAACTGCCCCTTCCCAGCAGCTGCTGCCTCATGAGCTGCCCTTGACTCCAGTACTGATGATGACAGCAGTCCCCAACACCTATGGCTGCTGTTGCTGCTGCCTGTGCACCAGAGCAACACAAATCTGGGCACAGGTTACAGCCACAGGCAGAATTCCTCTTTGATACCACTTAAGCCAGAATGAGTTCTGAGAAGCTGCTGCCACATGTTCCCTCTGTGACGCACAGCTTAACAGGCAGCTCTGCCTGGGTGCTGGCTCCAGTTCCAGAGCAACTGCTGTGTATGGTCCCACTCAGAGCTTTCCAGGGGAGAGACCAGAGCTGGAGAACTGTGGCAACACCCCTGTCTGTGATGACAGCCACATGTAGGTGCAAATGAACAGGAACAGTGGCACTCAGCACTGTCCCTCTGTACTGGAAACTTTCACCTACACACCAAAAACTCCACGAGGAATGTGTTTGTCACTGGGGTCTCATTCAGCCTCTGACCTGAAACAAGTCTTTCTCAAAGCCTTAAAAAAACCCCAACCTTCATCATCTCTGAGACTCTGGCGACAGCCTGGCTTTAGCGAGAAGCCACCACTGAGGTCAGGTTGGCCATCTGACACCTTACCCATGGTATGTCCTTACTTGAAGTGCTGTCACTCCATAAAGAGTGACCAGTCACCACTGGTCAGATTCACCACAAAGTCACACAAAGGCAGCTTCCCTTGCCCTCCCCAGCCATGGCCACAAAGGCCTCCAGGAGTGACCCACTATTGACAGTGATCAAGGGATTTTGTGCTGTCACCCAGAGTAAAAAAAGAGTCTTCATGGATAAGTTCTTCTAGACCAGCAGCCTGAGCCTCCCTCCAGGAGAAAGGCAACTACATTCAGTGCTCTGTTAGGTTCCCTTCGTGCAGAGGGAAGGAGGAGCAGGAGGTTGTGTGAGAATGCTTGGCCTAATGGCAAACATTGTCCTTTCTGGAGCCTGTCTTGTTCTCTTCTGACTAACCAGGTCTGAGCAACTTTAAGATGTGCTGCGTAGTCTCCTGCTTACCCAAGCTTTCAGGAAGAAGACAGGGAAGAAAAAGCTATTTATGAGAAAAGACAGGGTTTGTGGGAGGTCACTGAGCCACAGCATCCAGCCTTTAGGATATGTGACTATTTACTTCTGCTCTAGCTGTCCTTTTAGCTTTCAGCAATGACAACTATGGCCTTTTTTTTCCAATTTAAAATTATTCACCATTAACTAAAATAAGTTTTAACTTGAAATGTTAACTGAGTTCCAAGAGGACAAAGCTTCTTCAAGCAGCAGCCAATGACAAATCCTGAGAAGACAGACTAAAGCCAAAAGGCCCCTTTCTTCAGCTTGTAACACACTGACCCCCCTGTTCACATGGAGCTCTGCAGTTCTTCTTGTGAACCTTTGTTCATGAGATATTTACATCCCTGTTCATCAGATATGCACTGGCACTTCAGCTTAAATATATAAACTCCATCCTCAAATGAATGCTATTATTTCATGTTTTATCTAGACACATATGCACAGAATTTGTTAAAAATTAAGAGCTTTCTGAGAAAGTGGGACAGGAAATGGGTTTATTAAATGTAAAGTGACTTTTTTCTCAGCCCCCAGACAATCACACAAAAGTGCTCCTAAATTCTTGTTTAAAAGTAATCAGCTTTCAGTTGGATTGGCTTTTACCACTTGCTGCAAACTCCTGGCTCCCTAGCCAGCCACACACAACCAGCCACTGCTGTTCAGCTGGTATCATAACACAGCCCCACTGTCTAGTGGGTTTTGGGATGCTTTGCTGCTGCCTTGAATTCTCTGGTGCTCAGAATAGTGCTTTGGAAGGAATGTCTGTGTTTTATCCAAGTGTCTTTACTTCACAGTCATATTGACAGGAAAAAACTCTGATGGAAGTAAGTTCTCTAAAGCCATTAGAAAAAAACACAGACACAGAACAAAGGAAGAGGCAACAGCCAAAGACAACTCTTCTGGCACACAACATAAGAGAAGAGAGAGCTTTGGGCATTCCCCTTCTTTCCTTGCATGACATCCCTTTATTTTTAGGGCACTCCTAGGAGTTTCCTTCCAGCAAGCCCCAAATCAGAGGACAGAATGTAGAACAGGAGCCAAGTACCCCCCAGACATCACATCTGAAACAGTCTCAGCAATTTCCAGTTGCCAGAGCTCACCCCAGCTCCTGTGTTTCATTTAGTTACTACCCAAAGGTATCTTGGGCCATCTGGGCCCACCAGGATAGAAGAGGCATTTTTAAAACAGTGACATTCTCTGTCCCAGCACTGCAGGTTTTACAGTTACCACAGGGCACAGAGCAAATAACAATCTGCAAGCAGAGGATGACTTACCCTGGGGGAAATTCACAGCTGACAAAGGATTCTACCCAGACTTGTGCACCACTTGGGCTCCAACCACTGAAACTGGTTTAAAGAAAGCAAAAAAAAAAAAATAGATAATTTCACTCTTTGAGAATATCTTCTTCCAGGAAAACCTGATTTACTAAACAACACACCAGACCTTTTTTTTTTAAACTAATTTAGCACAAGACTAGCAGAGGCCCTTGCTGCCTATTAACCCAGCTAAATGCAGACAGCTACAGAAATTCCTGGAACAGGAGCTCCTTCGAGGATCAATGCTGACAGAAATATACCTTCCACACATTTTTCAGTGTCCAGATTGCTCTGCTGGAGGATCCAGCACTTCCTAGGTTTGTAGGCTCATATCCTATGACCCTACCAAGTTTATTCTGTTATGCCTTCAAGGATCAGAGGCAAAGAGCTTGATTTATCTCACTTGTTAGTCAAAAAAAAATCTTTTTAACCCTCTTTCTGCTCCTTTCTCCATGGCAGCAGATCCCATTTTCTGCAGCTCCTTCTTTCCTGCACTTTCTGGAGATCATACATTCCCCTAGACTAGGAGGAAGGCAGGGACTTGCATTGCAATTTGCTGTATGATATGGACAGTGGCATTGGCCCCAGTTTGAAATCCAGGACACTGTTTTCCTCCTTTTTTCTCAGAGTGGAAAGAATAAAACACGTTCCTGGATGAGACAGCAGCTCCTGACCTTGCAGGAACTTTGCAGGAAGGAGGAATCATTGCCACCCCACAGGTGAGAACCTGCTGCTGTGCAGGAGGAGCTCTAAGGCTTCTGGATCCACACTCCCACTTTCCCTTCCCCTTCATTCTGTCATGGATGAAATCCTAAGAGGATGAAGTGTACTTGGCAAATTCCCAAGCAGTGTGAAGAATGGACTTCCTCTGTTCAGAGCTGTTCTCACCCCACCGGCATAGACAACCTGTGCAGGTCACTGGCAGGTCCAGGTGGGGGAGGGTTTCATGCTGCTCTGCTTCAGGCATCAACACCACTGAAGGTGCAGCAGCCTCTGGCACAGAGAGGTGCTTTCCTGGCAAACAAATGGGATGTAAAGTCCTCCGGGTTTTACATCTCAGGACCTCTTTCAAGTAACACCATCAATCTGCTTGAGGACCGCCCACATCTCTGGGAGTGATGCTCAGTCCCAGCACAGGATGGAACCTACCCATGTTTGTGGAGCCACAGTCTTTAATCTGAGCTAAGACATGAAATGAGTATCTCACAGGCCCTCATTTTATCACACAGGTCTGAGAAATGTGTGACTACCCTCCTAAACAGAACATGCTTCTCTGTTACACCCCAATGACACTGTTCAAAGAGCAGCAATGGCTGTTTATAATGTCATTGCACAGCTACACAAGGGAAAAGTTGGTAACTGTCACACAATCCTGGTAAACCTTTACTTTCTCCTACAGGTTCCTTTCCTTTCCCAAAGCTTTTGGCATAGCCCATTTTCATTCTCCACTGTGAACTGGATCAGTGTGTACCTTGTATAATTTTTGTTACAGAAAAGCTGTACTGAGCATATTATTACTCTTCACATTACCCTTTCTCTTCTGTATCTCTTATCAGATCACCAAGAATAAAGAGTTGATCTCAGCTATCAAATAACCACAAATGCCTGCTGCAAGTCTGAACCAGGCAGAGGTACAGATATTACATACAGATAAGCAGAGCTCTGAGTAATCTAAGCTGCAATAATCACCTTACAGTTAAGTGTATTGCATAATGTTCTATTCAGACCATAAATTAGCAATAATATGTAATCAATTCAAGTAAAAAAAAATAAATCAGAACTTTGCAGTAAAGAATGACCTTTTTAATTAAATCCAATGCTTTCTATTCCATGAAAAATAAATTTCTGTCACAGCATTTTTGAGGACTATGGTAATTTTTCCATTCTTTGTCTATATCTACAAAAAATCCCTTCTTTTTTTCCATATATTATCCCCAAATATTTCAGTTTTCAAAGGCCATCAGGTTCAGTCTGACTCTACTTTCGGAAGAGAAAAGCTTCGGCTTATTTAGCATCATATTTATGTCTCATCATATTTAACCCTCATCTTTCAGGCACACAAATAAGTCTGGATTTGTTTCCTTTTAATACACACGGAACTGCAAGAGAAAACAATAATGACCTTGTGCTGGTACAGTTACCTTGGGAAGCCAATGCCTTCACCCGTGCTTAGGTTAACAGAGGCAGGAACACCAGGAAAAGGAATAGATTCACTTTTTAGAGAACTCTACAATTAACTGCAACACTGAGAATTAAAATCAAGCACAATTCCCCACTTCTCCCTTCCCTGCTCCCACATAAAGAAGAATAGATCAACAGCAAGCCCACACAGCACCACTGTGCCAGCACAGAGCTGCAGCCTCACCCCCAGCATGGGGCTGGCCCAAACTGGCCAGGCCACAGGGTCTCTCTGCTATTCCTTCAGTGAGGAAAGGCCAAACAGATGAAAAATCAACCAATACCTACTTTGAGACACATTTACTCTGCCAGAGAGATGTAAAGAAGCACTGCTGCAAACCCAAGCTCCTCCCCAGGGACATACTTTTGATTTACACCCAGCACCTGCCTGAGGGCCAAGCGTTTATCAGCCCTCACCAGCCACGTGAAAGGCCAGTTAGCACAGGTGTCCCCACTTAGCAAATCAATACCTGCAGTACCTCACAGAAGTCATCCATTCCCCAAGATGGGCCAAGCTCAGCACAGAGCAGTGGCAGAACCCAATAACACATAAACCAAAACTCAGATAATCCGATCATTTTTTTCTGTTGTCCCTCCAAAAAGAATGAAAAAGCCCCCGAGGTATTTGATGCTCCTCAACCTGTGACACAGTGTGTTACATCACAAATACTGCTCTTAGATATCCTGCTAAAGTCACTGAAAAGCCCATGGGCTTGGTGTGAGCTGTCAACTTCCACTCAGATTCCTGTCAGCAGACACCAGGGGTGTGAAGACAAACACTCACATGAGCTGGTTTGATCAGAGCAAGTGATGCTCCAAACCTCTGCAGAGATTTTATCAGAGCTGGGCAGGCAACAGGCAGGTCATGAGTCACTTGGCAGGAGTCACAGCAGCAACAACCCCTCCCTGCACTATTAGGATTGAAGGGGGAAAATTACAGGTGTGTTGAAGATCAAGGCTGTGTAACAGGTTGTTGCAGGCACTTCCAACAGGTGTCAGTGTGTTCCCTCACCTGCCAAACTTTCTGTCCCTTTTTCACCCTCCCAGCCCCGTTCTGGTCCTGCTCCTGCACAAGTCCATTTTTTGGACAAAGTTCTTGGCACATTCTGACATCTTGGTTTCAAACCTCCCTGTTTGTAGCAGGACTGTCTTCCTGAAACCATCCTGCGACCATATCAGCCCTGACACACCTTCACCACACATTCCTATTGCAGTCAGAGTCCCTCTGGTGCCTCCAGCAGCTGCCTCAGCACTCAGCTCATTCCCTCCCCTCCTCCCACCTGCCAGCTCCTCATGCACAGCATTCCCAGACTGTCTGGGGACACAGACAGTGGGAAAGCTGGTGCCAGCACTCAGTTCCACACACACTGCAGGGACCAGTCACACTGCTCTGCTCCTCAGCCTTTAAAACAAGCAAACTCCCACAGAAGCCTTTCCTGATCCTGGGCCTCCTGGGCCTCCTTCCCTTGATGGCAGACTCTGCCTCCAACTTTCAACCCTGGGTCTTCTCTAGCTCAGGAAGTGGTGACAGAAGGACAGAGCCTCCCTGAGGCCCTCAAATCTTAGACCTGCCCTACTCACAAGTTCACAGCCCTTAACTAGACTACACAAACTCTAAACTGCAGCCAAACAGCCCCTTCAGATACATCCACTGAACCTTCTCTGCTACCATGAACAAAGGGAATATCCTTCTCCCAACTGACGTCAGTTCTCATCAGGCTTCCCTGCTAATGAAGCATCAGCTCCCTGCTCATGGGAAAAATTCCTGCTGATTTCACTACACTGGTGTTTCCTGCAGCCACCAGTGTTGTGTAAGTAGCTGTGCTGTCTCCCACATCCCAGCCTCTGCCGCGCCTTTCAAGGATCCACTCTCAGCATAAACCCAGACTGGGAACAATGGCATATGAAATACCATGTAAGAACAAGCAAAAGCATTTCCATACTTGCATGAAGAATCAATTTGGATGTAGCTAAACCCAGATCTTAGCCTAGGGAATGAAGAATTCTCACACTTTCCAACCCTCAATCTAATTCTGTGAACTGGGGCAACTGGGGGCATTTCTTATAGATAAGAAACAAAATTCAGAGGAGCACACCCATGGGAACTTGTCCAGGGCTGTTCCAGTGGCCTGGTTCCAGAAACTGCCCTCACACCCTACCTCATACTCACACACTGCTCCCAGGCCCTTGCAGTAATACTGACATTAAGGTCACACAGCACAAACCAACTCATAAATCTGCTTCTTCTACACTGCTCAAAACTTGTCACTCATCTTTCCATGTCAGCTCCTGCAGCAAAGCTGTCAGCATCTTTATTTCTGACTTTTTGGGACCTCAGCCCTCCCTGTTAGGTGGGAGTTTCTATCACTGATACTGTTAAGAAAAGGACAAAGAAAGGCTTTAAATCAGTGTCATGGGGTGAACATGCAGCTGGGCCTTGCCGAGAGCAGAGCAGTTTCAGCAGCACCCTGATGATTCATGCTCTCTGCTGGGGTACTTTACAGGTTAAAACTGGAGATGCCTGGATTGTGTACTGACTCCCACGAAAATAAATCCCATTGTCACTGCAGCCCTTTGCTGTGCCACCCCCAGATCTGCTCCTCCGCTGTGCATCCTATTGCCAAACTGAACATGTTTGCTTGTAACAAGCAAGTTGCTTCTGCAGCATCAGTTTGTTTTCTTTTAACTGTACAGTGTAACAGCTGAAGGCATTTAATTTAAGACTGATAAGTTCTTCATCTGTGCTGAGATCCACACTAGAATTTGGTTCCCCAAACTGGATTTCCAGCAGTGTCTGCAGTGGGGAACACTGAAAGATAACCCCAGGAACAACTTCCTCCACAAGAGCAGCCAAGGTCCACCCACCAGACATCCCATTTCAATGGAAAGTAGGACAAGAAAGGAAACTTGGGCTCCATTATTCTTGTGCCCTCCCAGTCATTCAAGGCCTCTTCCCTGCTCATGACATCCTGGGGTTTTTGTTTGCAACTCATTTGTGTTGATTGTTTGGGCAACACTTTGGCGAAGTCAAACAGACACACCAACATTTGGCATTCCCTGTGTGGGAGGGAGGATCCATGGAAGAGGTCCAACAGGGAGAGCACGTTGTCCTTCCCCTGTCGAGGGGCAGGAGGGACAGCAGCTGCTTCAACAGCTCCTGTCTCAGGAGCAGGAGAATGACCTCAGCCCTGACACGATGTGTGACAAGTACAAAAGCAGTGCAGAGCAGGGAAGGGCAGCTGGTGCAACAAAGGGATTTTGAGGACTTTCATTACGGACACTTGGGTTTAAGTCCTTGTGAGAACATCCGAGTCTTCTCCACTCATGACACTCAGGAGTGTAACGAAGAGTGCCTTTGCTGGGACAGAAGCACAGCTGGCAGAAAAGCACCAGCAAAACAACAGAACAACCTTTTGGGAAGAACTTCTTTTACGAACAGACCTTTTCTTTGTTTTGAAAGAGCATTGGTTTTGATAAAAGTTCCTGCCAAAGCTACTTGGAACAGCTTTGCTTTTGGCACTTCAGAAGCTCTATTCCAGAACATCCAAACTTTATCTCAAGAGGTTTTTATCCCACATGCATGGTTACTGCCTTGCCCTAACGTGGCAAAAGCAGTAAAATATTTTATCACTCTTTAGATCATTAAGACAAATCAGTTACGTTTGTGACTGCATAACACAATGTTACCCAGTTTTCCAGATTAAGGCATTGCTGGGTGATGTAATGGCAGTGCCAGACTCTCATTACATTGCAAACAAGGGAGTTACTGTTCTAGGAAATAAGATAAGATGTTTCATTCATATTAAGCAGCAGTTGTTCTTACTGATTAAAAAAAAAGGTAAGTAACCACCAGTTTCTTATATAATATACATACTGTGACCTGCTACTGGGCTTTACTTAGCAAAGCAGCAGGAAACATAAGCAGTACAATTGAAAATGGATATAACTCAAAAGAAAAAATTCAGAAATCCCAGAGCAGAACGTTTCTAAAACTCAAAATCTGGGACACAGTGTCCTCATAGGAAATGTTGAAAATTATTTCATTCTGATTAAAGAGGGGGGAAAAAGTGCCAAACAAGCTTTACTATGTCAGAACTTCCCAGGAAACAGCAATTCTGTGTTAGGCTGTGTCTCAATTCCAAGAAGCCTGAGCAGGACTTTTTCCTAGGAACAAAGTCCAAGAAGATCTGGATGCAGCGAATCCTGCAGGGATCCAGAGCACAGAGAGGTCACAGGAGGTCAGGCACAGCTGACTCCAGGCTCAGCAGAGCCTTGGTGGGGCAGTGGGGCACTGCCAGATTAGAGGGGAAGGAAAAAGGGGGTTCACTCCTCTGCCCACTGTCTGCAGAAAGCAGCAGGTCAGACCTTGAGAGGGAGAAGTGTCACCCTCCTGTGTGGGATGTGGGATGCTACCCATGCTCAAGGCTCTGCTGGCAAGTGCCCAAACCTTCCAGAGGGGCTCAGGAGAAGCCACAGAGGGTGTGGGGCCTCCCTTCCTGACTTTTCTGACACTGTACCAGCAGGGGAAGGTTCCAGCAAGCACCAACCACTGCAAAGATGGGATTCCAAGCAGTTGTTTTGTGATCAGGACACCAACAGGCTACAGGGCACTCATCTGGGTACCCTCATCTTTGAATGTTTGTGCTCATGACCTACCCTGACCTTAGTCTCAGCCCTACTTACTACCAAATTACCTAGTTACTACATTGAAGAATTTATTTAATACTTGACTGATTTTATTAAATTATCCAGCTTTCACAAGTTACAAAGACCATCTCTCCAAAACCAAAATTTTTACTCTCAGAGTATTTACAGCCTTTCTCTTTCCCACACAGACAATGATGGATGCAAATCCAAAAAAAGCAAATGAGGAAGAACCTCCACACTCTTGGGTTTACTGCTAGTCAATAGGGCACACAATCAAGCCCTGAAGCAGAACAGAGGATGTATTTGCCAGGCTGATGGAACTTACCCTGGAGTTTATTGCACAACTCGACCTGCATCACGTGTGTGTGTGTTGCTGAGGTGGAAAAAGTTGTGCTTCTGCACAAAGGGCTCCTGTCTGCTGACACAGACAAGACAAAAAATTCACTGACCTGGAAGTTAAAGTACAAAATCTACTTTCAGCCTCAGTGCCTGCTGCTCACACACATTAAATGAAGAAGCCTTGTTTGGTGGAGTATGATCTTAATCTGTGCTTCTCAGAGACAGCACAAGGCAGCACCAGGACTCCACCCAGCAAACCCCATCAGCTGCAGCATCAGGTGAGGGACAATGCAAGTCTAAACTGCCTTTTAGAGTGGAACTTTTCTGTCACAAGGTCACTCCACATTATCTAGCATAAAGAAAATTAGCCATGCAAGCCAACAAAGTTGGCGAGGGGAGAGTTACACAACAAGATACTGGCAGGGGAATAGAGTAGTGAAAACTCAAGAGAGATGGAGCAACCTGCAGGATGTTTCTAAGCACTATGGCAATACAAACACACCACAAACTGCAAAGGCTCAGAGAGCTCCAGAGGAGCATCAAGCTCCAAGTCAAAGTATGGCAAGCAAGTCACTCATGGGTAAGTGGCAAAGCAATATAGGACAGGAGAAAAGATTTATCAGCTCAACAGCCTCCAGTCCCTAGAAAGGCTTAGACCAATGCCTGGACACTTGTTTCACAGAACACAAACACCACAGAGCACCAGGTGTGCCAACTGGAATGACTGCGATGACTCCACCGAGGTCAAAAGAGCTGTAACAGCTTGCTCTGGATTTACAGCTGGAACATCAAAGCACTACACAAACCTAAGTAATTAATCATCAGTCACAAGCCAGGCCAGGAATTTTATAATAACTCAAGCCTTTTTCAACAACCCAAGCATTCCAGACAGTCTTAGATGCATATTCCAATTAAAACAGTGAGGCTGTTGATGGCAGAAGCCACTCTCCTGCCAGCACGGCTGGGTACTGCAGCTCCTGCAGCAGCTCAGGCTGCCACGTAAGGAATCCATGGCACTGGGCACTGTGCTACCAAGCTGATGGGCATGTTCCAGTGTGTGCATGCAAACACAGGAGACAACCTAACCACCAGGAGAGGAAGAAGAAACAGGGAGTAGCTTAAACTATAGACAGCAGCTGGCATAAAGCGGAAATCAGAATTTCCCACGTAAGTATTGCTGAAGAAATCCAACTAGAAGCAGAGTTCTGCCTCCCCTGTGCTCACAACTTTTATATAAACTGTGTTTATAGCAACTCAGGCCAGAGGCCCCTTTGTGACACACACTGGGCAGTGCTCTGCTCTCGATCAACAAGGCCCCTCAGTCCTGTGCCCTGTCCATTGCTTCTTGCCCACCACCCCTGGCCCACCAGGAAGCCATCCACACTGGAGAAGGGGCTCCACTCACTCACTGAAGTGCAGACATTGAGCAGAAATGTGCAGTTTGCCTCCTATATACAAGTTGCACCTTACAGAGACTCAGCCCCACACTCTACCATGATATCAGATTGCCACAGCAGGAATGTGGCAGCACAGGACACCCCTCCTAAAACCTTGGCTTCATTTTAACACACCCTTTCTCAAGAATCGTCTTCTCTAGATGAGCTTCATGTCCTGGTTTCTTCACCACTCCCTTCCTCCAAGCACTCTGCCACTTGTGTGCCTCCAGGTCCTGCAGTGTTTAGCAATGGCTGTGCCAGTAACAACAGCTGTGAAAATTGGCCTCCTGTCATATCCCAACACAGAGGATCTCAAAACTGAACATTTCTCTGGTCACACCGTCCATCAGGGAATAACAATCACTACTTCCTGCTCTCAAGGCACTATCAGCTTTCCAAGGCACAGCTGGGATGTACACTATTTACAGAATGAGTCAAGGGAGGGACAAGTACAGCTACAGCTTGGTTGCCAGATATTGAATGGGGCCAAGGCCCCTTCCCCAGGCAGCACTTTGCTCACACACAGTGGTTCTGAGGCCTCCCATCCTGGAGGAGCCTTGCTCATGGAGCCATGGTGGTCACCGTAAGGCTGACAGGGCAGCTGCCCCTGAAATGGCATGTTGATGCCCACTCTGCCCCAAATGCTGGGATGAGCACACAAGGCACAGAAGAGTGACCATTTGGGTGTGCTGGTGAAGGGCGAAGATGAAGGGTATCTTCAGAGACAGAACCTGACACTTCTAAACGGTTACAGTTCTGACATAAACCACATTGAGGAGACAAACCACGGAGACCACAACATGTGGCAGCACTTCTCTGCACCTGCCTGCAATACAGCACATTTGACATTCATGCACTGTCAGAGCTCCAGTTGCTGCTGTGAACAGGATGCACCTTCTCAGCCTCAGTAGCAGCAGCCTCGTGCCATGCTCTCATTATGCTCAGAGATGCTCTCACTGCAGAAAAACTAGTGCTGGTACTGTGGCTCAGTCCCACATCCTCTGGGTTTGCACTGGAAAGCAGCAAAGCCAATCTGGTTTATCACACTCAGCAGAGTGGTGAGCCCTGTCACCAAGCAGCAGATGAGATGAATTTCATAGAAGTTGGCTTGTGTTTTGCTCTTTCTGGGTGTAATTGAAGAAGAGCCATAGGACAGTCCCAGTCCTTCCACAAGTAACTGGGTACCCCACATCAAGGTTCTTTTACAGTGGTTTGGAAGGCAGCAAGGGGATAACATTCCAACTGTAACAGCAGAGTAAGCAAAAATGCACCAAGGTCAGGCCTGCAGTTTGTCACACAGCAGGGATCTCAATCCAGATGTGGTGAATCCCAGTACAGGATGGACCCACTGGAAAGTTTCCAGCAAGTGCAGCATCAAGCTTCCCAAAGGGAGCAAAGTGAAATGGCAGTTTATTTGTCTCTGACCTAGTAATAGCAGATGGAGAAGAGTGCAGGTCACACCTGCTTTTGGGCACAGCTGGAATTTCTTAGGCCTTGTTTGTGGGCAGGAACTGCTGCAAACAAGTTCCCCCTACTTTGTCATCCCTACTCACCATCCCCATAATGAAATCCAAAGGCACGTGAATTTCTTTTCTTGGACATGAGAGAAAGAAATCTAAAGCAGTTTGCTCAAGAGTAAACCCCTTGACAAACAGTTATTTTGCAAAACCTCCAGTGGATCTGCACACACCATACTCCCCAAAGGCCTGATGCCAGGATCCAGCCCAGAAGGAAAATCATCCTGGAGTTCAGCTCAGTGCAGCACACACAGGTCAGCACAATCACACCTTGTACTACCAGAGTGTTCCTTGGTTTGCTCCATTCCTACCCAGGGGATAACATAAGCCTTACAGACCCTCTCTGGAGGTGACCAAAAACCCCCAGTCACATGAGCAGATAATTTAGCAAACAACTTGCACTTTTACTCTACCCTCAGAGGCTGCTCTGCCAAGCTCTCTGTGGCACTGACACTGATGCCTTAAAATCTAGGATTATGTAGAGTTTAGCATAACTCTTTTAGCAGCACTTTAGCTAAGTATCTTTGTATTAGATTCCTGAAAAATTGTTTAATGTTCCTTGCCAAGGATTTTGTTGGATAAAGATTTTAGAAAGAACATCTAGTTTGTATAGAATGTACCCAGAAAAACATAATAGGCACATTCTTTGATATGTCCCAGTCAAAACTATTCAGAAGACCCAGAAACTTTGAGGCTGTTCCAAGCAGGACAGAAGGTGTTGAGGAAGATGAAGATACAGGATCTCTGGGACCACCCACTCAATTTGGGGATGTGTGCCTGAGGGAGGTCCAAAGGGGAGGATAATTTTTGGGCTGGGTGTAACCATGATGGAATAGTTAGGTATTATAATTAGCTAGTGTTACAAAATTGTAAAGCTTGCGTTGATGGGGGGCAATATGCAATGTGCATATTGTGGCCATTGAAGTGCTTTAATTAAAGAACTGCTCTTTATCTTTTTATACTAAAATTGTCCAGAGAGTTTTTTGTTTTAGGCAACAATAGGCAAGCCCCAAGAGTACAGTTCAAGTCCGGATCCCACCAGATTCCACCTCGTGCTCTAAGGCACAGGTAGGAAAGACTATCCCAGGCTGGAGGGCAAATCCTGGCAACAGTTCAGATCCAGACTCTGACCCCCAGGCACGTCAGTCTAAGCCTATCTAGAACAATCAGAGAGGTGATTGCAAAGCACAAAAAGCTGGGCACAGCTCTGACTCTGCAGTGAGGGCATGTTTTAGAACACCTTTGAGACTACAGTAACTTCTGCTGCCTGCCCCACTCACAACAGCTGCATGCAGGGCATGCCTTGGCCATGGTCCAGGGCTGCAGGATGGCAGCACAGAAATAGCCTCCTGCATTCACCAGACACCGGATGGACCACGCTGAGATTTGCCAGCAGCTGCCAGGCAAAAGAAACAGAGAAGGACTGTGACATGACCCTCCACAGGAGGAAACATCTGAAACTTCTGACACTTAACTGAAAGCATATCAAAACATTTATGGAAAAGGAAACAGCCTGGAAACTGGATTAAGTCTATCTTGGTATCTCATTATCTTCTTGACTGTGAGAGCAAAACCTTCTTTCACTGGGCATTTGTCCCTCTGGATTCAAACTGGAGAGGAAATTGTAGTTTATTAAAACTTAAATACACTTTTTGATAACTTTCCCAGACAAACAAAATGTTAATGCAAGTTTTGGCTTAGCCTTCACTTGGGGAATGACTCCTCCTCTGTGACAGGATGAGCTCTAGTAGCTTTGTTATTCCACTCACCAGAGGCCCAAGTATCACCTGTAACACGTCTGCAGCACACGTGGTCCCCTTCCACTTTGCAAGCAAGGAGGGAAGGATGTGCAAGCAGCCTACAGAAACAACACAGTGTTGGTTCTTTCCCTGAGAAATGAAGACTGAAGAAATATGGGAACAGCCATGGAAGTGCTCCAAGGAGAGTCAGCTGTTCACCTCAGGACACGAGGAGTGCTCGGCCTTAATCGCGCAGAGCTGCCATGACAAGGGGTAACCCTTCCAGCACACAGAACAACAAGGCATCACAACAGATTGCAGGCAGGAGTCCTTATCAGCACTGGGAGCTTTCTAGATCAGGCTGGGCAAACATTTGTCAGGAATGACGTAAGGCAAGTTGATGCTTACTTGGATGGGGAAATTGGGTTACATGACTGTCAAGCTCTCTTCCAAACCATTTTGATCTATGGCCCTACACAGAGGAACATCGAGTGTTGGCCCGTAATCCACACACATTCAGTCATCTGGGTTCCCAGAGATGATGTGTGTCACCCTGGTGAAGTTACTCTGTCAGTCAGTTCCTCACATGGGAAGCAGCCTCATTCCTACAAGACCACAGATAGTTTATTCTCTGTGAGGATAAACATATTTCTTTGTTTCTGTAAGGTCCCTGTGAAAGTCCCTTTCAACCCTGATCTTGGGTGGAGACTGAAAGCAGGTGGTACTTACACTCTGGGGTGCTTCCTTGGACATCACACCAGAACAAGAATGGTACTCTATTTCTGACCTCCAGCCCTAGGGTGCTTCAGGACCCCATTACCAGCATGAGATACAATCCCAGTCCTGTACCACAGCTGTGAGTCCCCTGACACAAGCCCAGTGTTGAAGCAGTTTCACTGGCACAGGAATCGAGGTTAAACCCCCTCTTTGCAGCTGCACCGACCCTTCAACCCCTCTGTTGACCCCAGTTCTCTCTCTGCCGGGGGTCTGCACCTCTCCATGCAGCGGGAAGGCTGAGGCAGGAGCCTGTCCAGCACGGACACAGCTAAACTGGGACCGCAGCTCCATCTGCAGGGCTCTGCCAAACCGCCAGCCTTTCCCAGCTCCTCCTCGGGGAAAGTCAGTTAACCCAGTGGACACTGCACACCTGGTAACCCCCAAAATACAGCTGTGAGCACACACACAACCACTCTCCTCAGGCTCCTGAAAGCAAATGAAGCCTTCTCTGAAAGCATCACCTCAGGATGAAATCACCGTTTCAATACAGTCCCAAAGACCAGTAAATTCCCAGAAAATTCAGTGTATGTCAGACACTGGATTATGCAAAATGCCAAGTGAAGCGTCAGCTTTGTGGCTCCAGGGAGCAGCTCTGCCTCTGCAGAGCTCACGTGCACAGGCAGCCACTGTCAGCTCAGCCTCCTGCTCACAGGCAACACAGGCACAGCGCAGTGCTCCAGCAACAAGCCTGTGGTTCCTTAAAACCACCACCTCCCAAAAATCCTCTCTGCCCCAAAGTGAGCATGGAGGAACACACTGTACAACACCAGCACATTCCCTTGGATGTGAGTCGGACAAGAACATCCAGCCTCTTGGGAGCAACAGCAGTTTTTCTCCACTCTTGTCTTTATGAAAAGGTCAGCAGCACTCTGTGTTTTTCCAAGATACATAACTACTATGCAACGCAAATCCACAGAAATGCATTTTTAACATTGCTTTAGCTATAAATATAGGAATTTAACACTTGTCCTACTGGATTAGACCAACAGTCCATCTCACAGGGGATTTGTTCTGCTCAGAGCTCAGACAAGTGATTGACTGATGCTTCCAAGAAAAAGCACAGTGCCTTCCACAGTCCAGCCACCAGCACTCTTGGAGGGTCAACTAACTCCAGGCTGCTGCAGGGAAACAGCCAACCCCCGAAGAATGCAGCATGATGCTGTTTAACACTCCCATAACCCAGCTCTTAAGGCATCCTGCAGAACCAAGTTGTGCATGTTGCTCTGTTTCATACATAAACATTGCTAACACCCCAGAGAAACCTGTGAACCCATTTCTTTAATTTCTAAACAGATTCTGACAAACTGAATTTAAAATATACCCCTGAATTACTATTAGAAAGAAATCCACAACCAAACAAAACACCACCTCTTTGATTACAATCTGTACTCATGGCTCTAGCAAAACTCACAAGAATCAGCAGTGCTGAAACTTTATTTCCAAACCTAGACTGGAGTGCACTTTAACTGAGCTTCTTTAGTTCTCTCCTTCCCCAGATTTCCTCTTCTGTGTTTAACCAGGGCAGGTCCTGCAGGCCAGAGAAGTCAGTTTCGAGTAAAGAGTGTACAGGACATGGCATACTGGGGTGGATAAATGCAGTGTGAGGTACAATGGGAGGAAAGGCCACTCTGAACTGTAACAGCCCAGGGGGTGGGGAAGGATCCAGCTGGAGACCCAAGCGCTGGTGGGTCAAAGGGAGCTTGGGTGTCTGTGAGAAAGCAGGGCCAACGTTCAGGAGTTAAGGGGTGCTTGAAAGAGCAGGGAGAATGAGAGAGGTAGAGGGGGAAGGGAGATGTACTAGTGCTCAAGTAATGCCTCTGAATCTGCTGCAGCCTTCCAGACTCAGTTTGCTGATGCATCTCCTGCCTAATGCGCCTGGCAGTGCAGTCCCAGTCCAGCCCTGGCACACACAGACTGCACTGGACACTTCCGTCCCTTCTGAGTGCTCACCTCAGCAACTGCTTCCACTCGGACTGGCAGACCAGATCCTTTCCTTTGCTTTCCTTCCTTCCCTCCTAGCTATGGTCAGGAAGGGAACTTGCAACACCAGAAACAGCAGCAACAGCAAGCAGCAGCTTGAATTTAATCCTGCCATTACTCATAATGTCATGATGTTGACTGTCTATTTCAGGGACTTCTCTCAGTGCTGTTACAGGCAACCCTGCTCTGAGTCATCCTTCCCAAAGTGACAGACCTCAACTATTCCCACGGCTGTCAGGAGACTGAGTCCTACTCCAAACTTAACTTGTTGTCAAATTTTGTACAAGTCGTTTCACCTCCTGTGTTTCAACTTCTCTATCTGCAAAACTGGAGTAAGCAACTCTGGCCTTCTTTGTCAAGTCTGGCATCTAAATGCCTCAGCATGGAAGTTGGGGATTTCTATTACCATCAGAGCGATGTGTGGGTGTCTGGTGTTTATTCAGGTCTGCTAGGATATCTGAATAATTGCAGAGCAATTCTTGTGAAGACACTGATCTGAAGCACTACCTTTATTACAATGTTTTGTCTGTTTCTGGCAGCATTCACCAAGGGTCAAGGGCTGTAGATCAGGTGCTGTAAGATGTGCACTGGTCCCTCAATGGCACGTCACTCAGCAGGAGTGGGAAACAAAGGCTGCTTTGCTGTTGGAGCATCAGGATCCTGGAATAGAACTGAATTTGAAATGTGCAGGTCAGAGCCATGTCCTGTTACACCTGCAAATCCACGTGCCAATATAAACCAGAGTTTGAACCTATCATCCAATCTGATCACGTTCTATGTAAATGAACCTCAAGGCCAAAAAACAAGGAATCCTTTCTAGGTCAAATGGGTGATCTGGCATGTTGAGAAGTTGTACTTTTAATGAAATATCTGGAGCTGTGAACTCTTCTATCTTGGGTCCTGAGATTAATGAGTTGCTTTAGCAGTGCAGACTAAAAAGTTTCATGCAGTTCCCTGAGGAAGGTGAGACACTTCCACACGCTCAGCTGAACTTCTGCATCTCTGTGCGAAGTCTGTGTCAGGAAGTGAGCGAGTCTGTCACTGCATGGAGAGTCCAACACACTGGGGAATGAAGTGGAGATTCCTTTCACCTGGCAAAAGGAGTTTTCAAGCGTTCAGCTGGGCTCAAGAGCAAAAAGCATTCTGCAAGGAGAGTTGTGCCTGGTACAGCTGTCATCTGCTTTGTTTCTGGATGTGCAGAAACCTGGACCTGTGGGAAAAAGAATGAGCAGAGCTTTAGGCCTCACTCAGGGAGAATGTGCCTATACATCTGTACTATAAAAGCTGCAATTTTCTGATGGCAATAGAGCTGGTCACCCCACCAGAAATGCTTACCTGTGTCAGCATTTATGACTCAAACACTTGCCAGGCTATCTCAGGATAGCAGAAGGCTGAGATACTACAAGAAAGCCCCTGTTTTGTCAAGGACTGGCTTCAGCTGTGGACCTTCTCTGGCTGAGTTCATTCCACACATCAGGGTGCAGGGACATACACTACAAAGGACACAGACCTACACCTGAAGAAAAAATCTGAAGGTAAAAAATACTTACTTGCCACAGAAGTCCTTGTGAATGGCACGGAGGGTGAGTAGTAAGTCTGGGTGTGCCTGTAGCCAGTGCTCCACCATATTTGGGTGTCTGGGATCAACTTCCAGAAACACACTCCTAAAAAGACACATTCAAGAGTAAAAAGCAGGGAAAAGCAAATGTTTATGTTGTTAAACTGATAAAAATTAAGGCCTTTCCTTTTGTTAAACTGATAAAAATTAAGGCCTTTCCTTTTGGATGACTCCTACCAGTGGGAAATGGAAAGGTCAGTAAACACACTGCAATGCAATAATCCTGAAACAGATCTTAGCTGTCCATTTCAGATGCAGAGCCCAACTGCTTCCTTCAGGGGAGAAAGCATTGAACCTGGGGGGGAATTCTCATGGTACCTAAATCCTTGTATTAAGATTTAAGGAGCCCTTTTGAAGCCCATGCAGAGATACCACCAGCACTGTCTTCCTGAAGCCCCCAAAGATTTAAGACCAGAATGCAGTTTCGTGCAGTAAATGCAGGAACACTGAGCCCTGGCCTGGCAGCAGGAAGTTCCTCTGTGTATATGCAGCAAGAGCACAAGTCATTACACACATCTGCCCACAGTAAATGTCTCTATAAACCAGTTATAAAAATACCACCAGCATTCAGGTCTACACTAAACTAACCAGCCAGCCTCAGGCAGGGCACCAGCACTAGGCCTGGACACTGCAGGGCTACTTCCATTTCTGCCAGGCTTTAGAACACCAGCCCAATTCCCATCTCCCCTCCCGTGAGGAAGCAGGACCACCCCAGCTCACAGGCACATGGAGTGATGGAGCTCGTCGTAGCCTGGGACAGCACAGCAAGATACAAGTTCAGCAGGCAAAGGACAGAGGCCAAGCCCCATCATACCCTCTCCTGAGAATTCCTAAAACATCCCACACTGAATACTCCCTACAAATTCACCAAGCTGGGTGTGGACCTCATTTCTGACCCTAAAAAACATCCACTCCTCAGTGGGGGCTCCACCTTATAAAACAAGCAAAAAGGGAAGGAAAAGAAATAATCCTAAGAAACAACCCCATGGGACCAGTCTCTATTGCTGGGAAGTTCTGAGGAACATCATCTGCTCTTGTGGTCATGCAAAGCATGAGGAATGAACTCAGCATGGACTATGCCTCTCAATATTCCTATTCTTCTTCTCAAAACTGCAGATTTTCCCCAACCTCTCTTATGCTGACCAAATATCAGAAATATTTAACATGATATGTGAATGCCCTGGCACATGAACACTACATTCAGACTTGGTTATCAGCATGAGGATTTTCTAAATGGATCCCACATGACAGAGAATAGGAACAATCAGTCTTGAATATTAATCATGAAGAAATTTAATGTTTAAGAAACTATCCCTGACTGATCTTTTTTCTCCTAGGATATTCAGCATTGTATACTGGCACAATAACCAAGTTTCCCCTAATTAAAGGGTAGGAGGGAAGGGAAGATCTACATCCATCCTCCCAGAGTTCTACAATGCTTCTCCTTCCATCACTTATTCACTTTAGAAAGTTTCCCTGCTTTTTGCCCTCTCTTCTGTGTTCTTTTTGCTCCTGCTTTGATCTTTAAGGGTTCCCACTTCAGTAAGGACCATGAAACCAGCCAAGAAAAGCCTCCGTCTCTTTATTAACCCATTTCAAGCTAACTTTGATCATACATTTGACATTTTTTAAACTGCTATTATTAAATGGGGCAATAGGGGGACAATTTTGTAACTGTTTTCCCTCTGTTTTGTTTTCATACAGGAAGGTATAGAAGTTAGAGAAGTGAATGGCCAAAAGACACAAAATTTCAAGAGAAAGCAGTGCTTACCCAGAATCCTTCAGAAGAGAAGGAGCCAAAGCCAGAATGGTTTTGATAACTCTCATCCCATCATCTCCCCCGTCTAGTGCATCAAGGTCCTCATAGCTGGAGGGTGAGGAGAAGGTATTTAACAGTGATTAACATGGCCCTTGAGAATCCGTCACCCCACACTCCATGCAGAAAGGTGCACCAAACACCCCTGAACCCCAGTGCTCTATAGCAGGAGACAGCACTCGTGGCTTTTATGTAAAACACAGGGAGTGAGTAGGCAGCTACCACTGAGCTGAGAAACTCTACATTTACCCAAGCAGAACACATCCCCTGAAGTCTGCCTGAAAGTTAGAAGCCAACTGCAGCCAGGGTCCCACAGTTCCAATACATGGATCTGCTCTTTCTGTGTCAGCTGGACAGGGAGAGAGTGGGGTTGTACAGCAAGGGGCCACTGCTTGCTCTCAACCAAGCCAACAACCAGGTGAGCCTGCCTGCTAACCCAGCAGAGCCCACTGGGATGGAGAAAGCTCAGCTTTCAGAATCTGCTCTGCTGAACATCTCGTACAGAGACAGGGACAGGACTTTGTCCTGACATGCATGACAATCGATTCTGGGGAAGAACCAGCACAGACAAAGTAGTTCCACATCCCAAAAGAGCTTATTCTTTTTTTTTTGCTTAAGACAAGTACACCCACCACAAAAAGCTGCTCAGATTACTCTTTCTTTCATAAACTCACACCAAGTATTAAAAAAAAAGTCTAACAGGAAAAATGGTCTGAAACAATTTGGGATTGAGAACTTGTTGGTTTCCAAGTGCATGGTTTTTCCATTTTAATGAATATTTAAAATCCTTTGATACTGCTTCAGGCCTGTAAGCAGTATCAAAGTACCATTGAATTATCATTACCATATAAATGCACCTCCACTTTGCACATGTATACTATGTTTGCATGTTTTGTGTGCAGTACAAGGAAGCAGACAGAAAACCTTGCTCCAAGGAACAGGAGAGGAAAGGTCAATTTGTCTGATTACCGGAGGATTTCTGCATCCAAGGAATCCATGTCTTCATGGAAAACATAGGGGGGGTTACTGACTATGACATCTATGGGGCCCCAGAGCAGGAGCTGTTTGGCAGAACCTAGAAAAGAAGAATCACAACCAGCTCTGAACCACAGAATCTTCCCTCCAAGCTCAGTGTCAACATCCTACTCAGGAAACAGCCAAGCATCCACCTAACTGGATAAGCCTCAGCAAATGTCAGTTTTAACTGGTTTCACCCAGGTTTGGGGAAGACAAGTATCCTTCCCTGGTTCAATTCACCTCATTTCAGGTGAATAAGGCTGGGCATTTAAATCTAAGCTAAATATATGGGCTCCCTTCTAACATCAAGGCATCCACATGGTTATCTAAAGCATCCATGGCAGTGTGGAATGGATTACACTCTCTATATATTTGTCTCTCCCCTGTAACAACAAAGAGCACCTGTACTACCAGCTCATACACAACCTTTGGACATCTGAAATCAGGAACAATTCACCTTCTGATGTAGTCAGGGACTTCTCTCAGCTGACCATATGGTCTGGAAATCTCTGAAGGGAGAAACTTCACTGGCTCTTACTGACCTTTTTCTCTACTAACTTCAACACCCTCCTGTCACCTGCACCCCTAGGAGGGTCCCTTGGGTGTTTGTCACACCTGCCTCCCCCATCAAAGGGAAAAAGGAGAAAAACAAAGGGGATTGTAACAGTGAAAAGAGTTACTGTGTGAAACATCTTGGTGGATGATGTGAATCCTCTCCTGGAGCTGCAGCCTGTAAAATTCCAGATGCAAGAATAGAAAGAAGAAAGATTAGGAGGCATGTTTGTGTGGATTCATGAACAGCACATTCTATAAACAGATCATTACATATTGCACCTCTTATCTAATACACCTGCATCACACCCCACTGACTGCAGCTGGATTCCCCTCAAGCTGCAAGGGAAGTTTAGGATGTGCTCTTTGCCCGAGAACAAAATTCAAAGCAAAGAGCACACTGTGCACCCACAGTGATTCCAGGCTGTGGCTCCTCTATATGCTCTTTGCCAGGGGAAAATAGCTGAGACAGTGATCCTCTTAAATCTCAGGAATCCTGAGCAAAGCTTCCTTGATGCTCCTGGGACACAAAGAGAGGCCAGTCTGAAAGTAGACTTGGGCTTGCTGGCAGCCTGATACTACAGGAGAGGTTACAGAAATGGGGAGAGACAGCAAGAAAGGAACAGAACCTCTAATTCCTCAGCCACGTGGTCCACCCACTAAAATCCATCTCCTTTCTCACCAGTTTTGCCCCTGGCCCTTGTCAAAACATTTGAACAATGTCAGAGGAAGCACTTTGCAAAGTCAGAAAGACAATGATGGTCAGAATCTACTGTAGGAGCAAAACTCCAAGCCTTGCCAGGACATTCCCAGACAGGAACAGCACATTGTGGCACAGAGTCTGGCACTGTCCCCCAACTCCTGTCCTCAGCATGGACACAACTGCCCAGATCTTACCAGCATATTCTCTCCTCCCACCACAGTGGCCTTACAGCCAAGTCCTACTTGCCTTTGCTGAGGGCCTGTGGGTCTGCCCTGTCAGCAAACACAGGCATCAAGAACAGGAGGGATTCCTGCACTAGGTGCCACGTGCCCAGATGGACCATCTGGCACTGGGACTGATTCAGTGAGAGTAAGACTCACCTAAGCACCTCAAGAACACAGCTGGGATAAGGGAGCTTTGGAAAGCAGACAGGATCCAAGCTGGGTTCAGTCAAGCAGTAACACAGCTTATCCTGCTGGCTTCTTTCCCAAGACCTACAGGGCACTATGCCATGGACAAGATTGTAAGGATGCAATGAAAATATCCATAGAGAAATATGAGGTTCTCTGACATGGTATTTACACTCCACTCTTACGCCAACAAGCACTGTTAATAAGCAAGATGATTTTTCCCAGATGACAGAGCAATAGTCTACCAAGAGGCAAAGATCTGGCCAGCTTTTATTATATCCATGAAAAATTGCAACAGCACTTGGTTTGACACTGACACACGAGAAGGAAACCTCTGCTCCCCATTCCTTGTAACTGGGCTAGGAGGCAAAGGGTGATAGTGGGGTGGCAAGTCTGAGAAGGGCTTGTTCCTACATATCTCTTCAGACTCAGTGTGAGCTGGGACTGGGTTGCAAGACATGAAGAGAAGCAGCTCAGTGCAACCAGAGCCAGAATTATCCTGGCTCTGTAGTGCCAGTGCTGGCAGCACTTGGCAAAGAAGGGTATGTGGGCCCTGTGGACAGATATTCCAGTTAATGAGCACCTCCTGAGACTCACAGCTGTACTGGACTCCATGAGAAATGGCAATAGGAATTCTTTGTGATATGGCTCTAATGCCAAGGGCCCAGCAGTTACTGAGGACATGGATGCAGTTTGGAACTCTGTACCTTTCACAATCCCTACAAAGACCGGGATCCAGGACTCAAAGGCATACTGGGATTCCAGCTCTGGGGCTCCCTCTGGTAGTGGCAGTCCAGAATAGCCTGACAGAAGAACCAGCTGAGGAAGTGGAGCCACCAGAATGGAGCAGGTCAACCTGACAGACATCTGTCCTGACTTCAGGCACAAGGTGATTCAGCAGCTCTGAACATCCAGCCACAGCACAGGTGTCCAAATAGCACAAGGCTCAGCAGCACCATTCCCACTAACCCAAGACTGCCAGGAGGATCCTGAGGGACATCCCACTCAGAGCACACCAAAGGCAAAGTGCTACTTGAGTGTGCAAGCTTCTTTCTAGAGGAGCAAGGACACACAAAAGCACAGCAATAATGCTCTGGGGAGCCAGAAAAATTGAGGTTCAGACCACACTTGTCCTGAACCTCCCAAGTGACATAAACGTTCCTACTGCTGCCCTGAGCTTCCTGAGTTCATAGAAAGGGATAAGAGCAGTTACCAAGATACAGTTTGAAAACCCTTGACAACAAGCAGTGTGTAAGCACTATTGCTCTATTGAGGCTGCTGTCCTTGCAAAGCATGTTCACAAGTCAAAGGAAAAATACTCTGGTAAACCCAAGTGTTTTTTTGCTGAGTTACTATGCACTTCAGGTGTTGAACCAAGTAAATATTCTCTGGTTTCCAGTGGTGATAAAAAGGAACTACATTGAAGACTCCTGGTCTTTCTCAAACAACAATTTACAAAAAAAATGAGCAATAGGTGTTCTTGTACCTCTGTGCGTTCTCCCTGGTGAGATCCACAGCAGCCTTCTCTTTATCCATGGCTATGACCTGGCTCTGAGACAGAAAAAAACAACAAACCCCACCAAGCACATGTTACAACATCAATGCTCCCAAGCAGACATGCTCTGCCAAACATGCAAGATCAAAACTGGCAACTGACTGCTCACTCTTGGCTCCTGAGAGGAACAGCTCATGAAGAATTTATCTGGGGCACTGCTGGGATTGTGAGTCCCATCTAGTAAGGCACTAACGTGACCGAAGGCACAGCCAGGAGCCCACCAAAACAGACAGGCTTCTGAGCTGACACCACCACGCTGACTCAGGTTACCTGATACACCCACAGCTCCTGGTAGTGTGAGACCCAACACTGGCTAGTCTGGGGTAGACACAGGCTGAAGGAATATCATGTTGTAAGTTCCTCCTCTCTAATGCAGACAGAATCCCTCCCAGCATTAACACAGCCACTTGGATACAGGTTCTGGAATTTTCCACCTGCTATGCAGACACCTTTTACCTTGTAACTCCACTGCAGTCCTTGCCTGCAGATTCCCTGCCTGTATTGACCACACTTGACGGTGTGCCAAGTATCTGAGAGTTCTTCAGCATGATGTTAAGGGACAGGGCTACACGGCTAAGAGATTTGTTTGACCTTCCATTCCACCTTGGGAAAGCCACAGGCAAAGGCCTAACTTGGTTTTGCTTTGCCTAATGTTTTGTAAGCACAGATATTGGCAAGAATTGACACACAGAAAGCATGCTTGAAGAAACCACTTTGCATTTGCAGATGATGGTGTGATGTCCCATCATTCCTAAAGGGACTAATTTCACAGCCCCAGCCTAGAACCCACAAACATGAAGCTGACCCTTAAGGTGAAGGACATAGCTCAGTCCATAAATCAAAAGTTGCTGCTATTTTCTTAGTACCTTAGTGCCAAATTCTGCCTCAAACACTAAAGAGATTACACAGAGTAAACTCCACTTAACTGTCAGTGTGGGTTCCACTAATTCTAATCAGTCAAGGCTCCTTATTCCTCTGGGCACAGTAGTTTGTGCTGGGAAAGGACTGTTATCAGTTACAGAGACAGACTGACACAGCTCTTTAACTTAACAAGCAAGGAAAAGAGCATGAAGCTCTTCTCCTAGCTCAGGAAGTCAGAGCAATTATACTCTAAAGTTATGAAGCTCAAGTATTAACCTTCCCAGGTCACTGGGAGGAGGGAACACCCCTCCCACCACAGGCATCAACCTCTAATTCTTGCACAGCAAGGTTTGTACTCCTACAAGAGGAGGAGTTGGCAACAGCAATTCTTATTCATGAGAAGGAACTGGCTGGTCTGCAGTTCTGAGGAAAGGGGAATACTTTTCCCTTAACCACATGCAATGTGATCTTGGATTCACTTCTCATTTTCTTTACCAGGAGTAGCTCAGTAAACATGTCACAGGAATCAAGGGCAAGAAAGGCTTTGGTGACCCAGACCTCAGTCCCCTTCCTGTTCTTCTCCCTCTGTTCAGAAGCTGTGGGCAGTTACTGGGGAACAAAAGACTTCTAAAAGGTGTTTTGGCAGTTGTGGCAGTGACATGTGCCTGTCATACTGATCCCAAGTACTGACACTGCTATGGTAATCCCTTCCCTGTGTTCATTTAGTCTTCAGTCTCCTAGAGACAAGAACTTTTGATTCATAGCAAGGTGATTTTTAGAGATGACTGCCCCTTAAATTCAACTACTGAGTGTGCCCCCTGTGCCTCAGTCCCTCCTGTCCTCAGCCCAGGTTATCAGCTTAAACCAACGCCCACTAGTGCCTCAAGTTAAGGTGATAAATAGTGAGCTGCAACAGCTGAAGAATGAGCACATTCACTTCTTTTATTCTGATTATGTCTCTGCTACTCCTGCAGACAGCTGAGGATATTCTCGAATAAAACTACCACACCTCCTCTCCCTAGTATGAACTTACAGAGCCTGTCACAGACCTGAGCTGCTGAAATCCCACTGGAGAAGTCTGGATACCTCAGTGAAGATAAGCAGAGTGGGACTGTCCTCTCGCACAGACACTCGTTGTACCAGGAGCACTGAAGAGAGCTCACCTGTGGCAGTTTGCACAGCAGACTCAGAGCAACTGCTCCAGAGCCACAGCCAATCTCCAGGATCACAGGATGAGGAACAGGAACTGGGATGCCGAGGCCTGAATTCACACATTTCCGAGATTCTTCCTCCACAACTAAAGAGACCAGATCCTAACAAAAACAAACAAACAAATAAAATTACTAAGAGAGTTGTTTTTATTCACACCTTTGTGACCTGAGGACTGAAGTTTAAGTTTCTTGACTGTGTATTCAATAAAACGTGTTTTTGTTGCTAATTTTAAAACCACAGATGGCAGCAATGGAACTGACTCGCCAGAAATCACTTCAGCTCCATCTGCCCCACAGGGTGCTTTGATTAGTAACCAGATCCTCAGGATACAAATTCCCACAGATCCTCTGAAATCTTCTTGCACTGTTGGGAAAAACAATAACCAAACAGCTGGAGCACATTATCTTCTGCAACACCATTTTATTTACTTCACAATTTCAGCTTTCAGAATTTGCAAGCAACAAGATTTAAGATTTCCACACTGTCTCAGTAGGGTATGTGATCTGGAGAAGCTGCTAACAGCATTGAAACAATAAGCAAACCTGCAGATGAGAAGCAAAGGCAGTGAGTTACCAAATGACCCAAATGAGCAGCTCCCTGCATGGATTTCAGATTGTGGACTCCTACTACATTTTGTTGGTATAAAGTCACATGGAAAAGATTTTCAACCATGCTCCTGTATCTGTATGCAGCTCCATCACTGCTGCCTCCTCCCTCCTATCACTCTCTTCTTTTTTAAATCCCTTTGCCATGTCATATAAAATCCAACACAGCAGGAGAGGTCTCCAAGATTTCTGTTTGTGAAAATAAGTGACTAGCTCCAGGAGAAAGCACACATGTGCCTCCCTCAGACTGCAGCATGAACTTCCCTCGTTATTCACCGGAGAAAACGCTGAGACAGAAACCTCATGAACACTTTGAGTTAATCAGCAGCTCAGCAGGTGCTCACAGCTCCCTGCAATCCTCGGCTGTCACAGCACAACAATACACAAACAAGGCCTTGCTGCCCAAGGCACTCCCACCATGGCTGGGATACTCCACCTGACAGGTCTGCCCTTGGATCTCTCCTGTAAATCCAAAAAGTTTATAACAAAATTTACAAAAAATAATTGGCTCGATTTTGCCAACAGGTAAAAATAAAATACATTATCAGGAAAAATACCTGCCTTCCATTTTAACAAGGAATCTTGCATATTCTTGGCATAAGCAGGAATATTTAAAAGCAGCAAGTCCTAGCAGGCAGGTCAGCTTCTCTTTTACTTTGCAATGGCCTTTGTCAGGAGCCTGACCTGGGCAGGCTTGTAAAGGGCATGAGCCCTTCCTTGGATCTATCCCCCTACCTGGGGTGCAGCATAAAACAGGCCTTGTGCAAAGCTGTAGTGTTTATGAAGATATTTGCTGCTGCTGGTCATCCTTCACGTTAGGCCAATCCACATCTGCAGTAAGTGGAGGGGAGGATGCAAACAGGTATAACAATGAAGTGTTCAGGTAGATGAGCTTTGATGAACCATCCCCAGAGCAGAGCTCCCAAGGCACGGGCTGTTTGGTCAGACAGCACTTTCTGAGCTTTCCCACAAGACATGAGATGCTTCTAAACATATTAAAACACTGGGCCCCTGCATACAAGCACCTCCCCAGTGGTGAGAGAACAGAAGTGAAGCTTGCACTGCTTTACAGTCTGGGGTGGAGAAACAGGCCTATTCCAACACCACGTGGGACTCACAAAGCCAGGCAGCTTCCAACTGCTCCATTTCAATAGAACCCTTTGCTGGTTGATTCCCCCTGCTGAAAAAGACTGAAAGCAAGCAAAAAGGAAATATCTGGTCTATTTGAATATGTAAACAGTCTGCATTTCTTAACACTACTGCTTTGTCAGAGCAGCCTGTCAGAGCCTTTGCCATTTTCAGCTCAGTTGTGTTAGGCCTTGTTGCTTTTCCAGTAGCCTGGCTGTGCCAACAACAGCCTTTGGGGAGCCACTGGTGCCTCACCTTTGTTGAGCAAGAAAGAATTAGTCTGGAAAAGTAAGTTTGGTGGCTCATGCCTAAGTAGCCTCAGCCAGGGATGAGGACTCACACCACAGTGCCCTGCCCTGGTCACTGTGTCATTACTGGCACTGCTCTCATAGAGGAATTTGCCAACAGCCTCCAAAATCTTCCTCACTGCTGCTCTGGTATTCCCATGGATGAAAACATTCTCACAGGCCTCCAACAGGTAGGAAACTATTAGAGGACTATCAGGTAACAGGAAAAAATAAAACACCTTATCTACCCCCTTTAGTGTAAAAATGGCCATTCAGGCACCAGCTCCAGATGAATCAGTCTGAAAACACCCTGACAGTGGAGACAGCCAGAGATTGGAACCGCAGCTGGTTTGGCCAAGCAGGTGCTGATGATTCCAAGGCCACAGAAGAAGAGGCACCCAAAAAGCTCTGCTTGGCCCTTAAATCAATCTTTTAAATACCAGTCATTTCTGGACACTTACAAATATTTCCAGGAAATCTCTACAGTAACTCAGAACCATCTGTTCCAGGGTAGCACAAGTTACTGATTACAATTGTCCAAATGTGACTTCCATACACCAGAACTGTTCTTACCATTTATTAACTTCCTTAGGGTTTATCATTAGCAATTTCAAGCTTGATGGGTTTTAATGGAATGTCTACTTTACATATTCCACAAAGTATTTTAGAGTGCTTGCCAAAGCTCCTATTTAAATATGACCCATTTCAGTTTTTACCACATGTGTAAATGAAATGGGATGTTGGTATTACTTAGGCTGCTTTCCAACCCTCTGGCCTCACTGTCTTGGTTATTTCATATGCCTCTTACTGAGGCAAAGGCTCATGTTTATGTATGTTTATGTTTAAAAGTAATGTGACAACCTAAAGAAACGATATCTTTTTCCAGACATTGGTATCTCACAATAATAAAAATAATTATGCATAATTATTCATCTTGATTGACAAGCAAAGAAAATGGTGTTTTCTAACTAGCAAAAAATCAGGAAAATCCAGCAACCATGACACAGAGAATGTCCAGTCATCCCACTGTCATTGCCACTAGGTTTCCTTCTCAGAAACCAGGAATGATTAAATTATCCAGGATTGTTTTGAAACTTTTTTCTTCAGATTCCTCTCAGTATTCTTCCTCTTCTAGCAAACAATCCAACAAAAATCTGTTCTGCAATCACACCATCAATTCCAAAATATCACCAGTGGAAATTGATAAATTACAGCACTCTGCAGAACCCCTCTCTAATCTCATCTTGGGGGATGATGTAGTTCTGGCCAAGCACTACAGTGTTCATACAGAGACTACAAAACACCCTGCAAGTCAGACATTCCCAACCCCAGCACAAGAAGCCACCTGGATCCACAGCCAGTGATGAGCAACAAAGGGGTTGATGGTGCTAAAAGAGATGCCAGTCCCAGACAGAGAAACTGGGACAGCAGCAGCTGGCCAAAGGCTGGGCAGGACACCCCACATCTTCTCACACCGTACAGATTCAGAGCACAAACACCTGCTCTAATATATAAAAGCCATTTTAAATCAGTTTGATCACCAGCTTTAAAGGCTGAGAGATGAAATTACAAAAATTCCACTGGGATATAAGAGAAAACACTTTGGCAGCCTTGGTGATTAACCTTTGGAATGTGTTAGGTAAATTCTGCAGGAACTGCCACTCTAATCTGAAAGGAAAGGCTGTTCAATAGGGCTTACTTTGACTCACACCATTCACAGGCTTCAATACATATTCAATAGACCATGGAGAGAAATGTCCTCCACTACAGAAAAATGCTATTTTGGAGAAAACAAAGACTTGACAACGAGTGTCTCTAAAACCTGGAGAACAAGTCAGCTTGTTCAGGTGTCCTGTCCACAACATCTAAAGAAACAGTGCTTGACTGCTGTTGAATTGGTTTTTTTTTTACAGTTCCAGATAAAAAAAATGTAAATACAAAAAAGAAAAATCAAAGTGCTGTATTAAGGAGCAAGTAAAATCATAAATTAAAAAAGTCTCTTAGAAATGTGACCCAACTCCGTATTGCCCACAGCATTCCAACCACTGGGCAGGGTGAATGCTCAGCTGTGGAGTTATTAAAGTTCAAACTATTGCTTACAGTATGAGTCATTATTGTCAATAACAACAGTCTACACTAAAAATCCTACTAATCAGTGGTACAGGTACTGGCAGAACTACTTTTAACCTGGAGCATGGAGTACAACCATGTGGGTATAAGTTCCAGCCCCCTCTGAAACCTGTGCATTCATGAGTGGGGCAAGTTGGGTGCAAGCCAAGTACCTGGAAAGGTTTTCACACTGCACTGAGCTGAAGGTGACACAGGCATCAAGTGAGGGGCTTCCAGGGACCTACAATACATTCCTTAGCACAAGACAGAGTGGGGAGAAGCTACAGACCCTCTATGTCTCTCCCAGAAGAGAATTTAAAAATCTACAGGGAAATATGCAGGACATCCTTGGGAGGGGGAAGGATATCTGGTTCTGACTAGCAAAGGAAGGGCTTGGAAAGACAAGCAGACCTATTAGACTATTTAGTCTAGAAAAGAGAAGACTGAGAGGGGATCTCATTAATGTATAAAAATATCAAGTGCCAAGAGGATGGTGCCAGACTCTTCAGTGCTGCCCAGCAACGGGACAAGGAGCAGTTTAGACATCAACTACAACACAAGAAGTTTCACTTCAACATGAGGAAGAAACTTGTGTGTGGCAGAGCCCTGGAACAGGCAGCTCCAGGAAGGTCGTGTTGTCTCCCCTCTCTGTAACTGACCAGGACATGTTCCTGTGTCACCTGCTCTAGGCTGTGTCACCTGCTCTAGGTGGCCCAGCCTTCTCAACAGGAGTGGATTTCATGATCTCCAGAGTCCCTTCCAGCCCTACCTATTCTGAGATTCTGTGATTACCTGCAGTCCCACATAAAGGGGACACAAATATTTGTCTTCCATGCTACTTAATTTCCAGCACTCAAGAGGTTCTCAAGCTTTCGTCTCTCAGCCAAGCCACTCCCAGCCTCTCTCACCTCACAATTCCAGGAAGTCTTGCTTCACTGCCAGATTCACCCTAAGTTCACACTGTCATTTATTTTGTTTTTTTTCCCCCCTCATCTTCTCTGTTGAGTGAAACAAACACAAAACCTTGCACACACCTTCAGCTTCCCCCGAGCCTCTGCCTCACCCTCCCACCCACACCTGCGGTTCCCCAATGCCCCCCAGCACACACTCCTGTTCTCGCAGGTTCTTGGTATCACCTCTCCCTGCGGGCAGGTCTCCAGTTCACTGTATTTCTTGGAACCACAGCTGCACAGAGCAAGTGTGACCCAGGGGCTGCCAGCACCCAAACCACAAGCCCCACAGCTGCAGGCCCAGCCAGCACAGGCTCAGGCAGTTTCCAGCACCAGGGCAGATGGGAGGAAGCAGCAGAGATTCCTGTGCTCAGGGTGGCTGCAGAGTCATGCACAGGGCCAGGGCTGAGGGAATCCTGTGCTACAGCCCACAAACAGGGAATGGCTCACTAGATGCCTCAGCCATTAAAGTACAAGGCTGAGAAAATCAAAAGGAGTGCACTGCAAAGGCAAGGGTGGAGGTCACAAACTCACACTATGTTCCCTACAAGCACCATTTTTTTGTGCCCCACGTGCTCTGGGAAAAAGAGGGACAACAAGGTTCCAGGGGAACAAGCCAAGGTGGCAGGAGGCTCCATATTCCCAGGACAAGGAAAGCAAAAGACCCAAGAAAACCACCTTCTCTCTGCTCTCACACACTTCCTGGGAATGTTTTTCTTATTTGTGTGCTTTCCCGAAACTTCTGTTCTCAGAAGCCAGGATTTTCCATAGAGCCTGATCTGATATTAACCAAATCACCCCTCCCCTCCTGTTTGTCCACTTGGCTGCAAATCAGCACATGACAAAACACCAGGAAGCCAAGCTAGAAACCTAACCCCATGGCAATGGCCCTAGAAGATTCCTGCTACGTACCCACTTCCAAAACCAAGCCAGCCTAGTGCTTCATGGGCAGGCAGGGGCTTTGTCCTGGGCTCCTATGCCTGGCACCATGGTAGGAAAGAAAAAATGTTTCACAAAGCCCAGGTATAAACAGACAGGAAGCAAAGCACCAGAATAACTGCAGAGAGAGCCACTGATCTTAAAATAAAAGGTGGCTTTATTAGGTATTAGCAATGACAAACAGGTCAAAGCATGCCCAATACTGAGGAAGGGGTTTGGCTTCTTTGTCACACCACAGAAGCTCCTGATGTGTCAGGGCATGTGCCAAGTGCTGCTTCATCTGTTGGAGCAGAGGCTGTGACAGCAGCCAGAAATGATTTTACCAAGAGGCAGCAACCTTTGCAATCCATATGTGCTCGTGCCCAAGAGAAATTACCACAGCTGTCATGTCTAAATTTAGCCACACCCCAGGGGCAAGAGTGGATCCAAGTCACTGCACTTTGGCCACACCTCCAGTTTCCAGCACAAAGCTCTGTCTATCTATATCTAGCAAGGTATTTTCTTTCTCTGCAGGCTCTGCTATTGACCACTGCCAGACACAGCATCTGCACAGATGCACTGGTCTAGCTCACTAATCCCTAGCTCTGAAATTCCAGTTACTTGGATGCCTGAAAAAAGCTGGGGGGGAGGAAATGGTTTTTTTCCCCACTCACGTGGGAATCTCCTTGAGCCCCGTCTGTTCCAGCCGTTCTACAGTTTGTTTTTACTCCAGTTCCAGTCCTACATCCTGCTCTAACTGCTGATGTGCTACACTACCCAGCTGAAACACACAGAAACAGAGACCCTCTTTCAATCAGAACAGGCAGATTAAAAAGCTAAAGGCATCAGAGTTCTTTCAGGGCCAAAAAAATACAGACATTAACAACACAGAAACCTGTGGGAGCATATTAGGAAAGTCTTTATATGTTAACCTGGGGAACAGGTTTGTCCATGACTTAAAAGAACATCTGTTGCTTTCCTTGCCTTCAGCACAGATTTTAGCTTTAAATTTACCTTTTTCAGTCTGTCCTGAAAATCACTAATTTGGAAGCAATTCTCTGCAATAGCAAAGCCTTTTTTTCTTGCATAAGAAGCCAGAAGAAATTACCAGCATAGCTCATCTTGGCCAGTTAGAGAGGAACAATGCTGTTTCTTCCATCATTTCCTTTTGAACAAGAAGAAATCTATCTGGGGAAAACATTCTGTCCTAATTTTCAAGTGGCCAGCAACAGACTCCTGCTAAGCTATTTCAGAATTTAATTACACTCTCTGGTAAAGACGTGCACCTTTTCTTCTGGCCTGCATTTCTAGTGCTTATTATACACTTGTCTATGAAACCAGAAAGACTTCAGTTATCAAATTTCTGCTCCCTGTGCCAGCTAATGAACCCTTATGTTTGTCTTTGAGCTAAACAGTCTGTAACAAGGCAGATTTTTTCCAGCTATTAATCCACATACTGTTTTTTCTCCAAACTTAAGTTTTTCATTTCTCTCTCAACCAGTCAGTAATATAACTGGACATAATAGTTCTGCAGCTATTCCACTACTGCAGTACTCATTATTTAATCCTGCCACTTGTACTTCACAACCCCCTGTCCCACCCACAAGGATCACATCAGCCCACTGGGCAGCCCTGAATGTGGGTGCTCATGGCCAGCAATATCCTCAAGACACTGAAGACCCCAAATCCTTCTCCAAGCCCTTCTGACAGCAGAAGGGCCTCAGCCACAAGGCACAGGCTGCACTATTTGTCTCTGTATATATGATCCTATTAAACATTTGTGCCTAGCTCAAAGGGCAATTCCAACTGATCTGCAGCAGGAACAGTCTCCCTTCTGAGTTCCTGTTCCCCAGCCTCCACATGCCACAGCCCACGTGGAGAAAGTATTGTTCTCCTCCAACACACTGATAGAACATTGCCTATCACATGGGCAAAATCTGATCTATGTGAGGCCACAACAGCAACACTCCATCTTTACCACATTTGTTTACAGCTCTATTTTGACAGATAGCAGTTAATTTTTGATTTATTTCATGATGCTCTACTGCATTTATGTTCAATGTACCTTATACAGGTCTACACATATTTCAAGAATGGACTTTAAGCTCTGTCAAGACAGGGCACTATGACCCTTTTCACTTCCCAAACTGGGAAGCCAGTGATGCAAAAGGGGGCAGCAGCCTTCCTTTGAAGAGACAACTGGGCAGAGGCAATGCCAGGAAGAAAAAGCCAATCTCTGCCTCCCAATCAATGGCTTCAGTCACCAGACAACGTGACCTTAAAACCTTTCCAAAAAGTAACCATCTGTGGTAATAAAATTAGGGAAATGAAAGGACATTTCTGCATCAAAGGCTTCCTTTCAGAACTGATTAAACCAGAAATTGTGTCACTGCTTTAACATAAAGCACTGGTGAAAAGCCCCACCTTGCAATGTGTATTTGCATATACAGGTCAAGGAGGAAAAATCTTCCTTTCCCTGTGTGCTGGACCTTCCTGAAAGATTAATGATTATGTTTAGCTAGAAGTAAAGTTAACCTTTATGAAAGGTTTCTCTGAGAGTATCTTTGACTCAAGTGCTGTCACAGAACACCCCACACAATGCCTGCCATTCCACAGCAGACACAAGGAAGCAGCAATGATTTCCTGGTGTTGAGCGTGTTTTCATGAGAAAGAAACGACTATCTTGGGAAACAACTAAAAAGCTTGAAAATCACAGGTGGAAAAAGAATTGATCACACAGAGACATAACTAAAAATTACAAATGCTGTAGACATTTAAGTGAATGATTGATGTGTTATGCAGTATAAAAAGTAGAGGTTTTGCTTTATGGTTAAATGAGCAGGCAGCACCAGAAGCAAAGAATGCACTTTTCCCACTTCCAATGCAAAATTAGAAAGATTTGCTGTCAGATGATGTCAGGGAGGTCAGACACAGACTGACTCCAAAGAGGATTAAACAAATTAATGGAGGACAGATTCATTAGTGATTATGAAGCAGGATGGCTCCAAATCTAGCTTTGACTAAGACCAGCCTTTACCTGCTGACTGTCAAAAGAAGAGGAGACCCTTCCACATCCATCTTTTCTGTTGTAATTTTGCTCCCACCATCTGCTATGAGCCCAGATCAGCCCCAGTACAGTGAACTAGACAGGCCAAGATAGTCTGACACAACGAGTTGTCTTCTTTCTCTTACAGGAGATTGCAGCCACCATCATTTTTGCATTACTCTTAAATGTTCAGCATGGCACAGATCTGTAATTTTTTTCCCTAAGATGTCTCCCAGGCTTAACACACATCCTCATTTTGCAGCGCCTCCCCTTACAGGACAACGGACTATTCTTGTGAAGCCACCACAACAAAAGACACGACAGCAAAATTATGTAGGGTGTGAGTTTGTGTTGAGATTACAACAGGTGAAGGAGGCGACTCCAGGAGATCCCTGGGTGGCCTGAGCTTTTGCTTTTGCTGGAGGAAAGCTGCTGGGAGATCCCCAGTGCTGCTTGGGGGGACTGTCACAGTCCCACAGTCCCAGCAGCTTTCCTCCAGCAAAAGCACAACGTCCGAGAACCTGACTGTGCCAACACAATAGTTGCAAGGGATAAAAGATGGCCATTTTTGTCCCCCACTGAATAAATAAGCCTTTTTAGAAACACCAGAAATCCTGGAGTAAGTGATAGGAAATAAAGCCATCAGGAACGGCGCGAGCCTAAGCCTGGAGCGCCCTCTAGGGATGACAGACCCCGAACTGCTCCTTCAGAGAAGTCCTGGACCAAACAAATCTTCCCCTAAGGAAGCCATGGCGAGGCTTCATATAGCTCATAGTTGCCTGGACAAGAAAGGAATTACATATTCATGGCTGGCCGGATTCTCCTCCTCTCTGTCCTCATTTTAAGAGGCCTTGCCTTGGGAAAATGTCTTTCTTCTCCATTAATACACTGACTGAGCAGTGTCGAGACAGGAATGCCTTGACATTACAAGAGTAATTGCATTACAAAGAAAATTTGAGACTGAACACAGCCCTAAGGGTTGGTCCAAAGCCTCCCCAGTGCAGCAGCCTGGCTCCAGGGCCTCAGGAGCAAAGCTGGGAGGTTGCAGAGTCCTGCAGGCCCTCACAAACCCACTCAGGGCCTGCAGCAGCGAGTCCAAAGCTTTGCTCACAGCAGGCCAGAATTAAACAGGACCTGCTAGTTCCCTAATTTTGGCTGCCTGTCCCTTCCCCACCCAGTTTCCCATGGAACAGAAGAATGAAGCCACATGTGCCAAAAAAATATTCCCGGAGGGAGCGAATGGGAGAGGGTTCAGCTACCAGAGAGAACGAAAGAGACTGCACAGGGGCAAATTCCACAGGGCAAAATTAAGCAGACAAGGGAGCTTCTCTCTGCATGTGTCTCTGTCCCCAGGCCCCAAACAATGCTCGTGGTTTGTGCCATGTCTGTTCAACTTCATGCCATTACCAAGGCACTGGGAGCAAGAGTCATAACACTTCTGTTGAACCAGAGAACAAAATGTGTCACAAACGCAGCTCCCCTCCCTCTGACTTGAACCAACATGCAGGAGCACTTGAAGAAGCTACATAAGTACAATTAGGAAGCAAATTTTACAGATGGTTGTGTATCGTCACTAAAAACTCCATGTAGGGAGTCACATTTGCTCAGCCAAGGAGAAGACATGTGTCTTGTGTGTTCAGACACAGATAATCAACTTGAACCTGGATAAAAACTTTGATAATGAACTGCTTCCTAAAGAACATGGATGGTTTACAGATATTATTTAGTGAAAAGTTTCAGCACAACTGCATTTAAGAACACTGCAGACAAATCCTAAACAAAAAGAAAGCAAGAGGTGCAACAAACTTCAACATTTCTGAAGGGAGGTATTTCCACTGCAGTTTTAAAGGCTGAAAAAATTACTCTGATGAAACAAAACATAGCAAAACCCCAACCCAAACACACCACACAAAGCTCCCAGCCTGAGATAACCACCCTCTCCTTCCAGCAGGAAAGGATCTGGACACCAACACCCTCTCTACAATACTGTTCCTGGGAGCAGCACGTGTCTGCAGCCATGTCCTGCCAGGTGCTCTAAATAGCTGGATCTTCCCCCCAAGGCTCTTCCCATCACTGTAACCTCCCAGCACATCACAAGAAAAACTCCCAATTGCCCACAGGACTCCATTCCTGAGCTATCACCATAAATTTCTGGTCTTCCATAATAAATGTGCTAAACATGTGCCTTCATAGTAAGTAAAGTGACACATCAAATAAAATTCTCCCAAAGGTTTGGGTCAGGCTGTTGATGTTACATTTTTGCACCAGGGTATGTTAAGTGGTTTTAAACACAGCATGTTACACAGCACAGCACTCCAGTTTGGGCAAGAGGAGATGACTTTGCCAAAATGAGGCATATGGGCTCAATTAACAACATTCCCAGGCATTAACAACCACCCTGGCTTCCACTCCACACAATAGGCGTTTGTTTGGAGCCTGGCACTGCATGGGGAGAATCAGAGCACAGCTCCAGAGAAAGCCTTGCCAGCAGAAACTTTGACTTGAAGAACATACAAGTTCTCCCTGGTTTTAATGCCCCATGAACTAATGGGGAATTGAAGGTTGGAAATACTCTCTTGAATCAACCAGAGCAGAAATACTGTTGACAATAACAAAGTCAACCTTCACCGGCTCCAACTGGCAAAACTATTCCAGAGCTCCAGAGAGATCTATCTTCAAACTTAACCACCACAGAGTAATCAACCCAGACAGCACAGAGAGCTCCCAGATTTTCTGGACACAAGAGCCATCATTGTGATTTAGACCTCAGCAGGCTCTCCATGAGATGCTGCTGACCCATACCAAATGAAGGCTCTGGTTCTAAATATTCTTCTACAGGCTGAGATGAGAGGATGTGGTAGTTGTGCTGATTCCCACCAAATGGCCTGGAACTCTCTCACAGATTTCAGTAGCACCCTCTTCTTCAAAGGGCACAACAGAAGCCCAGACTGTCTTTGCCTGTTAACTTTCGCTTTATTTTTGAACACTGCAACAGTCATCAAGCAGCAGGCACACAGCTGAAGAAATGACTACTAGGCCAAAACTTTAAGTTTCTGGGACTCATAAATAGACAAGCTATGGAGACCACTTCATCTCCTAAAGTTAACACAGGCTCCAGAAGAAAATAAAGCCAAAACACAGGGGAAAAAAAGCCCCTCACAAATCTTAAACTCTCCTAATGACTAGCAAACACTTTCCTTGCTAGGATGGTCCACGTGCTAAAAGCTGGGCTACTGTCAGGGAAAACATTACCCTGTAATTCTTAAGCTTTTCTGTAGCAGCAGGAACACTGGAGAAAATGGAGTTTTAATTTGGTCACGTACAGCTGTGCTTTACATTCTTATGACTGACAGTAATATTTCATTCCTGCCCAGGTCAGAACTTACCTTTCACTTTCCTGTGTTTGTCCAGAAACCACCGTGGAGCCATCAGACACCTGGTGGGTGCCATTTCCTACCAGCCTGCACATGGACAAACAAGCTCTCTGGAGGCCATTACTGTTTTCCAGTAGCAGCTTCCCACTACTGCAGGGTTTTGCAGGGAACCTCTGGACAATATTTATATTCTTATCCTTGGGTCAATGTACTAAGCCACTGGGATACCAGTGCAGGGTTTGAACTTCTAGGAGTCCTGACTACAGCAGAACTAAGGAAAGCAAAGCCAAGTCCTTCCGTCAATGGCAAAGGATCTCTGTGTAACTAAGTAAAACATCACCTTGCAACATCTCTTGTTCTGAGTCAGGAGGCAAAGGTCACCAGCATCAGTTCCAGATCACAAGATCAGAACCCCCACCTTGTTCTAAAGCAAGTGGAGTGGTCTGACTTGATCACTACAACCTCACCACTTCCAGGGTGTCTTCACAGCAATGCTCTGACTGTAGCATGTCATGTAATTCACACATCCAAGCCCACCTCCACCACTTTCCCCCCGTTCATACCTCTGTTTCAGGCCGTGGAATGAATACTGGAGCTCTCATCTTCAGCGTCAGGTCCTGGAAGTCCCACTCGCCAAGGACATACTGCACTGGCATCCTGTGGCAGGCAAGAGCAAGTGTGAATGCCTTGGGACTACGCTCCGTGAGTCAGAGGAGCTCTCATGCCGCGCTTACCTCATTGCTATAACCACACACCCCTTCCCAGGGCGAGCAGCTGCACATGCCCCAAGCCCACTGCATGAGCAACGAGCATGTGCACACTTGGGGAGCTGGGGGGGCTCCACTCCCACTGCTGGGTTTGTTATCAAGCACTGGACCCAGGGAACTACAGGTCAGTCAGCCTGACAGAGATACTGGGGAAAGTGATGGAACAAAGAGTCCTAGAGACTGCTTCCAAACACAGCAAGTACAGGAAGGTGACGGCAGCAGTTTGTATGGATTTATAAGGGGAAATCATTCCTGACTGGCCTGGGAGCCACCCATGACACAATGACCAGCTTGGTGCATAAAGACATACTGCATGTCTTGGCTTTCCCAAGGGTTTTGATGCTCCCATAACTCCCTCACATACATGCTGATGAAGTACACACCAGATAAATGAGGTGGACTGAAAACTAACTGAACTGTCAGGCTGAGGGCTGAGTTCAGCAGCACAAGGCTCAGCTGAAGGCTGAGCACTAACGGAGCACCCCGGGGTCAACAGTGGGGCCAATATCCCGTAACACCTCCATTAATGACCTGAATGAAGAGACAGAGCACCCTTGGCATGTCTGCAAGTGACAGAAAATTGGGAGGAGTCATTAATAGACCAGATGGGTGTGCTACTTTTTAGAGGGACCTCTGGCGAAACAGGCTGACAGGAATCTCACAGAATTCAGCAGAGTAATATGAAGCCCCATAAACTGGGAAGGAATAAGCCCCTGCACCAGTGCAGGCTGGGGGCTGAGCAGCTGGACCCGAGCCTTGTGGGAAGCACCCTGGGGATCAGGGGACAAGCTTTGCCCATCACTTTAATCAAAAGGGACCATCACAGCACTGTTACTTGATATCTGAGCTGCTATTGTCTCCTGCCATTCTTCTGGCTGATTTAAGGCTGAAGGAAAAGCCTCCAAAGGAACAATAATAAGAGGATGCTCTTACCTTTCCAGTCGCTTTTTGCTCAGCTGCTGGATTTGCTCCTGCTGCATTTCTGTAAGTGGAGTGCAGAGGCTTTTGGAATTCAGGCTCTGAAACTGAAGACAAAGTCACTTGAAAACCTGCCCACTTGTGCCACTGGGGTGTCCTCTGCCAAGGGCATCCTCCAGGGAGACCCAGGACACTGACAATCACATATACCTGGGACTGCTGGAAACCCCAGGTGATGAATAGAACCTATCTGCATGTTTAGAAACAAACATGTACAACTGTTCTGCTACTTTTTGGGGCTCACAAGAATAACTAAAATTAAGAATCACTTCATCAGGCAAATCGAGGTAAGTGTGTATGTCATGGGTTACATTCAGTCTCTGCAGAACACAGCATTGAAGAGGCTCTGAGTGTTCTACTGGCAGTAATAAACTATGCCTCACCCTCTCTGCCATTTAAGGAAGGACAAGTTCTTCTATTCTCTATAAGTGAGATAAAAAGGAAGGTAAGGGATTCAATCAAAATGACAAAGTGAGAAGCAAGCAGAGACCTTATTCTTTTCCTATTACTTAACTGTTTTTGCTCCCAGGACAAATGACACAATATATTGACTGGATTCTCGTGCTTCAGGGATCCCATTTGTCTCAAACACCTTCTGCCAGTGGTTGACCATGTCAGTGGCTGTCACAAGCCCAGGTCTTGCACTGCAGCTCTGCCTCAGAGACAACTGCTTTGGACTGAGGACACCACCTTCACTTGGACTCAATTGCCCTGGCACATGCTGAGGTGAGAGGCTCAACAGCCTCCTGAGCAGTGGACAGGTGAGATATCTCATTGTTGTGAAGTTTCTGGCTTCCACATGTGTTCCTTGTTGCCATCTGCTGATCCAGTCAGTGCTGAGACTCACACCTGGTGCTCACACAAGCCACTATGGCTCAGCACCAGCTGACCACAGTCAGTGGGTTCTCCTCAGGGCACCATGAAAATGTTTTGCAGCTCTTCTGGTCTAGAAAACAAGGCAAGAGAACAGCTTGAATCCCTCAGGCCATGAAATCACAGGCTCCCCCCTGACAAAACACAGAGTGCTTGCCCTAATCCCTCATTTCTGCCCACAGGTACAAAACCAACTACTCACACCCTATGATTACACACAGAAAAAAAAAAAAGACTCAGGTGACATCCAACCAGCTCTGTCACTGCAATCCACTTCTTCACAGAGCTGCCCATCTCCAGAGGTCAGAGGCCAGTCTGTGCTCACAGCAGGGCAGAAGTGAGCTGCCTGCACAGAGGAACAGCACTCCTGCCTGGTCTTGGTCCCAGAAAGCCACTGACACAACAAACTTCATCTCCAGCCCTTGGCTCTCCACCCCACAAGTAGGTCACCCTGGCTCCCTCTTGGAAGACATTCAGTCTCTCCTAGATTCTTTCTTTTACTCCTTAGTCTGTTCATAAACCACAAGACCTACATTAGCAGGGATGCTCACAGAGGACCTGGACTCCACTGGTCAAGGGTCTTCCACACTGTCACCATCCCCAGGGCACAAACAAGGGGTCACAGAGCCAGGCTGAGCTGCTAAGGGCAGAAAAAGGAAAAAAAACACCTCACAGCGTACTAGAGGGAAGAGAGACACTTGGAAGATGGAAAGGCCAGAAAGGGCAAACCCTGCCAGAGGGAAACCAGTCCCTTAAAGGAAAAAAGAGACAGAGCCAGACAGAGAGGGAATAAAAACAAATAACATGACTGCAGGAGACAAAAGAAATGAAACTTTACAAAACAGCTGCTGCATATCACAGTTCAACTGTGCGAGACAAACAGAACAACAACACATTTTCCTGCTGTGATCCATTTGAAATGAGTGCCCTCCTCCCTTCTGACTCACAGTCCCTGCTGCAACTGTGGGTTTCCCTGTGTGCCCATTTCCATTCCTCTATTGATGGCTGCTTTTCAACACTGTCTGGGAGAGACCACAACCTCCTCTCCTCCAATTTAGAAAGCCACCACACAACTAAATCCCTCTCCCCAGTAGCTGGCAGCACCCAGAGTGGCTCCCTGCCCCACAGGAATGCTGCTGCAGGGAGAGCTGGGGATACCAGCTCAGCTCCAGCCTAGCAGATCCTGGCACCACAGTCCTGCTCCATGGGGCACCTGCCTTGCTCCTGCTGCACAGTGAGACCACAGCACAGTTAGGCCTCCACTGTCCTCCTGTGTAAAATCAAACCAAACAGAGCCCAAAAGAAAAATGTCTCCAGCAAAGATCTCTGGATTGGCTTACCTGTTACCTCCTGGCAAAGGGGTAGGTGCTCTAAAAGCTCAAGAATCCCCTTCTTACCTTCTGCATTACTCTCAGCAGAGACAAACAGTCCCAATGAAAACTTGCCTTTATGTTATGCATAAACAGTCTCTCAGCTACAGTGTTTACCCAGGCAGCTTCCCACCCCAAAGCCTCATTTAGGGAGTACTGCCACTAGAGGAACACTAAAGGAATAAAACATTAACAACCATTAGTGTTGTTAGAGAAGCAGAGAAAAACCTTAATTGACTGTAGCTGCAACAATGCCAGCATTACTGGCATTATTAATCAAAGAATTGTTAGGGTTGAAAGTGAGCTTTCTGAGTACCAAGGCCAACCCCACTGTCAAGGTAAGGCCACCTAGAGCAGGTGACACAGGAACATGTCCTGGTCTGTTTGGAATGTCTTCAGAGAGGCCAGACAGCATAAGCAGCCTGTTCCAGTGCTCTACCACCCTCACCCTAAAGCTCTTCCTCACACTGAGGTGAAACTTCTTGTGTTTTAGTTTATGTGCACTGTCACTGAGCACCACCGAAGAGAGTCTGGCACCATCCTCCTGGCACCAACCTTTGAGATATTTATATGCATTAGTGAGATCTCCCTTCAGTCTTCTCTCCTCCAGACTAAACGGGCCCAGCTCCCAGAGTCTCTCATCATAACAGAGATGCTCCAGACGCCTCATCATCTTTGTGGCCTCCTCTGGACACTACAGGGGCTGCCTTAATTGTCTCTCTTAGTAAGGGAGATCAGCTAGTGATGTGAGGTCCCCGCATGCCACCTCTTGGTACAAACACCTGTTTGCACACAGGTATGGAATACATTTTTAACTTTCCCCCTGCAGTTCCGTGGTTTAGCCCCTTGAGCCCGCAGTTCCCCACCCCGTGTAGTCCCACGCGTGCACTGGTGGCTGCGCAAAGGCCCGGCCAGTCTCACCCTGGGCGCTACCCCACTCTCACGGGCTGGGCAGGAGCTGGAGCTCGCACCGTACACACCACACATCACCTTCCAGCGGCTGGTCAGTGTCGGGCTGAACCGGGAAGGGCAGCTCGGAGCTGCCGATCCGCCGTGCCCGGGCGGCGAACGAGCCCCACAGAGCCCCGCCGGACCCGGCACACGGCTGCTCCTCCAGCCTCCCGGCCTTCCCTGCACACGCAACGCCCTGACCAGGGCCTGGCGGGGGTTCCCTTCGCCCTGAGGGGCGGCGGCGGCCCGGGGGCTGCTCTGAGGCGAGAGCTCACAGCGACGCCTCACTTCGTGGCCACCGTCACCGGCAGGACCGGGGCTACGGCGTGCACCCTCTGGTGCCTTGGCGGGGCGCGGGCAGCCGGGGGCCGCCTCCTGCCCCGAGCCGAGCCGAGCCCAGGCCGTGCAGGAGCGGACACGCAGCCCGAGCGCTCCCGCCGCCTCCTCGCGCGTGAGTGACAGAGGCGTGAGTGACAGCCACGCTGACCAATCGCGAGCCGCGCCCGGCCGCGGGCTCGTTCAAAACCCGCCAATAGGCACCGGGCGCGCCACAGAGGCCACGCCCCTGTCAGCCACGCCCACGCCCCGCGCGCGTTCCCGCCCTTCGCTCCCTCCCTTTGTTCCCGCCCTTCGCGCCCGCCCCCGGCCCCGGACAAAGGGACCCGCACCTGGGACCACCGCCCGCCGCGCCACCGCCACCACGGGGGCAGCCCGTGTCCACAACTACCCCCTTGTCCCCAGAGACACCCTCCCTGCCTCCAAACACCCCCTCTCTGTCCCCAGCGACCCCCATCTCTGTCCCCAGCGCCCCCCCATCTCTGTCCCCAGCGACCCCCTCCCTGTCCCCAGCCACCCTCCTCGCTACTGCGGTGCCCACACCTGGCCCAGCGGCGCTGGGGGAGCCGCATTGGTTTTATTTGAATACATAAATCACAGTCGCGGAATTAATTAGGTTGTGAAGGAGCCCTGAGGTCGTCAGGTGTGACCCCGACACTGCCTTGTGAGCCAGACCAGGGCACAGACTCCCCATGTCCAATTTCTTAAACACATCCAGTGATGGGGACTCCACCACCTCCCTGTGCAGCCGCTTCCCCTGCCTGACCATCCTTTCCATGCTCCTGATGTCCAACCTGAACCTTCCCTTGTACAGTCTGAGATTGTTCCCTCTCCTCTTGTCCCTGTCCCCTGCGAGCAGAGCCCAAACTCCTCCAGCTCCCCCCTCCTGGCAGGGAGTCCTGGAGAACAAGAATCACAGAATCGATTGGGTTGGAAAAGACCTCTGAGATCATCCAGTCCAACCCTTGGTCCAACTCCAGTCCCTTTACCAGATCATGGC
>JAWWEV010000024.1:16521555-16533248 GCA_035583235.1 Hafferia zeledoni | reverse complement strand
GCCCCGGCGCGGGGGAACCGCCTCGGGTCGGAGGGGCGGGCTGGGCCGAGCCGGGCCGGGCCGTGGGGGTATCCGGCCGCGCCGTCCCGTCCCTCGGGCGCAGCGAGGCCAACGCGGCTTCTCGGCCCCGCTGAGCCCGGACCGGGCCCGGCGGAGCGGCCGTGGCACCGCGCGGGGAGCCCGCTGCGAGCCCCGAGCTGAGCCCGCACCGCCCGGGCAGCGGGAAGGGCCATGGGACCCGTTATGCGCCTGGAAACTTGTCCCCGGGATGGGGAAGGGGTGACCCCCCGCAGGGCAGCGGTGGGGCGGCACTGCCCGCCCAGGGACGGGGACAGGGACGGGGCGGGCACTGCTGGGCTAGCGGGGTCAGTGCCACGTCAGAGGAGCAGAGACATTGCTGGGGAGGGTCCCCGCGCCGGGGCCAGGGTGGGGTGGGACCGTGGCCCCTCCGACAGCCGGGGCTGACAGCGGAGGAGCCCCAGGACAGCAGCACGGGCGGTCCGGGCGTCCCTCCTGCCATGGATGGAGCCTGGTCAGCCCTGGAGCAGAGGGAGGGGAAGCCAAAAGTTCACGCACAGGGAAGCCACATCCCGTTGCCAACAGCAACCCAATGCCGCTTGCATTGCTGAATTACTACAGACACTTAATGGTGAAGTAATGCAGGGAAAATACTCGGGTTTATTAGCCTTCTTCACCCAGTGACCCCCTGACCCATTCTCATCACTGTGACACAAAACTCTATTCCTGTCACACTCGAAACGTCACGGCAGCACAGAGAGGCTAAAACCAAGACTCAGAAAAGCCTTAAACTACTGCCCCAAACAATGTTCTGCATCTCAGAAGTGTTGGCCACCACAGCACCCAGAGATCAGGTTGGAAATGCTGGCTTAGGAAAGAAACAAATGTGTTCTCCTTATTGGCAGGCCCAGCAGAGCTCAGCACAGAGCAGTGCTGGCTGTGTGAGGAGCCCTGCTGGTGCAGGCAATGGAACAGTGCCAGCTCACAGCAGCTGAGGATCTGGTTCCTCTTCTGTTTGTGCATGGGCCATGCAGAATCCTGCCAGTGGTAGGTAGTATCTGTCCCTGGCCCTAAAGCCTTCGTAGACTTGGAGTGTGCCCAGCCTGCAAATCAAACTTCCTGCACTCTGATGACAACTGGGAAAGATCATCCACCTGCAGCTCAACCATGTAAGCCCTGGGCCATCCTTGCACTCAGCATGTGATTCTGGCCCTCTGCAACCTGGACCGCAAAGGGCTTGGGAAAAGAAATATCCCCATCTGGACCTGGATCTGGCTGTCTAAGTGAGGTCGGAAAAGTTCTGTACAGGACTGCTTTTAGAGCTTGGGCTGTGGGCTTGGGAATCCTTCAGCACAAACAGGAACCTGAGAGCATGAACAAGAGCCCTTATTCTCACTAGAAAAGATTTTCTGCTGGCTCATTTTAACCTAGCCTGGCATTTTTGGTTTTCTAAAACTGACAAGACATTGGGCTGAAGGCCTAACCCATTTTGTTTCTAAAATTCAGGAGCTTTTCATGATCTAGAGCCATACTCTGCAAAGCCCTTGGGCCTGCTTCACTCCTTTCACTTTTTCCACTTTTTATTTCCTTGGTAGCGGCTTTTTTAAAAATAGGTATTATCATCATGGACAGTTTCCCTGAATAGCACAAATTAATGGAGTCTGTCTGAGCAGCTGCTTGATTTGCTCATCGATTCCTTCCCTTTCCCTGCTGGGCTGTTGCGACGCTGCGATTTCAAATTTGCCATCTTTGTGCCTGAGTGTCCACTACACCTGAGTTCTGCTGTGCTCAGTGATGGCTGGGGAAATCCAGGTGGGCTGTGGTTTAAAGCAGACTTGCATGGCCTGGTGGTCACTGGCAAACATGGTCCCATTCAGCTGCAATGAACTTGTGACTCAGCACGATCTGAGGAGGGACCAGTCCAGAACTGCTGTTACTCACATTCCTCTAGAAACTCCTGTGAGTTTGACAGCTCCCACAGTCTCCCAGGAACTTGAAAATCCCCCTCTGCGTCACAATGTGATTGTTCTCAGGGAGCAGTGAGACAAACCCTGCATGTGTGGCAAGACATTTACCTGCTCAGGGAGATGCAGGACAAGTCAAGGTGGCTACTCCAGCGCTGCCTGACCACAGGGAACCTGGTGCTGCTTTCCTGGTGTGATTTCTCTGCTTCACTTGTTAGTGGCAGATGTTAATCACGCTGTTAAATGCAGTTGTGGGCAGCAGTAAGACATCACAATGTGGGAACTGCACAGTAACCTTGCCTGGAAAAGAACAGAGTGGAGCAGAACAATGGCTCATTTCTCTTTGCAGGCACATCTTTTTCTATTCAGAGCTCATTAACCCCTCTGTCCCAGCTGCATTCCAGCCCACAGATGTAATGTCTGTTAAACTGCAGAGAAGTTATCAGAGAACTGCTACAGTACTTCCTGGGGTCAACTCTGCATTTTCATGGAAACAGTTGTTGAACTAATGTTATATACAGTGGTTTTATAAACAAAGTGTGCAAATACTTCCCCCAGGCTCATCCCACAGCATTTTGCAACTCCTGATCATTTGCACAATAGAAGCATGAAGCAATTAAAGCCTTTCATGTTCTCAGCATGAATAGATCTATCAAATTTCACAACTCCAATCCAAAATTGGACTAACTTTAAAATTAATATTGATAATTACCAGTGCATGACTAAGCTTGAGTGGGTGCTTTCCTGGGGGACTTGAGAAATACTGTCTTTAGTAGCACATGGGGGACAGTGCAACCCACCCTGTCCAGAGCACACAGGATGTCACCAGTGACTACCACAACAGGGAGCTCCTACTTTGGATTCAGTAAAAAGCATCCTGAGATATGGGTGCCTCACAGCTGAGTGTCATTTTATTGGATACATTCCCTCTGATGAGGGGATTCATGTAACTTTGGCCAAGAGACAGAGGTGGGAAAATGCTGTATCTCCTGGGGCAGACAGAGACCACCTGGGTCATCCTGGGGCATCCAAAGACAGGAGTTCTGGGGTTGTCCCCACATGGATCTGCCAACTGCCTGCAAAGAGGCAGAGCTGAAGCAGGGAGGAGTTATTGCTGACTTTGAGTGAATCAGGCATGACTTTGGGGGCACTCAGTACTCCCAAAAAATCTTTTTCTTGTTTTGAGTGAACACTCAAAAGCTGTACTGGTGAATTAGGAAACTGTGGAAGAAGTTGTCCCTGTGTCCAAGAGCTCTGCACTGTTCATCTGTTCTCATTCTCTCCTAGGCAGAATCCAGTGTGGCTTCTATGAGGAAAACCCATCAGTGGTGATGCTACAGGACAGGTCTTACATGAGGGTCCTCGATGCGAGGGGCAGTTCTGCACTTCTGTAGCTGATGGGTGAGGACAACAGCTAGGTGAAAGGAGCTACCCAGAGCTGGCAGGATGAGTTACAGCCCACCCCCTGTGCATGACTTGTATCACAGCACCCCCACCACGGCGAAGCCAGACCCAGGGACTGCTCTGGATGTGACTGTATCAGAAACAGCCACCATAAGCCCTGAGGCTACCAGTTTCAACAGCACCAAATTCCCAGATGTGGCCAGCCCTGGAGCCAGCATGAGCACAATGCTGCTGTCCTTTGGGATCATTACTGTGATTGGCTTGGCTGTAGCTGTGGTAAGTGAGCCCAACTAAATAATCCTCTGTGTCCTTAGGGTGGCAAGGGGTTTAGGATTGATTTGGGTTGAACAATTTATTTGTATTCAACTAAAAGCTCACCCCAAACTGCTGGGAACTGAGATCCCTTTCTTTTTAAAGCCTTTATCCAGTGCTCCAATATTTCTGCAGTCTCCCTGAGATCTCCAAACAGGATGCTCAGCAGGCCTAGAAGAGGCTTGATGTAGTAGTATCAGTATTTATTTTTAAAAGCAGTAAGAAGTTCAATTAAAAGAACACAAAGCAGATTCTGTTCTGACTTACTACCTGGAACAGTTGCATTGATTTAAACCTTGTCAACACTGGGGCCTTGCAAGAAAGTTCATCCAAATTAACTTTTAAGGCAGACTGTTGAAACCATGTTAATCTCCCCTGTGGACACGTGGGAATTGTTCTTGAATCAAAGTGGCCTGAATCCATCCTAGTGAGACTCACTCTGGACTGCATGTCCAAGGTTGTGCTTGCTGGGTGTCAATCCTGAGGGTTTGCAGTGTCACTAACTTTGCAATTAATACTGTGGGCAGAAGCCTTTGGAAACCATAGTCCTAGGCCCAACAGGGGCAGTGCAAGTGCTGCAGTTCTTTTGAAATATAACCAGATCATTTCCCTGCCAGCAGTGAACAGAAGGGAGCAGCCAGCTCCCATTCCTCGTACCAGGAAGGGCTTCACTAACACAACCAGCAGAGGTGCCTACTGCAGAATTTCATTGCAGGCCCCGGGAGGAGTTTTTCCAAAAGCCCCTAAGAAAACCTGGAAACATTATCCTGGAAATGGTCATAAGTTCCCAAGAGCAACATCCAGCGTCCGTAGTTCTCAGCACAAGGCTGTGGAGGCCCAAAGCCTCCCTTTCTTCCCAGCGCAGCCGCTCGTACCGGCTGACCGAGGCAAGTCCCTGAGCATGCCCTCTTTCCTTCTTCCCTTTCTTCTGGGGAGGGGGTAGCAGCACTTCTACAGGTGAAAACCACGAAGGGAAGCTTTTCCATCCACTCTTAAATTGCAGCTTATATCCTGCAGCCACAGAAATGTGCTGAGCTACACCTAATAATACACCTAATACTCTTACTTGTACTAACACAGCTAATAAAAGGCCACTTGAGCACTTAGTGTCAGACATGATGTGCTGCCGAGCTCACACTGATGCATATGAAATTTCATTTTCAGTTGTCTCTTCTCCCTTTCCCCTGCTTTGGTGCACAGTGACACCAACCTTCTATACTTCTTTTCTGTGTGCCCTGTGCCCAAAATGTCTTGTCTCAGCTGTTCCCCATCCTGCCAGGACTGTTGTAATGATGGCTCTCTTTCTTCTTCAGGTTCTGTATATCAGGAAGAGGAAGAAGTAAGTAATGTCTGTTCTTGGCTGAAGGGAACTCAGTGCTTCAAAATCCAGAGTGAGCTCAGAAGGAGCTCCTGAGGGGAGGTGGGGAGAGTGCAAGCAATGGCTGTGTGAGAACAAGGCTGCAGGAATCAGCTGTGTGTGACAGGCAGGGGCACTGCACTCCTGGTACTGGCCCATCCTCTGACACCAGAGCTTCAAAGACTCCTCTGCAGCTTTGGAAGGAAAATCAGGTTAAGCAGGAGGAGGTTAGGAATCCTGCAGGCTCTTCGTGCTTCATCTATGAGATACACCAAAGGGGAGAGAAGAGTTATAGGTGTAAAAAGAAGCTGAGAACTGTCATGAGAGGTGTGAATCTCAGGTTTCTGCCATTCCCAGATCCCTGTGTTGCCCAACAGCCCAGTGACAGCAACTGGCAGCAGCATAGTGCAGAGGAGCTCTCGCCCGACTTAGCATCTTAATTTTCTTGCCAAACTCCTGCCTTAAAATAGAGAGGAGAGCAGCATGCAGGGAGACACATGATTTGTTTCTTCTGTCTCTTGACAGCAGGACAACGGTGAAGATCCATTAGCTGTGGTACCTCCTCCTTGCCTGAATCTGTGGAGCAGGCCTGGCCTGGCCACAAACTTTCAAGAAAAACTGCTGCCCATTGTAAAATTTCCCAGCCTGACCCAAGCTCAGGTCTGGGTACTGCCACAGGAGCAGCTAAGGCTTGGCCTGTGAAAGTAGCACTGCTGGAGATAATGGTTGTGCTGGCAAACCCATACAGAGGCAGGGAAAGAATGTGTCATCCTCACACTTGCCAAAATAGATATTTGTGGTGACACTGCCAGTAACTGCTTGTGTATTTCACTCCACCATCCCCCAAACTGAGCTACAGCCTAAGGCAGGGCTCAGTGTTTTCCCAGGACTATGTCTGCCCATCCATCATCCACCTCTGAGCTGCCCAGTGTTTAGGGAGACCCCCTGGAGCAATGATACAAGAGTAGGAACAGTCTGTCCACAGGCATCAGCCTCCTGTGAGAATCTCTCTCTTCTCTATTCATTATTATTTTCTATTTGTGTTTATGTACTTCAGCCCCAAAGTTAAAGTACTGTTAGATCACTGGAGCTAGAAGTGGAAGTACTGTTAGATTACTGGAGCTAGAAGTGGACTGCTGCTGGCAGACAGTGTGACATGGCAGGACAGGCTGTTGTGTGCAGAGTGACTGGGGAGAAGTCACAAAATGCCCAGCCAATATGTTCCATTGGCTCTTTTGTGCTTGATCTTTTAAGGTCTGTGGGAACTTAAATCCCTGTCTGATTCCTCTGTGTGTAATGCCTGCCAACATAGATTAGTGATGGCAATTAATCCCTGTAACTGCTCTCTGGGTATCTTCCACTCCTGCCAGCTGAGTGTAGTGGGTTTTTATCCTCCTCCCTGCAGGACAGGACACAACCCTTATGCAGCAGGAGCCAGAGGAGCAGAATTCCTGCAGCAGGAGAAGCAGCCTGCAGAAAGCCTCAGCAGTGGGGTGGGGAAGGCAGCCTGAGCACCTGCCCTTCTCAATCAACCCTTTCCCTCCCTTCCCACGGGCAGGTTGGAAAAGCTACGGCACCAGCTCATGCCCATGTACAACTTTGATCCCACTGAGGAACAGGATGAACTGGAGCAGGAGCTGTTGGAACATGGGCGAGATGCTGCATCTTCCCAGGCATCGCAGAGCAAGGTAGGAATGTTACTACAGCCACTGGTACCTGCACTGCTTTTCTTACAGCATCAGAGGGGCTTTGTAAATGAAGAAACCCATGTAAGACCTCAGGAGGGCTTTCCCACCTCTGCCAGCCCTGGAGACAGGGACTTGAGCATTTTGGAGTGCTTGGGATGGACTGAGGAGTCAGACAACTAGAACAAAATGCTGGTTCTAGTCCAATAGGAGAGAGAAAAGGGCAACTTGAGTAATTAAGGGTGAGTTTACTACAGTTTACCACCCAGGGCACCACAAGACAGCAGGAGGATGAATGCAGTTTTCTGGGAGACAGGGCTTCAATGCCCACAAGCACTAAGGCTCCTTTGCCCTGGGCCTGAAAAAGCAAGTAATTTCCAGCCAATTCTAAGCTATCTCCACTTTGCCTAAAGATCCAAGTGTGGAACCAGTTAAGTTTGCTGGAAGCCCTGGAGAACACAGGCAGGAGAGCCTGCACACTGCTGGGGCATGGCCCATCTGGGCCTGGCAGCACCTCCAGGCCAGTCCTTGCTGGGCACAGAGCAGACCTGGCTCAGAGACAACAAAGGGAGCAGGGTTCTCTTTTGAGTCTGGGGAGAGGAGAAGAAGGCTTTGCTTTGACCACTTACAAGTATTCAAAGGTGTGCAGTGTGCTGAGAAATTCCTGAGTCCTCAGAGAACATTGACTTGCTGCATCTCTGAGTTAGCAAAGAGCTTGATACTTCGGCCAGTTGTTTTTGCCTGATGGTCCAGGTGGATCTTTGACAAGAGGCTATCTGCTTCCCAGTGTACTAGGAGGTAGGAAAATAGGGAAGAAGGGCTTCTCACCATCATTTGAAGCCAGCTTCACAGTGTTTTCTGTTTCCTTTGTCACCTCCACCACGCAAAAAACCTTTCTGAAAGACAAAGCCAGCAGGGGTGGTTGGAACAGGTACATCTCAGCCAGTGACACAGCCTCTTCTTTCTTGAATTCCTCACCAGTTGCTTTATGTTGCCCATGTCTTCCCCTGTCCAGTAGCAGGAATTCTCTGAAACAATTCTCAGTTTCCACACACTTTAGACCTTCAGATAATCTGTAGCAAGCTTGGTGTGGGCAGAAAGAGGAAGAGGACATAATAAATACAACTATAATTTATTTACCTTGACCTTACCCAGGCCGCTGAAGAACCCAAAGGGGACATGTGTGTTTGGAATATAAAAGGCAGTCAACACATGGACTATGCTGGTTTGGGAAAGCAAGAAATGTATTGTATAAAAGCAAAAGATCTTGTCCTTAGAGGAGCACATACTGGGAAAACATCAGATCTCTCTATTACTTCACACAGAGGACTTCTCTGCAGGTAGTAAAGTGGGGAAATACAAGGCCAGAGTTAATCTTAGTACAGTAAAAGCAGATCCTTCCTATACAGGGACCAGCCAGCAGGATACCTCAGATCCCTCCAGAGCTTGCCAACACAGATACCTCTGCTTGGAAAGTAAAGAGTTTAAAGGCTTCACATAATGAGAGAGGGAGAATCTAAAACAACAGCCCGAGTTCAAGCAATGGCATCTTTCCAGGCCTTCTTGATGTCTCAAGTCCTTTCACACTGCCTTGTATATATAAATAGGGAGACCCAGTAATCCAATGATGTGGGGATTTTAAACTGGCATGGGTGTGCTGCCTTACTCTCTAGCCCATTGCATTTCCCTGTCACAGGCTCGTTAATGCCTTGTTAGCCAGGCAGCCTGCCCTGGCAGGGGTGAGTCCGTGCCAACAGTGCGGCCTGTGCCCGAGCACACACACCTGAGTGAGGCAGCCCTGCTGGCACTCACAGAGCTCTCCCTGCCTCCCTGCAGGTGCTGCTGGCGAGCCAAGGAGCCCTGCAGAGACCCAGCCGCCTCGTGTTCACCGATGTGGCCAACGCCATCAACGCATGACCAGCACCTGCCCCTGCGCCAGGATCCCGCCGACGCCCGGGGGGATGAGGCCAAGAGAGCAGGGACTTCCCGCAAGCATGGCTGATCCACTGAGCCCAGCTGGTCACCCCGGTGGTTTGTGTCACACATGGGCACGGGAACTGCCATCCCTCTGGGAAGCAAACCCTTTGTGAGGGCAGTGGTGATTTTTTGATGTGTCTGTTCCCAGTGAAAGGTCCTGAGCTCCAGTTTCTGGGCTGGTGCTGACTGATTCCATCTGCCAAGCTTTGTGCTTCGGAACAGCACCTGCTTTGTGTAGATTAACCTGTCAGGGCACACACGTGTGCTCTCTGGGTCAGGGAAGGAGGAGAGGTGCACGTTTCATTGGCTTTGTATTACCAGGCCCCAAGGAAAGCAATGAACAAGCCTCTCTGTGCAGTGACGCAGCTCTGGCAGGTCCTGGGAGCAGGATGGTGTTGACTGGTGGCAAAGTCCCTTTGAGCAGGGAGAGCTGACTGCCCCAGCTGAGTGGTAAGCTGGGGCACAGCAGGGAAAAACCCACACCATGGGATTATCTCCCCTGTGGTGTGTGGGCTGCTGATAAACAAGCACCCAGGGTGGTGCTGAAGCACGGGGAATTCACTAGCTATAAAAAGTGAAACAGTGAACATTTGCCAATTACATCTTAACTGAGCAAGTGGCTGAATATCCCAAATTAGGGCTAGTGTACAGAGAGGGGAATTCACACAGCTAGAGGCAGGGAATGTCAGTGTGACTGTGACTCTGTGCTGCTGAACTAGGAAAAACAGTGCTTGGGCCACAAAGAGGAGTCAAGTAGAACTGGGGTTATAATACACGTATCCCTCCTGCTTTGGCTCAGGGAAGTTTCCACAGGGCAGAATGTTATCCAGAAAAAAAAAATGATTAAGCCTTAAAATATTGTCTTTTAAATAAAGAAAAACATGTATTGGCTCAACATTACAACAGCCCCATGTCTGCCCCCAGAAGTGACTAACAGCTGGTTTGTACTTCCTTACCTGCCAGGAGCTGCAGTCAGAGCCTTCTCTTCTTCCTGCTGAAGGGAACACAGAGCTTTGTGTTAGCCTCTGCTCATGTCACCTGCTAGTAACAGGTAGGTGGGACTAGACAGGTAAGCCAGGAGTTTCCCTGTAGCCCTGAAGCATCTCTGCCTGTGCATCCTTGAGGGCTGCAGGAGGAGGAGAGTGCAAAGGGGTCTCTGGTCACCTTGGCACATAGCAGTGCAGTGTGGGGTCTGTCCTTACAGAGCTCATTGGTGGGCACCAGCCCTGAGTGCTGCAGACCAGCACAGCAGCCAGGAGCCAGCAGCAGTGCCCAGCCCTGCACTGGTCAACTCCTGATCTTCTGGGACATGCATTTGTCAATCAGATCATATTCCATCTGCAGTCAAGAGGTAATCAGGGCAGGCTAAAATTTTAATGCAGATCCAAAGCTCTAGATGAAAGGGGATGTTTGAGTGGCAATTCAGGTATCATGTGCTTTATTGCAAGTTTGGACCTGCCAGTTAGTTTTTGTTCTCTTAAATATTTCTTTCCTTCCCCACTGTGATTGTTTTTTCCATATTCATTAAATGCAGGCTCTTTCCAGGCCATGTGCCACTGAGCCCTGCTCCTTACCAGCCCTCCCTCCTTCACTGACACAGCTTCCCTCGTGGCAGCTTTGCTAGGCTAAGTTGCTTCAATTTCTCATTATCTTGCTGTCTGTAAAACTAGGGCGTTCTGGGAGTATATTGGGCTGGGAGTGTGGAAAACAGTCCATCCTTCTTGACCAGGAGGCACTCGTGGGCTGCTGCTGTTTGCCTCCAGGGGTGCTGTCAGCAGGAAGGAGAGGGCTACAAATACTCAATGTAATCTAGATTAGGTCCTGAATTTGGACTCTGCCTGTGGGCCTTCCCAGAGGTTATGACTAGCTGAGAAACAAACCTGTCCATCCACACACACTTACCATCTCCAGTTGCTCACAGAGTGGACAGCCACAGATTCATCGGATTTCTCCCTCCAGGAGCTGGCATGTTGCTGCCTGTCACATTCCCATGTTCTGCAGCAGGGCAGGGATCCAAGTGGCAGCAGGAGTGCATGGCCATCCTAAATCGCAGCATTTCCCCTAGAAATCTTAGGATTGGAGCTTCATTGGTTGTTTTAAACTCAATAAAAGGCAAGCGTAAGCTGAGCTGTTTTCCTCCAGCCCACTTAGTGCTCTTCCCCAGCTTCGTGTGCTGCACAGGGAACTGCCCAGCAGGGCATGTGCCAGCTCCAGTGCAAAAACTGCACCTTGTTCCACATTAATACTGAGAAATCTAGTACAACGAACACACCTACAGAGGAATTCTCTCCAACCATTCTTCCTGTGATGGTAGGCTTTGTCCTGTGATGACTGCCCTTAGATTAAAGAAGTACAGATAATAAGACTAAAAGAATATTACGGGTATTTGCTGGGCTTGTACTGGAGTATTCTTTTAGTTCCATAGCACCTCCTCTCTCAGTTCTTGGAATTGTATGTATAATTTAGCAGAGGCATTATGATGTAATTTAATTCAAGTGTTTCTGTGTTTGAAGCATTGAAATAAAACTATTTACATGAAAATCTACTGTGATTGTCTTTTTCCCCCCATCATTTGCATTTTCCACAGAAAACTGCTGGAGTGTATCCTCAGTATCTGTCAGTAATTTGTGTGCAGTGAATTCCCCTACTCTTTCAAAAACTGAACCAAGTGTGAAAAACTTGGAAGGGGAAGCTGTGCAGGGATCAGGGTTTGGTGTTCTACAGCACAGAAACTTGGCCTGGTGGAGAAGGTGGAAGAGCAGCAGCTTTCAGCTGGGCCAGTCCTGGGCATCCAGAGTACAAAAAGACAAATCCCAGCGTGCCTGTTTGCCATATTATCGTTTAACCATTCCTGCACAACCAGGGACTCATCTGTTCTGGCCTGCTTAAAAGGGAGAGACCACACCGATGCGATGTCCAGGCAAATCTCTCTTTATTCAAATTACAACAACAATATATGACCTCTCATCTGACCCC
>JAWWEV010000024.1:16504331-16521455 GCA_035583235.1 Hafferia zeledoni | reverse complement strand
GTGGTACCAGTGGGTGGTTGTTTTGCAGGTAAACTTCCCAGGAGCCTCCAGGCTCATCCAGGAACTGGACTCCCACACTCATCAGCTCACCTGCAGCTCTGCCCACACTGAGGTGAACAGAACAGGCAGCAGTGGGAGCTCTGTGAGGACATTGTTGGTGTGTTTCAGGTTTGCTTCTGCCTCATCTTCTGGCCCACAGCTCCAAAACTTGGCACTAGTTAGGAAAGCTGCCAGATTAACTGAAGGGGCAATGCCTAGGAACAGAATTAATTGTCTGAAAAGCTAAATACCTGTATAGTGCACAGAACAACGTGGGGGAGAAAAGGTCTTAACTATGAAGACTTCTGGATGTACACATGAAGCAGAATTGGCTTGTGTTCCAATCAAACCTCCCAAGATATACAAGAGGATGGAATTAGGTACTCACATTTGGGCTTAAGAGCTTTTCTGTTCCCCATGTGTGATTCCTCATGCTCATTATTTCTTGTTTTCATATCAATCTGTTGGTGCTCCTGAATGACAAAAATCTTGATTTATAATCCCTAAAACTCCAGATCAAGAGCCACTCACCTTGTCTGGTGATGTGCATGTGTGTGCTGAGGGTGTTGTAGAAGGAGGAGGCAAAGCAGAAGTCCAAGGGGCTTATGTTTAATACCTTTATTTAATACAAACTTCAAGGCTAATTTACAAGTTGCCAACACTCTTTATGCCTTCACCAAAACCATTTATGAGAAACTTCCAAACTTTGCTAGATAACAAACCTCATTTATCTTGTGTTTTGACCAACTGTAATGATCTCTTATTTTTGGCCAAGTCGAACTAAAATTGCCTGAGTTAAAAAACACCTGAAATGCATTTGCTTAGAGGTAGTATTTGGCTACACAGAAAAGGTAACTAACAATATGAAGAATAAAAAGGTTTTAACTAATTTCAAAAAAGACAATCCAAGTAATCCAGTGTGAGATCCTAGCTCTCTGAAGATGGCTGGAATTCTGCCCATCTTTCATATGCATTGACTTCCATTCTAAGTCTCAGCATAAACATGGAAGCTGAAGCTATGGATTGGGATTTCAACTACACTGAGTAGCTCCAAATAGCGTGGAATTCTGCTTGTTCTCAAGCACTTGCATTTTTATGGAGACATGTTTTCTACTGTGGCTTCCCAACAGAGTATTAAGAGGTACCAAAGACTAGAGTTTTTCCAAACATTAAGAGAAGCACTTTGTGTGCATTCTCAGAGGAACAGTGCTTACCTAAAGCAAATGGAGTTACTATCCAGCCGAGGCAGTTTCCACGCCTATTCCAAGCCACCAGCTGAGAAAGGTCTCACTGATGGCACAGGAAAAGCTTGAGACTCTTGGAGATGTAATCCCTAATCCATTTAGGAGAAGCTCAAATTCCAGTCTCACACTGTAACAGGTATTGCTCTCAGGTAATGTGCTAATTAAATAGGCAGTACAGCCTTGCAAGCAGAGTATTGAACCTGCCAACTCACCTGAAAATCAGGTACAGAAGTTAGTAAAATACTTTGGTCTGCCACTGGAGTAGCCTTTGAATGCAGATAGAACAGAAGCTGAACTTGTGTGTCCACTGAAGAGCAGCAGCTCCCTCACCTGATTTCAGGGGAACACCAATTGCATCTTGTGTAATCACATCAACAGTTACAGATTTACGTGTGTCATGTCCCACCTGGATTTATCCACACAGTAGGAGCAGGGAGTCAAACTCTTCCCATGTCTGGCAGCACAGCTTATCCTACAGTATAGGATTAAGGTCAGCCCTGTGATCTAATCCATTTAGTCCTTGATTTCTCTGCTCTTTGGCAGCAGGCACAGAAGTTTGCTGTGATGCAGTTTTGTGCCGTGACTACCAAAGTCCCTACATAAGAAACTACCCTTAGGGCAAACCAGACACCACACAGAATTAGGACCAGGACTCTGATCACTACTGAGCAGAATTAATAGGATCAGGACTCATCACTACTAAACTGGGTGGACTGGACAAGATGACCTAGAAGAAATAAAGCATTTCCACCTCCATTATCTCTCAATCAGCCCTTTCCCTTAATTCTGTATACTTTTTCTTGTGTTAAATAAATACTTGCCAAGGGAACAGAACTGATGAAAGGATAATAAATGAGCTCAATATATACTGCTATTTCATGGGTTTCTGCTATGCACCACCATAAATTTAAAGCCAATTATGTTCTGTTTAAATATTTAACACTGTAAATCTAGCCAATTTTACATCCTGTCAGAGATAATTGAAATACCCACTTTGTCCCCTTAGTAGGCAGGCAGAACATCCAGGAGATGGAAAATACCACTGGGATTTCACTGCTTGCAACTGGATATTGGAAATACCCTCAATTCCTCCGAATTTAAGAAGTTCAGCTCTGACACTAAAAGCACAAACCTGCAAACAGTGTGAGACAGAGCAGGGAGCAACAATCTCAAACTGACTGGTTGCTGCCATCTCCCAAACCCAAACTCTCACAAGCTTTTATTTGCATAGCTGAGACACTAGAGGACCCCACACACACACCATGGACTGAAGATCCTACTAATTTAAATCGAATCCTGAGGCTCTGCAAGAAAGTAACTTTTGTCTAACTAGTTCTTTACAGACACTCCTTTGAAGGGATGAAATACAGTGGCTGTGACTAAGCTTGTAAACATTGTGCACTCAGAGTTGGTATCAAATTCACTGGGAGTGCCACCTGGACAAATCCCTGAGCTGATCATGTTAAAATAAAAATTTCAGGATCAATCCCCATATATCAGTATGTGAACTTCCTCCTAAAGCATCCAAGTTACTGCCCACTGGAGCAACAGCATGGGAAAGCTGGAAATTCCATGAAGGTTTTCTTTCTGATACAGTCAAGAAAGAGCTCCAAGACTGTCTTTAAGATGCAATCCCTATGGGCAACTGAGCAAAACTTAACTCTTGGCACTGCTGAGGTGGTATGATATACAAGTTCAGCAATGAGCTGTGTAAATGGATTTCCTTTCCTGTATCTGAATCAACATTACCTTTCTGTCAAACTATTGCAGTCTGTGTCAGGGTAAGCACCAGGTTATTCAAATATTTTTTAAGAAACATGAATATCCTCACAAAAGATATACTAAAAACTGTGAAAGGCATCTCTCCAACAAGACATTTGCTGTCTCTTCCCCTAAATCCCTGTTTGGATGTTTGTGCTAAGCAGATCATCAACAACAGGAGAGAGAGCTTGGCCAAAATTATCACAAAAGAAGAATCTGAAATACAACATTAAAAATCCTGTTTGCTTTCCAGTGCTCTGGCTTCAGTAAGCACGAACAGGTGGCACACTATTCAGCTGTGGCAGAGAAGGTACTCAGAGACCTCTTAAGACCAGCAGTTTTGCCAGGCCTGGAACCATCTTTTCCAGTGATCCCTAAAGGGAAAGATCATGGGAAAGAGAAGGTTAGAGCTCTGGGTCCAGAAGCCTTGCTGCCCAAGTGCCCCTTACAGAGCCAATGCAAGGTTAAACGATGACAAGCATCCACTCCCAAACAACTGAAGGTCTTCACAGCAACATTCCCATTGCTCTTGTAGCAGCTCCAGGCTAAATGGAGCTCCTGGCACAAATGGCTTCCCTGGCAGCAGAGCTCGGCATGAGGCCACTGAGAGCCCAGGAGTGACAGCCTGTGTGAGATTGTCTGGTTTCTGCTATGCAAACACTCCTGATCAACCTCTGCTGAGAGCAGCTCTGTATTTCCCAGAATCCTCATGAGACACAAAATACCAGAAGTGCCACACCCAACATCAAACACCAGGAAAGTAGAAATGCACAGAAGGCTTGAAAATTGTCTCAGAATGGGGAATGTTTCTGCCTATACAGGCTTGCTCTGATCTGTGGCTAATCCCTGACTTTCAGGAGAGCTGAAGGGACCTCTGGGGTCGCAAAGGGAACAAAACAAGACAAAAGTTTGCAGCTGCTCCATCTCTCTGTGTACAGAAAAGAGTACAGGAAAGCAAAGACAGACAAAAACCAGCAAGATTCCAAGGCTGCTTCTGGCTTTGCACTGGGTCTTGGAAATTTTACCATAAAGCAAACTCTTTCCCTCTCACACCTGTAATTCTATTGGGAAAAAACACAGCTGCTTTTTTGGCTTAGGAGGCCAGGAAACACGGTTCATCAATCCCTTGGCAGTAGTACTCATGGAAAGAAGACAAATGCTTTGTGACCTGGACAAACAGCAAACATTAACACTAGAGTTGTGACTGGCAGCATCTGCAGGTAGCAGCACAATGGAGCCTGATCCCTTAATAAACTCCTGCCTGCTCCTGGGTAACTTGGACTCCCCTGTAACCAACACCTTGGGAAAAACAGAGCTAGATCCCCAGCCAACAGCCACGGGACAAAGTACAACTGGCTTTAAAACAGCTCTCAGCCCCAAGGCAGGCTTGCAAATCTTGAGTATTTCTAATTCTGCTCTTATTTCTTGACTTTGCGCATAACAGACTGCCTGAAAGATAGGGAGTCACTCAGTGTTTATTTCAGCAATTCATCTTAATGCTGCAGACACAAAGCCCAGGGCAGATCCCTTTCCCTCTGAGTTGTTCAGTGTACAACCTGCAGGATGGGCAAGCACATGTGTACTCCTCTGCCCTCCCTAGTGCAGCACCTCAAACATCCTCACCTGGAAGGAAAAAGAAAACCAACAAACCCCTCAATCACCAAAGCCCTGGCTGTACCGGTGGCAGAAGACCATTAAGTGAACTGACTCCTTCTAACAAGTCTCAGAGCTGTAGCCTCCTGCACAAGCAGCACAAAAACTTGCAGGCATAACATCTAAATTAAACCCAGACCCATAGAATGGGTGAATCCAGAAACTATGTCTGGAAGCTGCACTGTGCTTGCAGAAAAGCCCCAGGATCTAAAGCTTCCAGTAAGTCAGAACAGCAAGCTTCCCCTTTCAGTCAGAGGTTATAAACCAGGACTACATCTCAAGCTCCTGAGCAAGGAACAACTGTTAGGAAATTTTCTGGAGGATTGCTAGGTTTCATCCTCCATGTGCTTATTTCCATTGGTTTTCTTGCTGGTTTTTGTTTGTTTGTTTCGGGGTTTGTTTTGTTTTGAGTTTGTTCATGTTTGTTTGGTTTTTGTTGTTGTTGTTTTGTTGTGTTTTTTTTTTTAAGTGCCCACCTTCCCCAACAGCAAAACTGCCCCCAGCACTGAGCACTCACAGGCCTTTGGGCTGAACTATCATGTGCTGCTGGGCTGTCTCCCACCGACCGCAGCATCCGCCTATCCCAGCACATCTGTTGCTACCTCATTGCAACAGGAGGGAAACAGATCCCTCCTGTCGCCAGTCCTGGTCCCACAAACTGAAAGGAAGAAGAAAGTGCTCGCAGTGGCTGCGGTTTGGGGCGATGCTCAGACACACTGCACGGCTGGGCCGGAGGTGAGCTCATCACCTGCGGCTCTGCTGATGTCATCGCACCGCTCCGTGGCGGGAAGTGATATGGGAGCAGGAGCCCCAGAGGAAACTGAATTGAGCAACTGAGGTTAACTACCCTGGCATTTAATCATGTGGCATTTCCAGGGACTTTCTAAGAACCTGGGGCTGGGTTGGGCTGCCCGGCTCTCTTCTCATGCTCGGCACTAACGGCAGCGTGAGCAGGGAGCGGTGAGCTCACCACGTGGCACACCAGGGCAACATCTGCCTCTTCTCCTGGGCTGCTGGCCCCTTCCCCCTCGAGGGAAAACATTTAATGAATGGCTTCCTGGGAGGCTCACTGAAGGCAGGACTCAGCTGCACACAAGTTTTCCTGGAATCTGCTTTAGAAACAGCCCTGAACAGAGTAGGCTGGAGTTGGAGTTGTTCTTTCCCAGGGCTGAAGCGAGGCTGGGGCTCTGGGTGGGGCATCTGTACCTTCCTACAGCAGTGATAACAGTTATCTGGCACCTCATCCCAGAGAAGCTCTGATAACTTAAACTGGCCAGTGCCACATTCTCTGTGCTGCTGAGGCACCTCTGCCAGAGAGCACCGTCTGAGAGGACAAGACAGGAAGGAGAGACATGCTGGAGTCATTCCAGAATACCAGGATGTCCCAAATACCAGGGGATTTTCTACTCATCTTTTTTTTCTCAAGAAAGGCAAGACATTCACAATGGACTATTTGCAGTTTGTACCCAACACAGCCAGACAATTTCCCTGAGTCATATCTATAACAAGGCCCAGAACCTCAGATATATGTGACTTCTTGGAAAGACAAACATGGATTCTCTTCCCATTCCTCTTTTCTGCCTCCACTTCTGCTGAAGTAGTCACAACTGAATTAACTAGAAGGAATGTGCTACCCCTCCTGTTGTAATGTGCCTGGAAGCCTTCCAAATTCTGTATGTAGGATTTAACAGAGTGATTGCAGCCAGTGCCAGAGTTTTGGGCGTAAGTGCAGGGTGTGCCAGGAGCATGGCTGCACAGTTTAGTCTCGTTAATTATGACTACCTGATCTCAAACCTTGTGTGGCTGGCGATGAGTTCAAATTTGAGTCACTGCTTCCCTGAGAATTTCCTTCCTGAGACTCTCCTCCTTGGACCACTGCTCGAGCCTACAAAGAAAAACAGTGAAAATAAACAAATCCCCCCCATAAAATTAGGTAACAAGGGAGAAAATTGCAAATATACAAAGAGGATAGAAAGCAAAAGCCTTTGATCAATGTAATTTAAGTAAGACTGTGCAGCCCTGACAGCACAACCATTTGCCACCAATTGCTACATCCAGCAATAGCCAAGAGCACATGTCAGAGCATGCAGTGTCCACACACATTCCCAAGTGTCTTTGAATCCCTCTCAGAATCCATCATAAACCACTATATTACTAATGGTTAACCTTGAGAATACTTCTTCAGTTTCAGGATATTTTCCTGTCCTGACCAGCTACACATTTTTTCTATCAACTATTAAAAATCAAACTGCTGCTCTTTTTCTTTTACTTTGGTTTTGCCCCCCCAAAAACTTCAGCTGTTTAATTTTGAACTTAAACATCAGAATGCTTCACTAACCAAAGTCAGAATGACACATTTTGAAACAGTAACAATTTTAGGTTCTCCTGCTTGTCTTTGAGATGTGTCAGTCCACAAATGACACCAGCAGAACTCACTGGGTAAGGTTTTGGTCTCCAAGACACAGTCATTTCTGCTTCTGATGCTTTTCCATAGAGCCTGAGGATTCCTATTTGAAGAGCTGGTTGCTTTAAGCACTGGTAACACACCAGACTTTCTTACTCAATGTATTTAAATAAGGTAATATAAATGGGCTTAGGTTTGGGTCTAGCAATTTTTGTGATACACACTAAATAATGGTTTGTGGCTGTTGTGGGCTTTTTTAGTAACTCCTAATGATAGACTACATGCCATTAATTGTCCACAGGACTGAATGCCCTTATTGATTAAACGCTTTCATCTTGTTTTCACACCTGAAATATTTTATTTTCAGCTAGTGATTCTTACTAATCCTTTGTTCACTGCATAAAAGAGCCTCCTGCTGGCAAAATCAGAGTTTCTACATTTATCAAATTTCTCTTTCAGCTTAATTTTAAGCTTCTCCTTTTGAGACAAACTGATATACTAAGTCTAGTATGTCTTGCATTAAGTACAGCAGCTCTCCTGGGCTCACAGAATTCTTTGGGTGCTGAATCTTAGAGGTGATCAGGAAGGCAGTCAGAGCTTCCCTAATGATTGCCAGGCCACCAAGGCAGATATAGAGCCTGGGGAGAGCAAACACAACTGGAAGTTCCCCAGGATCTGTGACTGGAGAAGGGCAAAAGGACTAAACACCATACTCACCCACTTGCGAGGCCTCCCTCTTCCCCTCTTGGCAGCAGGAGGTTCTACCTTTGTGGAAAACAAAGGAGGTAAAATACTTTCATTCTCCTATTTGCTGGGCGCTGCGACTAATACACTGAATTTGGTCAAGGTGACCTTTGTACAAAGGTCTTGTCTCCCAAGTAGCAGAAAAAGCAAAAGCTGAGGATAGTTGAGGAGGAAACACCTGCCAGACTGTGCTGGTTGTGATTATCTGGCAGTGGTGGAGAAGTGCTGGAAGGAAGCTGCTGAACAGGCAGTGGCAGCACAGGAAGGCTGGGAGGTGAGTTAAGACTAAAACCACAATAACTGATTTGTCCAACAGTAGCAATTAAAATTGAGCTGAACTAGGGGCAACTTTCACTATCTTTAAGCTATGAGAAATCTCCTTGCTTATCCCTCTAGCAATGCTTCCAGAAGTGACAGCCACCTTCTCTCTCCACCATAAAAGAACATAAGCCATCTACTCTTACCATTTCCCCAGTTACAGTAGTCATTTTCTTGCTTCCTTTTGGCCTTCCTCGTGGTTTCTTCTCTGCCAGTGGTTCCACAGCATCCTTCTGAGATAAAAGGAGAAAAAAACCATTTAGGCAGGATGATCCCTGGAGCAACTTACAGCTTCTCATTCTGATGTGCCTCAGACTGCCTTACCCCAATAATAGCACCTGGACCACTAAATGGCTGGTTGTCTCTGCTTTGCCAGCTGTGAGGTGCATTAGAAGATGGCCAGCAATATTCCTACCCCTTTGCCTTTTGGGCTGGGGAAAAGAGTAAGTCTCAAGAACCCTGGACAAGGTTCCTGGAATGAGGCCTTCTCCATTCTATCTAACTACTGATGTGGAAACAGGGTGACAACACCTGAAAGTCTGAAGAATGGAACAGAGCCTAGTGTCAGCATGGAGACCTGGTCAGCTCCTCTCACAGGTTCCCTGGCCTGAACTGTCACAGCCTGTCACATCTAAGGCACCTCCAGGGCCAATGACTGAGACTCCCCAGGGTACACATCCTGCTGCTGTGCTGAGCAGCAATAACAGTTACCACCGAGCATTTCTGCTTCCCTTGTTCTTTGTTAGTGAGCTGCTTCCCAGGGCTGCCTGAAAATCCCCCCAGGCTAATCCCAGAGCATTCCCAGGCAGCCTCTTCAGATGATGTGCCCTCACCTGTGGCTGTTTCTTTGGTCTTCCCCTCTTTCTCTTCTGGCCCTCAGTTGGCACAGGTGAGGTGGAGTTCTCTGGTCTAGTGTTGCTCATGGTGGCAGTTTTCACTGTGTGCAGATTAGAATACAACAGGTTATTTTTCTTTGGACTAGGAAAGGAAAAACTTTTTCCTTTTTAACTTGTCGTGTTACAGATTCTCCTCTACCTGCAATGCTGAAATGGTCAGAGAGAATCAGACATGACAGCTTGCTATTGTTTTCACCAGCTGAAAGAGTCCAGGACCCAGCAGACTGTTAGAAGCATAACTGTGCTTATAAACATTCTAGAACCATTCTCTTACCTGGCCTGCTCCTCAGCTTTCTGAGGCTTTTGGCCAAAGGAGCTGATTGCTCCAGGCACAGAATGGCAATACCTGCATCTACCTTTCCCCTTCTTGGCCAGTTTCATCTGAAGCAACAAAACCCATGTCTGCAGCTCTCTGAACTCCACTCTTTGGAGGCTCCTCTGCCTGGAGAGGAATGAGGTGGGAGATAAGGTGGTAGTGGCAAGTTATAAATGCACCATTCAGGAGCAAAGCTTCATTTGGAGCTCTCATATCATGAGATGACAAAGCTAATCCTGAGAGCAAAATTCACAGCAGAGAAAGCCTTATATGAGGATGTTTGAGGGAGCAAGTACCAGGGGATACACTCTAAGAAGTCAGGCCCTGGAGCTGCCCCTGAAGATTGTTCATAATCCCTGACTGAACAGGTACTGTCTGGAGAGATGGCCTGGCCCCATTCAGAGCATCAGCCTCTGGTCCTACATGAGGCTCAGTGTTTCCTTCATAAGACAAGTCCACCAGACCTGGGTTTTGCTTGAAACCCCAGCACTAGTTTGTGTGCTGGAAGTTTGTATCAGCAGGATTGGCAGTCAGCCTCCTCCACATCCCCAAGCTCTAGTGCCTGCTATGGCTGGAATAAGCCCTGATCTGGCTTCTGCTCTCAGAAATAACCAAGATCATGAGCTGTTGAAGGTACATTGAAAACCAGTGACTTTTCTTGCTTCTGCTTGAGGTTTCTTCTCTGGCAAATATGCCAGAGAAGATGCCAGTCTGACTGTGGGCCTTGACCCCTTTGCATTCTGAAGAATTGAGAAGAAGGAAGTGACTTATACCAGAACCTCAGCAGACACCCAAATCCCAGACACACTGAAAGAGGTGGGGGTCACTGGTGTTGCTTGTGTGTGAATCAGAGCCTACCCAAGGATGTGAGTTCAGCTCCCAGTTTGCTGATCTGCTTGAGAAAGGCATTTGCAGCACCCCTAGACCTTGGCTCTCCTTTCCTTCTTGCACAGGAGAGAGGGCTCAAGAAGGTGAGGGAATGAGGAGGCTGGACAGAGGTCAGCAGTGCTGGCTGAATCCTCTTTTCTCAATAGTTCTTACCACAAAATAAATAGCTGAGAATGGTACAGTTGAGAAGACAGCATCATTTAATGCCTGGGAAAGGAGGAGCATATAGATGAACCATGCACTTCTGCCTTCTCTGCAAAGCTCCTCTTGCCCTCCCCTCCTCACCTGGACACTGCACGTATAGATCTGCCTTGCCTGTAGAAGCTCTTCTACCTCCACCTGAGAAGTGGTTTTTTGCAGCTCTTTGCTTTAGCTGTTTTATTTCTCATTTTCCACCTGCTAAGTGAAAGGTAACAACAGCAAGTTTAAAGATCTCTTTGTCCCATTGGCCTTGAGCACTGCTGTGTCCCCAGGTCCCTCCAGCAGCTCTACCTGAGGCAATAAAGGCAGTACTGCAAGCGAGGGCACAGCTGCACCACATAGAAGAGAGTGACTTTTTTCTTCAAAATACTGCTGGAGGGCAGCAGCTGGTTCAGTTCCAGTTCATGCATGAGCAGCCCTACCCAGTGAACTCCCTGGATGCCCCTTTGTGTGCACTGCTGGGCCCCAGCTCACGGGTGCTGCTGCTCACTCAGCTTTTCTATCAAACTCTCTGATCAGAGGGTGATGGAAAGACTCCAAGTTCAGGCTGCATCTGGAGGAGAGACAGTTAGGGAAAAAAAGTTTCTTTGTACTTGCAAGCCACACACAGTTGCCACCAAGTCCCTGAGAGAAACGCATGAAACACTTGCAGTCACTTTCAGAGAAGAGCTGTGCTTTTACAGACTGTTACAGGAGCTTTGTAGTTTGATCAGATGTTCAAGTTCCAAAGATGAGAGGGCCTCAACTGAAGATGACAACAAATACACTGCCCTCTGGCCAGGTACTGTTCCCTGTGCCTGCATTTACTGGTCAGAACTGGGGGTCAAACAGGCTGGTGCTGGTATTGGGGACTGGCTGAGGCAAGAGAGAGTCACTGAGGCCCACAGGCTCTGGACTGCCCTAGGAGCAGAGAAGTCCCTCTTCCAAGAGGCAGGTCTAAGCCCCAGCTCATGCTGCACACATCTGCTGCTGGAGCAGCCCTAAATGCTGCAAAGGTGGCTTGAAGCCTCTGGAGCCAGAGCCTTCCCTCAGCTGCCAGTGGAAAAGGAACAGACACAGCCATAGGAATGGATAGGTGTGAAAGTGCTGTCCAAGACAGGTCCCTGAGAAGAGATTACACCCACCTATCTGGGAGGGGAGGGTGGTGGGAAGGGGGAGCTGTGTTGATAGGAGGGTGGAGTTAAGTGTTTGCATTCTGGTTCTCAGTTTCAGATTGTACTTTTTGCTTGGTCACCACAGGTTGGACAATGCCACAAGAAAACTCCCAGCCTTGACTCCATATTCCAACACAACGTTTGCAGTCATGGCAGAACTGAAGCCATTGCCCTCATTGACACCACCTCTCTCATGAGTTCACTGTAACTGAAACCTGCGTTGAATCCAAATTTTTCATGTCATTACTCAAGTAGGAGCAACCATGGTGTACAGAACTCATTTTTTCCCACATGCAAAGAAGGTCAGTTCTCACAGAATGACTGTTTGCTAAACCTTGCTAGGCTGATACCCTCTACAGTGTCTTTCATGTTTCTGGTGAGCTTTCTGCAGGCAGGACTGCAGACAAATGCACAGGGACTGCCAGGGGATAGCAGTGCCTTTGTACATGTTTTCCACCTTCCCATCACCCACCAAAGCTTCTTAAGCTTCATGTGAACAGAAAAACACACACAAGCAAAGCTGCACAAGTACCAGCCCTTAGGGCTTTTGTGAGCTTTACATGACTCAATGCAAGACCCAGATGAAGCAAAAGCACCCACTGCAATTCTGCTTCAAATTTCTTGACAACAGCTTTCCATGTATACATATAAACCCCCAAACCCATATTGACTCCCACTGTACACCAAAAACCATGTACACCTTCCAGGGTCACTGGGATTTGTGCCAGCAGGGCTGAATCTCTGGCTTATCCAGCGTCCACAAGGGCCTGAGATCTAAAAAGCCTATTCAAATGTTTGTGGGCCTTAAATCACCTTTGAGTCAGCCACATACCCAGCTTTGCAAATGGTGCAGGTGTGTGAATGTGTGTTTCTGGCAGTATTGAGGCCTCTGTGTTGCAGAGACATCACCTAAAAGAAATCACTTTGTGCCCCAAGTGCATTCCCAGGCACCTGGCAGAGGACAGGGGGTCCTCACAGACATAACACTTTACATCTGGATTGAGGTGCTAAGTTATACAAAGCCAGGTTTTCTCCCATAACAAATTCACAGGAAAGCAAAGCCCCTCCTGGGGGCTAAGAAGTTGTAGCCTAACACAGAGTATCAAACAGTGTTCCTGAGGGGCTTTTCCCTTTCCACAGCTGACAGAGGAAGTCCTGGGGATGAGCCTGCTGACTTGAGCAGATATATTAAATGGCAGAGCCCTCCCCATTTGTTTCCTCAGGGAGGTTAAATTTTAGACTACGTCCTTGGGAGAAACACAATGTGGATGCTTGAGACATCATACTAAACCCCCAAGCCCTGTGCATGATTCACAGCAAACAGTGCCAGGAAACAATTCTCAGGCTGCAGTGCTCACATACAAAATAAAAGCTCACAAAGCCTTTTTCAAAGCATAATAGAAGTGTGATTATAAAAGACCCTTCATTATAGCCTTAACTCTGTCACTGTCTCTATAATAATAGGAAAAACTATCCACTAAGCACAACTCCCACTTGGTAGCACAGCTCCACTGTGCTGCTGTCACATGTGACAAGGCAAACTCTGAACATGGTCACTCTTCATTCCCTCCGGTAAAAGAGGAAAGGAAAAATTTGTCCCAAGCCCTGCATCAAGCAGAGGAGGATAAAAGACTTTGTTAGTCAAGACATCTAAAGAGGAGAACCAAGGAGGCCAGGCAGAGGCAAACTTCTCACTCCAATAACTGTAGCAATAACGATCTGCACTGGCATTATAAGAAATTACTTTCACCTTCCCAGAAATCAAATGCTCAAGTCTTTTCAGATCTCGCCGCAGATCAAGAAATAACACAGCTTGTTGTGGTTCCCCATGGACTGTTCTACCAGAAAAGCAGGATAGCCAAGCCCTGGAACAGCTCCCTTAGGAAAGAGCAGCGACAATATCACTCTGGCAAATGTGCCTTTTCTGCCAGATTTTTCTGTAAAACGAGGAACTTAGGGGCTACTAAATCAAGCTTGTGGCAACAGCAGGTAACTGTCATAGTATCATAGATCACTTCTCAAAACCATAACTAACATCTCTGTGTGATTTCCCTGACTGCTTTGAGTGGCTAAGTCTAAGGCTTCTTTGATCTCATGCTTAAGTCTCCTAGTTCCTTGCCTGTTGGTTTGGTTTCTTTAAATGAGCGTTTATTAACACTTGTTCTTGCATCACCAGAGTCCTTCAGCAGCAACATTTCTGTCTCACTTTTTAAACCCCCTCCACCAGATAAACACATCAGGCTGATCACCCTCATCTTGCCTGGCTGAACCAGGCAGCCTGTTTGTTTCCTGAGTGTGATCATACCCTTTCCAATCTGAGCTCAATGCTTTGAGATAAGCAGTCTTACTCTCAAAACTCCTTTCAGTGAGGACATCTTGACTAACTTAACCTCTTGTATCTCTGAGCAACATGGGCTAAGCAACAGTTCAGTGGGGAAAATTCAGTTCTTGTGTAACATCAGTAGCATCAGCCTCCAAAACGATTCAACCAGCAAGCTATTCCAGCACATCCTGACTGATAAAGTACCCAGGTGAGAAGACAAACTATTTAAGCTTCCAGAGAACAAAAAATACAGGAATCATACAGGCTTCTGTGCTTTAAGTCAGTGCTTGGAACCCACTGAAGGCTGAATGGGAACCTCTGTAGCTCTACCAACAGAGTTCCATTTCCAGCTTTGTTTTAGATCTCTCTGTGCAACCCTAATGAAAATGCCCTCCTGTGTTTCAATTCTCTGTGCACAAAATGGTGGGGAGCTCCCTGACTGCTGAGCTGGGCTGGGGCTGAGGGGACACCACCCCAGTGGGGCAGGCAGAGCCCATCCTGTCTGGGCCTCCTCTCAGAGAGACTGCAAGGCAGGCAAGTGCTGGTGGCTGGGACAGGAGCTTGTGGACTACACACCTTTCTACTGGGAAACAGTGCCAGAAACTGCCTTTTTTTTTTTTTTTTTTTTAACATTAGAGACATAGGAAAAGGGTTGTGGATTATTGAGTTTCAAGCAATGCTGTGGACATGAACTGCCTGTTTCCTATTTTCCAGCTCCAGACTGCCCAGCATCAGCACAATATCAAGGCTCTCTCTTGACCAAACCCTGCTTGATGCAGTACCTGACAGCTTATTTCTGTCCATATACCTGAGCCAGTTATTGCTCTGAAAGGCAACCTTGTTCATCCTAACCCATACACCAACTAATCATAGGAAAAATACCATTATTTTAGGCGGTAGCTAGCCTAAAATACTCCCATTTCTTCCTCAAAAAGGTGAGGCTTTGCACTTGCCTGTGGAATGAGTCAGGTTGCACATGCAGTCCAAGCTGCCCTGATCACTGTCCTGGTCATGTCTGCGTACTCAGGACTTTCCCCAAAGGTTGCCACAGCCTCAATCCTACCCTCAGCATCATCAGCTTGCAAGGCCTGCAAAAGCCCCAGGCCGCTTATAGTCAGAACCAGCAAAGCAAAGAGGCAGTTAAAGATTACAGGAAGTCATAGAAAAGCACTGCTGGATATCAAGACCAGCAAGGAAGAGAGATCTGGAATCTATTCCTAACTCTGAACTTCAGCAAGTCATACAATCTTTCTACATTTTCTATCTATAAGGTTATGGAAAAAACTGAAGTATTAGCACTTTTCTCAACCTGGGGAGGAGGGACTGAGGAGTAAGTCATTCCTATTTGTAGAGTGACACTACGAACTCCCTGCAGCAGAGAAGAGAGCAAGGCATTATTAGAGGAATGCACCAGCAGCCTCCTCCTCGTTGTCCTGTTCAAGAACACAAAGGAGGGGCCATCACAACTGAAGAAATACAGCTCAGGATCAGCCACATCCTGCTGAGCAGCAAAGCACAGCCTCACCCTCTTTCCCCAGGAAGCTGAAGGCTCATGAGACTAGTTTGGCCCAGAGCTGTAAGCTGGAGTTCCCTGCTCTGGGAACCTGGCCCAGAGCAGCACTGGAGTGGGAGCTGGAGTTCCCCAGAGCCACCCAGCACTCCTCACCTGCTCCCAAACCAGCGTGGGCAGGGCACACAGGGCCAAGCTCACTGTCTCTATCCAAGGAAACCCTTGTACCAAACTCAGGACCTCAAGTACTGAGGCTACTGCCTGAGGTCTAAGACACTTCTCATTCATTATCAGGACACTTCTAGCACTTATCCCAAAAGTATCGAGCCAGGTCAGTGAGACTTTAATGCCTCTGTGCCGATTGTAGACTCCCTAGCATTATGAGGCTGTTAAAATTCTCCCTTGGGCAACCTGTTCAAACACCCAAATGTTTTCTAAAGGATTCTTTCCTCTCTTAAAAGTCTGTCCAGACACTTCACCAACAAGTAAGCACCCCAAGCACCACAGAGATACATCGATGGAAAAAAACCCAACAGTGTTTAAAAGGAAATAACAGGAAAAGGAGAAATCTGTGCTTACTAACAATTAAAAAAAAAATCACTGTTATCTCATTTCAGATAACACCAAGCCTCATTCCTCTGCAGAATGACTATCTTGTTCAGCCCAGCTTCTGGCATCTGTAAAACACTGTCCACTTGTGCAACCCCAGGAAATGGCTCTCCGCGCTTCCTGGTGAGGACTGGCCTTGTGGCACCTGGCTCGGGGACACACGAGGCAGCAAGTTCTGTCCCCTTCCAAACAGCCTTTCTCAATCCCCAAGCTGCAGTCTATTAATCCCCGTGCCCTCATAAACCCCAGCTTCTTGCAGACGGGCTCTGCACACGCGTTTCAAAGGCTGTGGTAAGAGAGCAGCAAGGTTACCTGTTGAGCAGTTGGGCAGCTTGACCCGACCCCGTCAGACCCAGCAGGACAGGCAGGACAGACAGACAGAGGTGCCCAGCAGCTGGCAGCCCTCCCGCCCTGGCACAGACAGCTAACCCAGGTGTGTGCACAAGCTCACCTCAGGGCCCCAGCTCTGCCCGCCGCGCTCCCGGGGCGCGCTGTGGGAAGCGGCAGCGCTGCCAGCGCTGTCCTTGTGATGGCAGCCCCGAGCAGCGACACAGCCCGAACCCGCCGGGAACCCCGCACCGAACACAGCCACCAAAGCAGCAAAAATCCCCGGCCAGACACACCACTCACAGCAGCCAGCTCGTCCCGCTGCCCGCGCACCGAAAGTAGGGTCGCTTTCCAAATGCAAAGTGAGATATCTGAGTAAACGGGCAGATCGTTCACTGACTTCCCTCTTTGTAAAAGCAAGAAAGAATCATGCTGGGCCTGTTGTATGAAAGAAGCCAAACCAAACCAAAAATCCCAAATGAGTAGCCCCAGGAAGGCTTGTGATGACCAAGTGGTTATTAATCTGAGTAGTTATTAATCAGGGCATTAACTATAAGCCACAAATAACTATAACTATACTAACTATATATATATAGTATATATATACACTAACTATATAACTAACTAACTATAACTACCTGAAAGGAACTTACAGCCAGGTGGGGGTTGGTCTCTTCTCCCAGGCACTCAGCAATAGGACAAGGGGGCACGATGGGCTCAAGCTCTGCTAGGGGAAA
>JAWWEV010000024.1:16493035-16504231 GCA_035583235.1 Hafferia zeledoni | reverse complement strand
CAGAGAGGGGGTGGATTCACCATCCCTGGAGATTTTTAAACGCAGATTGGCCGTGGCACTGAGTGCCATGATCTGGTTAATGGACTAGAGTTGGACCAAGGGTTGGACTTGATGATCTTGGAGGTCTTTTCCAACCCAATAGATTCTGTGATTCTATTCTATGATTCTAAATAAAAAAGGGAATCTGACTCCAGTTGAGCATAAACACATTTAGGAAGGCGATGTTGCATGGCTCTAAGTTTGGTATTCTGTATTAACTGTATGAACAACCATTAGAGCTCACAAAAGTCCCCAGAAGCGTTTTACAAAGGAGAATGTGGAGTTTTCATATGTCTGCCTTGGTGCTTTTAAGACACATATTGGGATTTTTTAGGTACATCACCATTAGCACTTAAAATGTCTCAATCTGTACCTGTATAAAACCCATTGCATTATCTGGGAGACAAAGTCTGAGGTACTTCTTAATGTTAAGTAGTAAATTGCTTACAATGACAGCACCACTGAATAAACTGAAGACTGATTTTTTTCCCCTCAGAGTCATCCATATAAAAGATTTGCATCACTTGAGTTCCTCAGTAACTTCTCTAAATGTCACTATGACACCTAAATCATTTACTGCAGCCTGGAAAAATATCGATCTTGACCTTATGAACAGGGGAATGGTGATCTCCTGGGTAAACCTGCACACAAGGGCTCTGGGAGTGTCCAGTTCTGGGGCTGCCTTGTGCTTCCCCTGTGCCCTCAGGAACCTCACCTTGCCTTTGGGCACTGTTTCCCACACATAAAGTGGGAATAACACACAAAACAGGTACCATCTGGTTTATTTACACAATATTTCCTTTGGAAAGATACATTTCCCACAGTATAATTACACAGGTCTTAGGCAAAGTGGCTCAAGAGTTTATTGACGCTCCTAACAACTAATAAAACAAAATCAACATGAAACGTTTGCTTTGGTTGCTCCTGCAACAATGTCTAACCCAAAAATAATTAAATAGTGTATGAAATCAAGTCCCTGAAAATTATTATCTGTTAATCTAAGTGCTTAAATATATCCATCTTGTTATCAAAAATCTTCTGGCATAACCACTACTATATCATATGGAAATACTCAGAATTTTTTCATTTTTTAAATGAAAAGTATTTTTCTTTTAAATATCACGAGAGGCAAAGCAGTACACATGCTGTACAAATACAGTGCAACCATAAGGACTGAGTCAGAACTTGAATTGTTACATTTTGTATGAAATGAAGAAATCTGCATTTCATGCAAATAGTCCCTGGCAAGGAAGTACTAAACTTGATTCTACAACACTGAACCAGAGATGGTTGACAGTCCATAAGTGCTAAAGAGCATTATTAATATTCTAGAAACTAAACTTCTAGTCAGAAAATGTCAGATACAAAATTGGAACATGGAGTCCTATTTAATTTTTATTTGGCACATATTGGAGAATAATGTCTTTAATTTAATATCCATACTTCATAATTTCATTAGTATTTAAGGCCAAGAGGAATGATTTGATCATTCTGTATATAAATGACTGCCACTTCATCATTATCCTTGGACTGAGTCCAAAACTCTCATACTTGACAGAACCATCAGTCCCAGAAAATGTGTTCTTGGTTAGAAGACGTAGAATCATAGAGTCATTAAGGGTGGAAAAGACCTCCAAGACCAAGTTGAACCTTTGACCAAACATCATCTTGTCAATTAAACCATGGCATAACATTCAGTTGTGTCTTCAACACCTCCAAAGTGGTGACCCCACCACACCCCTGGGCAGCCCTTTCAATGCTCGACAACCCTTTTGGTGAAGAAATATGCTGATGTCCAACTTACCATTTCCTCTCATCCTGTCACTTGCTGTCTGAGAGCAGAGCCTGACCCCAACCTGCCTACACCCTCCTTTCAGGGAGTTGAATAGAGCAAGAAGGTCCCATGGATGGAGAATGCACCGTACCCTTGGGCATGTGTTCCAGTGGCTAATCCCTTTACAAAGGGTGCTTAATTTACAATCTTTCATGTGCTATCAGATTGCAGGTGCTGGTTCTTATCATACTTTACTCAGAAAAGCACCAGCCTACCTCTTCCCACCTCCCCTGCTTGGCAATACCTGGACACTGTTATCACAAGTCCCCTCATACTATTCTTCTAAAAAATGAGACAGATTGAGCTCCTTAAGTCTTACACTGAAAAGCCTTAAAAAAAGTTTTAAAAAATTGGTTTTGTTCCACTCTCCTCATCTCCAAATATTAGCCCCCTTTAAGAAGAGGGTGGCCAAAGCAGCTTGCCCACTTCAGGAGGGCCTTTGCCTTCATTAAACCACACCTGTGGTTTAACAGCCCAGGGTCATAGGAGCCCTTTGAGAACACAAAATGATTCTTTTCATATCACAAGCTGCCCCTTCCATCCAGTGAGCACTGCTGTTTGTTTTCACCCTTTGGCAGTTCTCCATTGCCCTGTGCAGCCCTGTTTCTGCCCCAGAGCAGCTCAGAGAAGCCACTGTGGAGATGAGCAGCTGCTGGCCAAGGGCTGACACCTGGTCACAACCACAAGTTCTGATTAAACATCTCTTTTGAGGTCCCATGAAGAAGGAACAAGCCTGACCAACAGCACTCAGCAAAAAACCAGCAGCAGCCAAATCTAGAGAACAGGAGTCCTCCAAATTCCCTCTCCTTAGATGGAAGTGGGTTCAAATTAGCAAAGGTTCCCCTCCTGAGTGACCTTGCCAGGACATTTATGTCACAAGTGGGTTTTGTCTGTTTGCAGCAAGACTTGACCCACACAAGGGCTGGTTTGTCCCTGTGAGATAGTCACTGGCTTCCTTTAGGATACATCCAGATTTTACCACAATGCAGTGCATTTCTCTGCCTGTATTCCTATTCCTTATCTTCCCCCTTCCAGAAACTAGACTGGTCACTGTGGCATAGTGTGATATGTGTAGGCTAACACCAAGTATAGATTCATTTGTGTTTAATCCCCTTCTGTTAGGTGTGTATAAAAAGCTGCATTCACTGCTATCCTGATCTTGTCAGAACCTCTCAGGTGCACAAACCTGTATCTCCTAACTGTAAGGAAAGCTACATTCATAGTAATTGTTTTACACATGCTTATTATTCAGGCTGTATTAATGAATATTTTAACTGGAGATTAGGCTGAGGTGTGATGTGATTTCCACAAGATAAGAAATAGATTTGCCATGCACTGTTTTATGATTGTAATGGAAGTGTGGCCCATAATCCTACATTCCTTAATTCTTTCCTACTATGTTCATCAGCAATTCAAACTCTCTGGATGACACAGGGTTACAAAATCTCACTTAGAGAAAGTTAGGGACTTGCTGGAAGGCCTCCAAAAATCAGAGGCTTAGAAAACATGGCCTTATGAGGAAAGATTGAGAAACTGGGTGGTTAAGCCTAGAGATAGGAGAGCAAAAAGGATGTGATAATGGAATAGTGCAGCATCCAGGAAAGCAATAACATGTGGAAAGGATAAAAAGTTAGTTTAAATGCAGAAGGGAAAATTAAGTTGAACACTGAGGAAAGTCTAATGACTTAATGGTCCTGACAGCAAACCACTGGAATAAGTTATGAGTTTGTAGAGCCTCTTTCCATGGAGAAACTACAAATGGGTCATACACATGCACTAGGACTGGCATGGATAAGGTAATAAGGTTTCATGAGCAATGAAGTGTGTTTGGCAACTCCCTGGGCTGCCTCCCAACTCTCTTTTCTGTGACACAAGGTTTCCAATTAGGTCATGGTTAAGTACATTTATGCAGAACTATGTCTATCAAAGCACCAGAATAGGTGTTTCCTGGGGACCAAAATTAATTTCTGCTTGTTCTCCATGGCTGCAAAACCTCCTGAACTGGCAGTGTGTTACTTCAGAGGGTTTAGAATCCAGCTGGTTCCTCAGCTACAAAGCTTGTGATTCACTTTGGGAAAGCTAAAGAAAATTTCACTATTTCAGGCCCCAAATTCTGTCAGTTAATTCCAGAGGTGGTAGAATTTGACTCTTGCAATAAGAAGGATAAATTTTGGTAAAGCAATGCCATAAACACTGTCAGCTGGTAAGAAGGGTGACCTTTTTCTCCCTTTATAGCAAGAGACAAGTTACTGTTCTGACAATGTGCAGAAAAGGAAGGTGGGACAATTGAGAGTGTGAAGTGAAGAGGGAACAGCTTTGCTGCAGGCAAGAAAGGTGCAGCCAGAATTAGAAAGAGCTCACACTTTGCTTGATAAAGCCATGTGGAGACATTGTGAAAGATGGCCTGGGGATGGCCTTGAAGGACCTTTGTAACACAAAATGAACCTCCCACCAGCTGAATATGAATGAGCACTGGATCCCAATGAGAAAGTAAAGACTGGACAGTTCTCATCTGTGACCAGAGGCAACAAACAGCATCAGCCTAAGGATTCATGGCAAGCAGTCCACACCAGAGGACCATCCCCTGAGGTGCAGAGCAGCAATGTTATGGCTGGGGAGCACAGACTGGCAGGTGGAGCAAACAGCACCCCAAAGACTGGGGGATATCTGTCCATATGGAGGAAATCTCACATGTCTGAGAGAGACAGCTCAGGCCCATGATTATCCCTCAGGCTGCCATCCAAAGCAGCAGCACCATACAAAGGTGGGGTGTTTAAAGGAAATGCAGTAGCTTCTTATGAAGTGACAGAGTGGCTCGAAGATGCTTTGTTGGCAAGAGGGTATTGCACATCCCAACTGGGAAGCCTGAATGGCTGTGTGAGACAAACCCCTCTCTCCTCCACATCCCAACAGTGCAATCTGAAGATTGCAACACTCGAGCTGTGATCGTGTCCTTTTTCCAGTGTTCCTGTAAAAAGTTCTCAACTAGACCAAAGGCGAGTGTGTCCCAGTAAGAGAATGAGTGGTGTGTCCCAGCAAGAGAATGAGTGGTGTGTCCCAGCAAGAGAATGAGTGGTACGTCCCAGACACTACACCAAGGAAATTCATGCTGATGGAGTGACAATGCAGTGCAAACCATGTTCCCTTCCCTGATTTAACAACACGTATTCCATGTGCAGCTTCAAGGCATCACTAGCTGAATCCTCCCCAGTCTCAAAGGAGTTAAAGGGGAAGCTCATCTCTACTCCCAAACTTCTTATGATTGGGCTGAAGAGTTCATGCACTCAGCTGCTTTGGGAAGGTGTCTGCAAAGAATGCCTGAGCATACTGATGGCTCAGCTGCAGAGCCTCACAACACAGGCAGAGCCTGCAGGCTGTGCCCCTGGCAAGGTGGCTGCTGGTACTGTTGTTCTATTTTCCATTCAGTCTTCCAACAAACAACTTCAGAAGGAAGCATTCCCTTCCCTGAGGCAGAACCAAAGCAAATTACCACAGAGTTAACATGTAAGGACCCCAAGCTAAAAGGTATTGAAAAGCAAGAACTAAGGTGCAAGATCTGCTTAGTAAAGCCACGTGACCACATTATGAGGATGTCAGGACAAGAGACTAAGATGACTTTAGTCTCAGTATTAGCACTGTGGGTGCAGAATCGCACACTATTAGAGGTATGATCACACTACAACCCCAGCAGTGCTGGCACAAGTACAAGAAAGCACAGCCCCCAGTAACTGAACTTGTGTTGTCCATACCCGACACAATTTGCAATTTATAGTTTGGACAGAAGTTCATAACACAATTTATTATCTATACCTGTCCTGTTCTTATCCCTGTATTTCACTGTCCTTTGAGAAAAGGCACACGACCAGAAAAACAACATATTTATCAGGAGAGAGGAGGGAAGGAAAAAACAACATATAATTAAAACGTAAGTGCCTGAAGTGTTGGTCCCACTTCTTTATCAAGTACAACCCAAATCCTGGGGAGGAATCAGTCATGTCTCCATTAACTTCAGAGCTGCTCTTGCAAACCCACCGTGCCAAGAACGCCGCGCTCCGTGTCACCACACAGCGGCACTCTGCCCACACAGTTCCCAGAGGGAAACCTGCAGGCTTTTTCCCCATTACCAAGACACTCACGACCATTTATGCTCATGGCTGAGCAGGCAGGGCTTTCAGAAACCACCAGTCACTGAAACACATGCAATTTGGAAACCGCAGAGATGGTCAAACATCTGCTTTGACAGCAAAAGCATTAGTTAATTACTGGCTGTTAGAAATCAAACACTAGGAAAATCTGATTTAAAAATTGCTGGTAAGTCTCTTCTTCAGATCCTTTTGTTTCCTTCCACCCTCTTCTCTGCACACTTTGCTTACACTTCAGCATTCTGGCTCTACCATTCTGACATCTCAGCTACTTCACACGACTTCTTCCTTCCATAACTCCAGCAGCACCACTCTGAACTCTGGGAAACCACTTACTCTCCATTGCTTCCTTGGAGAAGAAGTCCCAAAGACTCACAAGCAATTACACATCCATCAAAACACACCTCTGCTAGACACACCTGGATCTATTCAAGGTGACAACGGTGTGCTGGCAGGACTGTGGCAGAGAAACAGGACTAGGTAAGGGGAAGGGGTGGAAAGCAGGGATGAGTGTGGAAAGAGCCATTCACACAGGCTTTCCTGGTAAGTGTTGATTTTACTCCTTAAGTGCTAAATGTATGGGACAAAAATAGGCCTTAATCTTTATGACCTAAACATAACACACAGATGAGGGATCAGAACTCAGGTCTGTAATGATGGACATAAAAGAGAGGGAGCCCACACGATGTGAAAAGTCCTGCTCACCCCTCCCAGCTGACCTTTGGATGTGGCCTGTGATAATGTAGGGGGAAGTTGGCCTGCTAGTGATAAAATATGTCCATTCCAACACTTTCCCCAAGGTCCTTAAGCCAGATTGCCTGGGATTTGCAGATAGCAAAGCAGGTATATTTAGCCTCCAGTGAAACAGACTGTGTGAATATGCAGGTGCTCCAAAGTCCACCTTGAGTCCTGCCCCTTCCAAGCTCCACCTTCTCACCTTCCCTGCTTTCCCAGGTCTTACAGAAGGCCCTGTGCTGTGGGGACAGAGCTGACACAGAGGAATCTAAAAGCAATGGTTCCAACATGACAATTGAGTGCAGTTCTTTCAAAGCCAAAGGAAGAGGGGACTCCAGAAAGGGTCTGACCAATTCCCAGCTATTTCTGATCAGTCTCCACCTTTGCAGCTGCCAGCTCCAATGAGCCAGGCTTGCTGCCAGTTACCCAAGCAGAAGAATCCCAGATGCCTACAGAGATCAAAAGCATTATCATGCATGTGTGGCATAAATACCAGTGACAGAGATTCATCTGGGTGAGGAAACTCCCTCCACAGCCAAACCTCCACTTGGAGACTGGGCCAGAGCTGTAAATCCATAAATTATGACACAAGATTTTACCTACAGGGACTTTGTCTTCCCTTTTCAGGGAAGAGACTTGGATAGGAAAACAATACACCTTAGGAGAGCCAATTCCATTGTACACAAGAAAAATAGAATATATGAAGTAAGAACATTCATGATGTTCAAGTCAAGGTTTTCTTTGGAATCCCCTTGTTTTTGCACAGGGGAAGGCAATAAACTGTCTCTATTCATGCTCCTCCACCTTTGCTATACTTTCTCAGTCATGTCTCCTCCAAGTTGAGAACAATTTCTCATTCAATCCCATACAGAAGCCATTCATTCCTTGAGGATGAAGAAAACAAAACCAGATGTTGTATTCAAAAGCAAAAGCAAATTAGGACAAACAAACCCAAACACTAAAACCAAACACGCACTCTCACCCAAAACAACGAAATAGTGTTCTCTAGTTTGTTCTTTCTTTCTTAGCTTCTAGCATTTCATTTGTCTTTCTCTTAAGCCTGACCTGATGCTTTCATGAGGTTATCTGACATAACCTCCAAGATCCTGATCAGCTCCAAGCCCATGATTTTATGTGCACAACAATCACTGCTTTTCTCTGCACATCTCATTTTGCTTTTACTCCTGTGAAATTTCCTGCACCATTTTGCTGGCCAGCCATTCAGTTACAGGGTTTTTCAACAATTCTTTCCTGTTGACTATTGCCTTTTCTGTCTTGAAAAAACTTAATTTTAACAGCAAAGTTTGCAGTCTCACTGTTCTCCCTACTTTCAGTGGTCACTCCTGAGTATGTTTAACATTACACATCCCAGCACCAACCCATGAAACTCCCCTGGCAGCATTCTTGCACTGGGATCCCTTTTCTCCCACCTTGTTTCCTATCTCTTTGCCAACAATTTATACATCTCAGGACCTTCTCTCCTACAAAATGCCTGCCCAGTTTCCCAGTAAGGTATTATGTGAAAGAACTTTGTCAAAAGTCTTACAGAAATCTAGTACCAGCTGGTTCACTCTTATCTATTCTTTTCAAGGAACTCCAAGAGGTTTGCAAGACAAAGCTCTTGCCTTTACAGAATCCACATTGACTTTTCCAAAAGTGACAGTGTTTGTGTCATTGTCAAATATACTTTTTTCTATTACACTTTTACTAGTTTATGTACTACAGATGCCAGGCTTACAAGCCCTTAGTTTCCTGGATCCTCTTAGAACCTTTTTTTACAGATTGATGCTATATTTACCCACCCTCCATGCTTCAGGTGCCAAGAAATTTTTAAGAGCAATGTTACACACTGCCTTTGGCAATACAGCTATTTCATCCTTGAGTTCCTCAGACTTCAGGTGAAGCCTTCCAGTCCTGGCAATTTGTTAGGGTTCAAGGCTGCACAAATGTTGGATTCTGGATCCAGACCAGAAACCTGTTTTGCCAACATTTTATGTTCTGTGACAAAGTGGGGGAGCAAGAAGGTGTTAACACCCTCACTAAGCAGCCAGGGAGAGCTCAGAATGAAAGAAAGCCCAGTGAGAGCTGGGTATAAAGCCCTACAACACATCCTCCTACACAAAGACCTCTCACACACCCTGTGTGGGAAGGTGAACCTCATTGCAAAGGTATCGATCATCACTGTACTCACAGCCTAACAGTGAAACTGGATGACTTTTCCCAGTGCTGACCCACACCAAGCCTCATGATCACACCAATGCAGAGCAGTAGCAGTCACAAAAGGGATATATTTTCAAGTAATTTAAGTGTGTGGATATCTTGGAACACTTGTGTATCACCTTAGGCCTCTCAGCCTCATCAAAATCACACCAGACAGCCAGCCAAGGTGCTGAGACAAAGGGACAAAAGAAATTGTAGAAATTCTCCACAAACCTTCCCTTTTTTCACACCAGAGGCTGTTAGAATTCATCATTCTTCCAAAGGAGTCAATTTGCCCCATTTCCCTTCTCCTACACATGTATCCCCCCTGTTCCTTTGTCATTTTGTTTTCTCCCCATTTCTTTACCAGGGCTTTTATTTTCTCTCTTTCCAAGGACTTCACATGCTGTGCATTTCATTGTTTTTCATCTCACTGACAGGATCACAACTGCTGGGAAATTCAGGCCTCTTTCCCTCTTCTGATCTTAAACAAAATCAGTGGCTTTCTATCCAGAAATCAGCCCTGAATATTAGAGCTGATCAGATGCAGCAGCCACTGGTGGCTTGTCACAGGCAGATAATGCAGAGACAGGCAAGTTCTTACTCTTTCACCTTGCTTCTTTAATGGGCAGATCAAAAACACTAACTGTGTGACAGAAATGAAAATAAAGTATCTGGGCTCCTCGAGATGTATTCATTAACCAGGTGCTAGGTTTGCCAGGGATTTCAGTGACTTGGGGGTTGAGATACAGGCTTTGAATTTTGATAGCAGCAGTGCCATTTCAATCGAGGTAGAATTCAGATTCCACTGATATCAGAAGTGTTCATTAAGAAAAGAGAAGAGAACCAAAAGAACAATCAAGAAAAATCAATCTATTTTGAAACATCAGCTCAGCCAAAGCAGGAAATGAGTTCTTCAATCTGTTATCCAGTTTTAGCCCCTGCTATTCCAGGAAGAAGGGAGAGGCCAAGGCATGAAACACAAGGACACATGTCAGCTTGAAGTGCCCATGGATTAGTTGCAAGACAGTGTTGAAATCAGGTAGGTCTGGTTTTGGAAAGTCTTGTGCTAACAACAAGATTGAAGAAGAAAAAGTAGTTTTGCAGACTGCTTGAAAGTTGAAGAAAGCAGGCAAACAAGTCTGACAAAGCAATCTGTTTTTCTTATAATTATCTCCAGTTCCCAGAGAGTTTCCTCTGGGTTTATTAGAAAGCTAGTAGCATCTGGCTCCTCAGGAATCAAGTTCATCCCTTCTGCAGTATTTACTTGGCTAATCACAGCAGCTTTGAGAGCCTGAGATCTTGCATTGTGCAGGCCACCAGGAGACAGGAAGGGCCTGTTTAAAGGGGAGCTGATCAAGCAGGGAGGGACAGGGCAGAGCTGACAGGCAGCAGGCACGCACATGGGGGCTCATCTGAAATTCCAAACTCTCTTCTAAAGGAAATCAGATGGAGATCAGGCATGGGATTCATTTGCAGGGGAACAATTTGCTTTTCTTATCTGGCCCTCCAATCCTGTAGCACACCTGTGACGTGATATCCTCCTCCTCATCTGTCTCTCATCCAGGATCCAAGTCCTCCTCCCTCCCATGCAATGCTACACCATCCCACCTTCCCTCCCGGCTCCTACCTGTGCCCAGAGAACCCAGGCACAGGCACTCACTGTGACTCCTCATTACGGCTCAGAATTTTCCATTGCCTTCTGCAGCCCTCATGGTTATTATACTCTCATCGCCTGGGCAAGTGAGCTCAATCTTCGCTTTTCTGATTTTCTATTGTCTGTTTATTAGATGGGCCCTTTGTGAACTCAGCAGTTCACACTCTCCTGCGGTGCCAAGTGTAAAATTAATATTGACTAAAAAATCTGGCCACCTCTTTCTGGCCAGAGAGGAGACATTTGAATTAATGGGAATGCTACAGTGTTTCACACCCACTGTCATCCTTCTGGAACCTCCAGCTCTTACTGCTCATTTCTAATTGCTGGCATTAACTCTTTATCAGATGTTACGTCTGTTCCTGGTGCCCACCAGTGCTGGGCTGGCCGGGCCCACCCAGGGCTCACTGGTGTCCTCACAGGCAGCCAGCAGAGCTGCTGGTGTATCAAACATGAATTCCCACCCCCAGCTGACAGGCAGGCAAAGCCACAGCCTCTGCCTTTACCAAGTGTCCCCACAGGAATCACAGACTATTCTGAGTTGGAAGGGACCCACAAGGATCATCGAGTCCAACTCTTAAGTCAATGGCCCA
>JAWWEV010000024.1:16427464-16492935 GCA_035583235.1 Hafferia zeledoni | reverse complement strand
AAGGGGGTTTGGTGAGAGCTCTGCTGGCACCCAAAAGGACACAACTCAAGCACTACTTTCTACCAATCTGCCCATGAGGTTGGGCAGGTTGTTCCTGCAGGCTGACCCAGCGGAAATGTCTCAGGGCCAGATTGTTTTGTGTCTGTGGCCTCCGTTCAGCTCTCTGGCAGAGAGGTAACTGCCAGTGACTGAGGGGACAACTACTGTCAGATGTGGTAGGCCATTTACCCTCTCACAGCAGTAGCTATCTGTTGTAGAGCTGAGACCACAAGTTTTTCAGTAAATGTCACCAAATAGTCCCTAAAGAGATGGCATTACCTCCAAACAGCTCAGAAATTTCTGAGAGGTGAAATCCTCTGTCAGCTGAGCACAGGCTGTGGCTCAGGGTGGGGACATCCCTGCCAAAAAGCCCAGTTGCTGTGGCTCTCTCCAGACATTGCCCTGTTTGCACAGAGAAGTGACAGGATTTTCTAACTGGTGTCACTGACCCAGGGCCACTGCAGAGCTCAGGAGGAAAGATGGCCTGAATTAGGGATCTCAGTGCTCTTGTACATTTTCAGTGCTTGATAACACAGCTGTAAAACCCCTGGAATGGTGTCACATCCACACACAGAGCGGGACACTGAAAAGCTGAGTTATCCAGGGGTCTTCCCTACTGAGTGCACACGTTTGGTTTCTTTCAGAGCAAGCCCCAGAGTGCTCTGGCCTTACACAGGAGCAGAACCACTGCTGGGACAGTGTGTGCTGCTTGAGAAACCAGCACTGTGCCCTGTGCCTGCAGACAGCTGAGCCCTGCAAACCACGGCAGATCATAGCCAGGTCAGAGGGGCAGTGGGGGAACAGGCAAAGCATTAACCCACTGAAAATGGAGACCTTTTCCTCACATGGGCTGATTTCCAAGGTGTTGGCAATCAAGGTTTGTTTCAGTGCATCCCCACAGGCAGTTACGGCCAAGTAATAGATTTGGGTTTCCTACTGGTCAAAATCCTACAAGGAGGTCAAGAAACACAGTCCAGGGAGCAAAAGAAGATTAAAGAGATGCTGAACATGCTGTGCTATGATCTCAGGCAAAGGAAATCTTGCTCTTGCATTCCTTGCACACCCTAACCCTTTACAGCAAAGAGCTCTGCCAACCTCTCAAAACAAACATACAATGCAATTATACCAGTATAACACCATTACCACTAGTACCTCTCTGCATTGGCATGGCAAGTGTAAGAGGGGCGATTCAGACTTTAATAATATTATCATTATTTCAAGTAGCATTGCCAACATGAATCATTTGATAAACACTGAGCTAACAAAACAAATTATATATTTTTCCCTGTTTTCCTCACTTTCATGAATTGTCCCAGCCCATCCACTGCCTGCTGCAGAAGACTTCTGTATCACTGCTTTTACTTTCAAAATTAAGATAATACTGAATAAACTTCTGTTCTCCAATGAAAGTCAAGTAATGGAAGCAGCCAGATGTAAAAGTCTCTCCTGGTCACATCAAGCACATTGTAGACTTCCAGCCCTATTATAAGTGGAGGAGTGGTGCAGAATTACTGCACATATGAAGGAACCAAGACACCAAGAAGTGCTGTCACATCACACACCAGTGGGTGACCAGGAACTGAACTCCTACCTCCAGCCATGACAGATAAAGAATTTCCTTTTTTAAAAGCAAAGGACACATGGTCTCTAATGTTTCACCTGTGGATACTTAAAATAATCGGATCTGGACAGATTAAAGGCCAGTGGCAGTTGCTCAGATGAATATAAAGGTCTATATGGAGCTATGAGAACTGCCAAAAGTACTTGATTTTCAGATTACACCAGCCATAAAAAAATATGGATCACAGAATGCTGTCAGGAGAGACAACAAATGCTTTCCAAATGAAGTGTCAGATCATGGCAGCTCAGGCAGTAATAAAACAGTGCACCTGCTAAGCAGGGCCATGTGCAATGAACCCCCTTGCCCAGCACAGCAGAGCTGCAGGTGCACAACCACAGCCAGCAGAAGGCTTTGCAGCAGCACAGATCCACACCAGATTCTGTCCTTCCTGCAAAGGCAGAAAATTTCCAATTGACTCAACTTTCCTCACATCACAAACAACAGTCAAGACCAACAGTGACAGGTTTTGAAATCCTCATCTTCTGGCTCACAGGAAGATCTATAATAGCAAAGGAACAGAGAGATAAAAGCCTTCATGCAGTATGAAGAATTCACTTTACTGAACCAAAAATTAAAAACCTTGTCCTTTGAGAAGAAGATAGCAGTTTTTTCTTTGCCTTGAAAGATCTTTACGAAAAAGGAAAAACATGCACTCCAAGCTCTCCATCTCATTAAGATAAATCAACTTAAGGGGCATATTCTTGTGTAGCCCTGTACAACCTACAAATCATATTAGCAAATGGGTTGCAGATCAAGTGAAGACAGGCTGGCAGGACTTACCCAGGGTGCAGTACCACAGAGGACAAGAGAATCAGCCCTGCTGTACACCCGACAAAACCCCTCCTCTGGGCCTTCATCCCTGTACTTTAAAAGGTGAGGAAAGTGAGCTTTGAGAAGAGTGATCCAGCCCTCTTGCTAGAAAAACATATATGCCAGTCTTCATTTGCTAACTTGATACTTGCCTCAGTCTCTTACAAAATGGCCACAATTCACAGACTGTTCTGAGTTGGAAGGGACAAAATGACCATTATTATTGTGCTATTTGTCTAATCAAAGTGTAAAAGGTGCATTTTACTTGGCAGGTGCTGTGATGAAGGTAAACTTCTTCAGTATCCACTCAGTAACGATTAAGGCATGTTAGAGTTTAAAGCTCTAGATTACAATAACCTTTAAAAACGAATTGTTTTCCTTTGCATTGCTGCAGGGCACAGTAAAGGAGGTTAAGGCACCTTAATTGCATTTCCATTCCTAGGATGTTTTTAAATCATGCTTGGGCTACTATTCTCAAGTTTCCAAGGCTTGAGCTGAAAGGATGTCACCTGAACTGCAAAAAAACGGGGAAAAGTAACCCTGCCAGGAAACACAGGCATTTCCTGAAGTTAAATCTCAGGCAACTGGGGTGTGTCTGACACTCAGCAGTGCTGCAGTTCAGAGACAAAAGGGTTAACATCCACACAGCACAGTAAAGGACAGAATAGCTGATTTAGAAAGCTGTGCCAGAACATCCTACATCTAAGTGGTCCAGGCCCCAAAATATTTCCCTGTGGCAATTCTGCTTCCAGTTCTGACTGGTTCTTCGGTGGTTGAGACATTTCTGTGCTGCAACATCCAGTGTTGAACACTCCTTGCTGTGCATCTGCTCCCAATTTCCCCCACTCCAGATTCATCTACCAGCCAAAATTACAGCCCAAATGTCACTGGCAGTGAGGGCAGGGAGAGGCAGAACAAAGTGCTCCTCTGACACAGCAAGCTTGTGCCAGGTATGTGGAGTACAGCCCCGAGTGACTCATTACCAAGTTTTGTGGGTTAATTCAGAGGACAGAAGTTGATCTGGACTCTGCTGGCTGGATGTAGATGACAGCAAGTTTTGTTCTTTAAATGGGAGTGGTTGCTTCAAGCATAGGGGCACTGTATTGGCAAGTCTGTTTCTCACCACAGCGTTAATAAAATGTGAGAGTGCAGCACTCACTCTCAATTTGTGGGAAGTGCTTCCAAAGCTATTCTCTACCTCCCAGGCTCACGTGTGATATGGCTGGGATTTACAGCCTCAGTTAACTTAATGTAGCTTTTCCAATTTGCATCTATTTCCTGAAAGATTCAAGCCTAAGGAAAGTGGATGCTAATGCAGGAGTCTGTATTTGGATTGGTGAAGCAGATAATCCAAGATTAATTTCATCTGACAAAAGAAATCTATTATTACAGTGTCAAACTCCAGTGTGCAGCTCGTAGCTCTCAGCAGGACTGGAAATGCAACTCAGCACCTGCACTCTTACACACCAGGTGCTACTTAAAAACACCCAGGGAGACTGGAGTGATTCTGACAGGGGCAAAAGCCTCTTTGAAAGCAAGGCCATGAGTATCCTGTCTTATCACTTGGCTCCTGGATGGCTGGAGCATTGAGCCCGCATGGAGCAATAAGATTATGCTGGCACTGATGGGCACAACATTCCTTTAGAAAACCTTGAAGCAGATCCAGCTCCTCACCAAAAACATAGAGCTCCATTGACTGAATCACCCACCACAGACGATTCAGGTCCATTACACCCCTTCTGCCCCTCACTCGTCTCCCCATTACATCTTCAGCTTGACAAAAGATGCTACTGTGACTTTAGCAATTATTGCAATCTTAGCTGCTCCTCTCACTTTCAGAAGTTTTCTTTCTTGCAAAGCCCAGAGCAATATTGCAATGGTCCTCAGACCCCACTCCTGCATAAAACACCAACATTAACCCCAAAGCTTCTGCACATGTGAGAAACATGTCTCTGTCTGCACCACTTGGCTGGAGTACTTCCTATACACTAACAATTGGTTCTGATAAAATTTCTATAGAAAACCATCACTGCAGAGTCCATGGCACAAAATGCTAAATAAACCAACTCCATCTGAAGGAAGCACACACAGAAGCTGCTCTGAACTGGAGACTGGCTCTTCTGTCCACAAGAAGACTCACTGCTCTGAGGACTGTTTGACACTCTTCCCTACTTCAGGGCTCCAGTTGAGACAGTGATGCCTTCCAAGGCTCCCAAGAGGAGCACTAGACAGCATCCAGGCCATGCCCTCACTGCAGCCCCCTCTCAGCTGCTGAAAATGGCAGGAGTGTTCTGACCCACGAGCATATTCATCTGCATGGCCTGAATCTCTGGCTGTGTTTCTTTCCAGTATTTACTAATTGTCACATTCCTTTAATTCCCTGCAGCCATCATGCAACTCCCTACTCCTTTCTCCCCAAGGTTTCAGCTTTTTTCTCCCCAGCTCCTGCCTGCACAGGTGACAGTTTCCCTCAGAGGCATCTGCAGTGACCCCTTGGCTGTGGCAGGAACTCTGCCACTCATTTCTGTCTCTTGCTCAGCACAAGCACATGGGCACACAAAGGCAAACCCCAAACAGCTGGTTGTTACAATAACACATTATAAAACTTACTAATCATTTCTCCTGCGTATTAAGGATCTCCTCCTTCCTTTATCTGCCTACCAGAACCAGGCTCATAGTTGTTGACACTGCTTTGGGCAAGGCAAGTGTTGAACTTCCTGGCTCTGTCCTGCCCAGATGAGGTCAGTGGGAGCTCTGCAGCCACTTTCAGTGAAAGCAGAAAGAGACTCAGCATTATGAAGGTCAAAGAGCCTTCTAAATGTTTCAAATACTTCCACTTTCAGAGTAATGCAAAACCTGCATGCAACGTTGCAGGGAGGGGACAACACCACCTTGCCATCTCTGCTATGCAAGCAGCTTACACACTGGAGCATGGGATTTATTCACACCCATCTCAGCACAAATAAATGCCAGATCTCTAGCAATCCATCTTTCAGACTGTGGCAGAATGAGCTGGTTCAGTGACCTGTTGGGGTAGCAGTTGCCCCTAGATGGTTACAGAAACAGAAAGTCCTGTCTGATCCATGCCCTGAAGATGATTTGAAATCCCCATGCTTGCCTGGGAGAAGACATAATACAGGCTTAAGCCATCTGTGTTGGGTCCTGAATCCTCATATATGCCCCATGGTGCAGAATAAACATGTCATGAGACATGACACTGTCTTCCTCCTGTCGAGCTGAATCTGTCTCCTTGGAATCAACAACTTACAGTGACATACCCCAACCGCAGGAAGATGCAATAACTACCAATATTGTAATAATCCATAAGCCTCAAAATAAATCTTTGCCCTCTGTGCTGGAAGCAACAACGACCAATGGGGAAAAAACCCTCCAACAAAAAAATCAAAATCCCCAGAATAAAATACAACAAGTCTCTTTCAGACTGTGGAGGCAACGACAGCTCAGAAAATAAACCCTGGGAAACTGGGAAAGTTCTGGGGAAAGGCTTTTAAAATGACCCACAAGAAAACAAAAATCACCAGGGTCTGACAGGGATCCTCATCTTTCTTGCCTTTAGCCTGTGTCATGTTAACTCAACTCCTTGTCAAAACAAGTTCTGTTTTGCTGCTGTCAGCACAGTGGGCTTAACGTAGCTTAAGAAAAACATCTCAACACTATTCTTCATACTTCATATATCATCTCCAACAAGCCAGAGAGCAGAAAACAAGCTGCTACTGTGCCGTTGATTATTGGTGATCATGTGGGCAGGCAGGCCCAACGAGGGAAGAGCTGAACTCTGCTAAGATCTGTTTATAGCTATGCACAGAGGCAACAACGAGTACCAACACAGGGGGAGCTTGTGACTCAGGGTAACTTCCAGACTGCCTGTGAGCTACAGAAACACAATTCCACATTTTCAGCACTAACAGTCTCACCAGAGAGCACTACTCTGACAGGGCTCTTTTGCACGGCTCCCATTGTTTAAGAGCAACAAAGTTGTTGACCATACAAAGCATTTTTACGTATAAAGACTGCCAAGAACAGTTTAAAAGAAGAGTCAGAGTTGAGATGGAATAGACACTGAGGAAAAGTACTGCTATTAAAAACATTAAAGCAAAACCTGCCATTTGGTCTTTTCCTTTCTCAAGCAGTTTGGCTGCTAATCTAGTGAAGGCAGTCACTTACTCCATCCCTTGTAATTATCCTGTTTTGCCCAAATCCATTCCTCTGGATGGTGTCTGTCTCTGCACATGCAGTAATTTAATACAGCTACTGGCTTCAGTCACAGAATGTTAAATATTTACCTTTTTTTGTTTAATTGCAGAAATCAGAACATTCTCCTAACAGCATGTGAATAAAAACTTGGTGATTCATCCCTGAAATAACTCAGGTCAGTGTTCTAGAACATCAGCTATTTAATTTAGGAGAATCCCCAAAGACATGAAGAGCATTCCTGATATGAAGGTATTCCTGCCAGTGTTTCACTGTGCACCATGTATCTATTTGGGTTTGCATATCCACCCTGTGGAAGTAGCTCATCATCATTTTCCACTGGTATTCAGGAGGGATCTCGTCCTGCTCTCAGCAGCCAGCATTACAGTCTTCATACTCTCTGCTGAGATTTGATGGTTCATTTCCTCTGCCCCGACTAACTTCAGCTTGTCAATATTGCCCTGCAGTTCTGTAAAAAAAGTACATGCAAAATATACTTATTTGTACTTTGAGCAAATAGTTCCTCATCTTGTAATTTCCTTACACAGCAAGACAGTGGTGATAAAACAGGTTTAAACTACAGATTAATATTAAACCCCTCTTGCTCTTCAAGGCTTCTCTGCTGAATTCTTGGACATTCTGACACTGTGCTCAAGGTGGTCTTGCTCCACTCCTTGAAGTACCTGAGTGTAGAAGTGAAGCTTATTCCTCAACACTTTACAAATGCTGGGAGCTTAGCATGAATAATTTAGAAAAAAATTCAGATGTGGAGTCTAGCTCAGAAAGGATGTTCTGTGTTTCCAAGTCCACTCTCCGTAATTCATCAGCAATATCTTAGACAATTGGTTTTTTCTCTCCACTTTTCCTATGGGAAGGATGTGTTAGCTTCACTCTGATGGTTAGAAGTATCTTCTCATTTGCAGCCTCAGTCTGAAAAGGAATAGCTCACATTTCCCTTCAGCTGAAGGAATGCATCTCCCTCCCCAGTATCTTTCCTAGGATGCATTAGCAGACAGTTTGCACAGGCCTGTCAGACTTTTTTATTGCTAGTTATACTGAGATTTTTAGCATTCTCTTATGGGACAGGGTCTCTCTTAGCCAATGGCCTCAGGTGCCCTCCTCTCTTAAAACAAATTCAGAGTGTGAGATGGGGAGGTGGGAGTGGAACAGGGCTCAAACACAAACCTTAATCCTGTTGGATCCACCATCTGGCTTCTCATTCCCATCTCTGTGCAGTTCAGAGCCTCCTGAGGTATCCCCAAGACAAACTCCCCATTTCCAGATGTTGCAGATACCACCAAGAACAACTCTTCCCAAGAAGACAAAGCTCACTTTAAGTCAGACCATACCATCATTCCAGTTACTGTGTGGTGACAAAGAGCCCTGAAGGCAAGCATATGCACTGGTCTCGCCACTGCAAACTCTGGAATGAGCCTCATTAAGACACACAAACTCTGAGCAGCCAGCTCTGATCCGCCTGCACAGACAGCAGAGCCACGGTGTGTTGTCAGGGTGTCCTCATTAAACCCTTTGTCACTTCACTAGAGCAGTGACATGAGCCACCTGTCCTTCACACACACTTGCTTCACCTCTTCTTTCATCCAGGCATTCATTAGGCCACAGAGTGGAGAAGCCATTTCTTGTAGCATTCAGCACATGCACCTCACTTGCCTGCTGCAGATTTCTCACCTTATGTCACATCACTGAGAAAAGTTGGCTACGAAGTTGTTAAATGCATCATGTTAAACACTGTTAACCTGTAAAACCCCACTGGGCAGCTGCTGTACATACCTTATGTTTTTGCAGCCAGGATCTGCCATCTTGCTGGCTTAAAAGAAACGTTCATTTCCCCAGGAAGAATATGGAGTTGCATTCAATTTCTCTTCCTGCCCCTTTCCTCTTACTCACTCTATCAAAGCTTTTTCTCCTCCTTCATTTGTAGCCAAATGCTCTACAGCAACACCCTGGCAGACCCTTGAGGCCAATCAGTCCAAAGCTCTCCTGAAGCCACAGCAAGTTTCGCTGGCTTCCACTGGAGTAGGGCATGGAGTCAGGACTCTTCCTGCTGACTATGGCACCTCCCTTTCCCTTAAAACAAGCTGCCTCCCTGCTAAAACCTGATTCACGTGGAGCTGAGCCCAGTCTCACTGTTTTAGTCCAGATCAGAAGCAGTGAGGGATCCTGAGCAGCAGCAAGGACAGACACGAGTGGGGACCTCGCTGTGGCAGCCCTGTGCTCCAAGACACTTGCTGTCAGTGTCAGCAAGGAGTCACTGCTGCATTTGATGCCCTCTGAGCAATGCAGACTGAGTGAGGAACACAAAAAACTCATTGTTTGTGCAGCATTTGCAACTCAAGCATTTCCTAGGCGTAGAGACTACTGCTCTTTGGATGATTCCTGCTTTCTTGGAAAGTACAAGGCAGTAAACATCTCCAGAGCAACTGCTTGCATTAGGCAGCAGTGATACCTGCACAGACCTTGTAGCAGAGCACTCAAAGAACAGCTTATTTCCTTCTCCCCTACTCCTCTTTCCAAAAGTCCATGAAATACACCTGCTTGTTGCTCTTCCTTGTCAACCTCTTCTACCAGAGAGGAAACAAAACAGCAAGACAGGATGTACTGCAAACCTCAACTCACATTTCAATCCTTCTGTTCATCTGGGGGAAGGGAAGAAAATGGAATATGATCTCCTACCTCCTTCAGAAAAATAAAAGCTCACAACACTGTGTGGGTGTCAGGAGAATAGGGCAATAATCAGGTCACAGCACATCTCTAGCTACACCAAGTTCTCAAGCACTTGCAGTCAAGCCCAGACACTTGGAACTTAGCAGTTCCCAATGGGATGGACCCATCTTGAAGGAAGAACGTGATTCCAGACAGCAGCAGAGCAATGTTTGTATCATGTTGCTGTAGGATGACACCACTGCAATCCAGAATGCTACACCAAACAGCAAAGAAACTGCAATTAAGAGCTGCATGACAGGAAGCAGAAAGTTTGCACCTGCCACTGAGCCTTTCAGACCAAACTGAAATAACCCACTTGGATTTAATCTCTTCTTCCTAAAGACAAAGCCCCAACTCATATGTTTCCAGTCTGCTGATGACAGACGGGCAATTTTGTCAGAAAGCCAAAGACTTAAGTAGAAAATTCACAACTCCTGTTCCTAATTCTGTCTCATATTGTCTTAGTCAAGGCATCTCATCGTTGTTGCTCAGCTTTTCCTCCATGAAGAGTGGGGGTTATACTTCCCTGGGCTCTGCTGAGCTTCAGTCACGCACTCTGGAGCCCATCATTGCTACCAGAGAGTAACTTCTTGTTTCTTAAACACTGGAAGGTGCCATATTTATTCACATAAAGCAAGTATATCACACCATCCAAGTAGTTCATCCTACTGAAAGAGGCAGGAAAGAGCACATGTATAGCATGAAAACAAAACAGGCATGTTCTGGATGTCTCAATCCAGATAAGAAACAGAGCATCACCTCTCCCAGGCTTCAGCTCCTTCTCTTTCTCTATCAGAAGTGGAATCTACACCCACAGTTGGACTGGTCTGCATTTAGGTCTTTGATTTCCACCCCAGTCTCTTCTTCCTCTCCTGGATGTCCCTGCAGAGCTGTTCTGAGCACACACTACACGCTGTTTGCCTCTATTCAGGCTATATTGAATGTAAGTATCAATATGGTCAGTACAGAAGATCAATGACATGGCCCATTCTTCTAAATGCAGCCCTAAAATGACAGTCTCAGCAAAGCCTGTGCTGCTAAACAGGGATACTTGAGTTTTCTTGCTAACCAGAGATGGTATGAGTGCACTGATTAACAACCACTTTTAAATAAAGGAGGAAAGCAGGTGATGATAAAAAGCCATCAGATGGAATAAACTGCCTTGCACTGAGCATCACCACCATTTCTGGGACTTGAAGCTGAAATTTTTATTTCAATTTTGTAAGGTGAGAGAGAGATTGTGCACTTTGCAAAAAGAATTGGGTGTACATATGTATTCTAGAAGGAATAAAGGGATGCTGTTCCTGCAAGGAGTGGGAAGAGGAGGAAAGTGGTATTTTTAAAAGCATTAGTGCATAGAAAAGCAGGATGTATAATGGGGAGTTCCTTGTGTCTAAAAGCTATAAGAGTACCCATGTTCTTGCTCATCACAGGCACTATAAAATACCCATACTCAGAGGAGTGATTTTGTCCCTGCTTTTATTACTTTTTTAATTGCCCTGGTACCATCTCCCACCCACCTGCAAACAGCTCCCTCCCCTCCCCTGCTCTTGACAGGGAACAGAGCATGCTGTCCCCTGCCACACTCCCTGCTACCAGTGAAATGGAAGAACTTTGAGTGCTGAGGATTTCAGCAACACTCTCCATGGTCTAAGAAACAGAAACCAATCTCTTGCTACACCACTTTTTTTTTTTGACAGATGTATTTGGAATCCCTCACTGCAGGGGGTGGGAAGGGATTTTGTTATTTTACTGCAAGCAAAACCAAGAACTGCTAAACAAGCAAAAATCAGAACAGTTCCTGTTATAGACAATGCTGGTGTTCAGCAGCTGGACTGTAGCAGTCACCTGTGCCCAGTGTTTCCTGATGGGTTCTTACCTTCCCCAGCAGGACAATGGTGCCAAACTCTTTGTTTTCTGATGTCAAACATATTTTTAAAGCATGGGTTTGTGTTCTCAGTGCCACCTCAAATCTGTGCTTCTCTCACTGCTGGCAGCAGTGCCAGTTGCTCAGTAGCACTGCTCCTGAGAGCTTTTTAGATCATAGCTACTTTCAAATTACACTAAATATAAAATCATGCCCACCTGCACACTAAACATTCATTGCCAAAGCTGTACCTTCCAGTGGGCAGGGCTCTAACAGGCAGTGGCCCAGCCAGGCCCGTCTCCTCTTAGCTGTGCCACTGTCCCTGTGCCATCCTTTCCCCTTCCAGCTTTCACCCAACACACCTCTTTGATGGGAGTTTATACTTTGCCTGGGCACGGTAAATGCTTCCATTCTATAAGGAGAAATGGTTTTACTTCTGTCAACTGCTCTGCAATGACTTGCTGCCACGCTACAGAAATTCCAACACTCCTGAAGCCATTTTACTGCCTCTTGCAGACTTCAGTTCATTGCCTTAATGGGAAGGCAATGCTGTTTAGAGTATCAACAACAGAAAGAAGACAATAGTGGGATGCATCTGAGTCCTGCAACATCCTTGTTAGACCTTGCTTTCTTTTTCCAGAAGCAGAATAATGCAATGATTTGTGTTTCCAGAAATAGACCATGCCATGAGATATGGCACTTCTACCACAGCAGACCCTTTGCCAATCACAGAACACTTTCAGAAAAAAAAGCCCCAGGAGAGTTTATTGTTGCCATTTCTGATGCTTTAAATAAATAAAAAAAAAAAGCTAGCAAAGACTCACTGCTGGTAGCTCCTCCCAAACACAGGTGGAACTTCAGACCTTTCATTCCAGTCAGGGCTATGAGCCTGCCTCAGCTTTCCACAAACTTTTGGATGGTGAGTACAAGGATATCTGTGCCAATTGTGAAGGGAGAAGTGTAACAAAGGGAAAGCTCAATCACAGTTGTAACACAAGAGGCTCTGCCCCTCATAAGCCCTTTAAAACTCATACCACATGGTGCTCTCTGGATTTTGAGTGGTCTCTGCACTGGACCTAGAAGGCGTTGGATGACAGGATAAAACAAATATGTATGTAATATTCCTTACAGGAAAAAAGATTCCCATTGTCACCACCATAACACTTTCTCAGCCATCAATACCAAAGAGAAATGAATGCCAGGAATTCCTGGCCAATGACTCCACTCCTGCTGCAGAAATCCACTGGTAAAGAGCACAAATCCAAGGCATCCTCCTGGTACCTATGTGGCACTGGAATGAGCACAGGTTGTTTTGTGGAAGGGAAGCCAACGTGTCTGCACATCCACTTCCTGCAGTCGCGTGCTGAGGTCTGATATGTGCACACAAATACCAGCACACACATTTTAAAAGCCTTTTTAAAACTCAAGTGTTTATGCAGCTGTGATCAAGTCACTTTAATTCAGCCAGAGAAGTGTGGCATGGCCATGTGAGTGCAAACAGTGAAGTTTCTTGGCTTGGCAAATTACTGTGTGTCCGCTGGGCTGTGACAACACACCCTTCTAATTCAGCCTAATGCAGAACAGAGCATTTTTGGTTTAAATCACTGGGAAGGCAGTAGCTTTTCATTCTGGTGGTTTAAACAAAAGCACTTCACTGCTCAGTGAGGATAACAGGGCACATGGCCATTTGCTGCCACAGCTGAGCTTTGATATCTTGACCATTTGCAATTATACAGTCTTGGAGTCTAAAATAATCTGTCTAGACTACAGAAAAGTACTACCCACACACGAAGGGGTTTTTTTTTCTTCAGTGCAGCACTGTTGCAAAACACCTATTCCTGAATTTGTTTCAAACTGTAGAACTGCAAGGGTTCATCAAAATATTACCACAATTCCTCCTTGATGAAGACCTGGATACAGAGAAGGGACCTGTAACCCACTCAGGAGCAGGCAATACTTCAGACACATCCAGCTGATTGTGTTGGATGTCCAAGTGTCAGCATCAGAGCCAAGCTATGGAGCCCTACAGTACATTAGGATTTTGGCTTGCTCTGGGCTGTTGCAAAAACCACCAACTGGAACAGCTTTGTCCACTTGAAAGCAAGAAAATCCTACATTTATCTCAGTGGTCAATGCAACTGCTTGGGAGCAACGCCAAGTAATATTTATCAGCCGAGCTGAAGGTTTTATAGACACCCCAATACAGCAAACAGCCAGTCTGGGAGCACTCACCACATTCTACACTATTTCATTTGTATTAGTTACTGGACAGAAGTAAGGAAGTTTTGAAATGAGCAAACCTGTGGACTGATCTGCTGATGCGCTCGTGGCAGACCAACCCAGCAGAGAGAGGATCAGCCAATGCAGTGTCACCAAGCTGAGGCCACCTGCCAGTGCCCAGATATCACTGTGCCACAGGGTACTGTCAGCAAAGGGGGAGAGCATCACCACTGCACAGCTCTAGGGAGGGAGAAACTGAAAAGTGAGGAGTTAAGTCTCCAGCTCGCCTTGCTCTGTAAGCAGAGCCACTCTTAAACACACGGCCAGCCTGGCTGTGCTAGTTCTAAAAACAGCAGTGCAGAAAGAGGTGAAGGGTGGCTTTACACTTCCTCAGAGCAGCAGCTGACCAGGAGAGCTGAGAGGCAGGATAGCTGTGGGCCCTCTTTTCTGCTCTATATGACCTGAGCCACTGCTGCCAAAGCAGGGACAGGATATATATAGGTATATATGAGCCTTTGGAGGGAAGGCCTTTCCCACAAGCTGTTATAATTACTATCTCATCTTTTATTTTCCTACATCTTGCAGCTGATCTCTGTCACTTGGCTGAGTCTCACCAGCTGCCTCCCTTCCCTCAGCTCAGCATTTTTCTCACACCACCCATTGCAAAGAACTACCCTTCTCCTTGGGGCTGCACAATGCAGCTTCATCTACACTGCCAACTGATCTTGAACCAAACTGCCAAAAAAAGCTGTGTGCACTGCCCAAACTGCTCCGTTCCAGGGAAGAAAGGCAATTTGCTTTAACTCAATTCACCCTCACCTCAAGCTAGTGCCCAATTAGAGTAACAGAACTCTAATTAGACAGGATAGCCGAATAATACCAGCATGGTCATAGCAGTGTCAGTCCCTGCTTCCTGACCTCCTGTCTTGGCTATTAAGAGGTGCTAACATGACTGTAGCCTTTCCAGTGGCTCCAGATAGCTGAATCAATGCAGTCAGGACGTGACTGAGCCAGAAGAGATGGGATGGGAGTGCTCCTCTTCCCACATCCTGCTGGTGATATGTGGCTGGGAGTGAGCTACCTACACCCAGCTGTGCAGATATGGATCTACAGTCTCTTCAACTCCCAGGTAAACTCATTCAAAAGTCACAGAAAAGTTATAATTACAGTTAAAAATTAGCAAGTAATAGAGTAAGCTCAGCAGCTGGCATTTTTTCTTCTACTAGGACTGTTTTCCAAACAGACTGAAATGCAGAACACACATGTGGGTCAGTGCTTGCCTAACAAGGCCAAGATCTCACCTGGGAACTTTAAGAGCTAAAGCAAAACCACCAGCCCATTACCTTGGCTCTAGCCTATGCTGTTGACCCTGCATGTTTCCTGACATCACTTCACAACTTAAAGGAAAAAAAAGAAGGGTATTAAAAATATATCTTTGAACCTGTAAATCCCAGAGGTCCAGTTCTTCCTCCTAGTCCTCTAGAAAACCAAGCCACTTGCTCAGGAACATATCACCAACAATGGTCACAGTGAGAAAGCAAAAGGCCTTAACCACGATATCAGTCTCACTTTATAACCCAGCACTGTCCCCCACAGGAACCAATTGCTGCAGCAGGGAAGCTGGAGGCAGCAGATAAGCCTCAGCTGGGTGATAGGGATCAGCTGCCCAGTTATCAAGGGAGTACAAAAATCAAATAGATTTTGATTTAGTAGTTACAGCTTTTCATATATCCTGGGAAAAGGAAAGAGAAGGACCAGTGAGGGGGAAGGGGGAGAGAGAGGAGTCTTTTCCAGGGTGTTATGATGTCAGATCTTTTTAGCAATGGATTTCTAGGTTAAGCAGTTACTGAGCCATGTGGCTGCAGAGAACTGCAGTCAGTGCAGGCGTTTGTAGGAGGAAACTGAAAGCAGTGGAAGAGAGGCAAAGGATCGCACATCTCAGGGCTGCAAACCCTGCCTGGAGTAAGAGAGACACAGCAGAGCAAAGAAAGTCTCTCCCAAAAGGCCCAGAAACAAAGACTGGCAGCGCTGTACCCTCAGAGAGCCACTTTCCACAGTATTACAACTCATCCACCTGATTGAGGGTGACAAGTTAACCTAGTCCTCCTCTCAGGTGTGACCCAAGGTCTGGGCTGCAGTGCCAATTACAACATCCATTGGCCTCCATACACGTGTCCAGCTGCACAACTCTTTGACAGGAGCAGATGATCACCAGTGAATTAGATCAACAAACATCAGCTGTGTTGCTGTTTTACGTCCAGAGGCAGCTGAAGATAGCACTGGATTTCAGTGCCAGCAATACAGGCAGTGGGTGGCATCAGCCAGGCAGGGATCAGTAGACAGAGTAGCAGGAAGAAGTGACCTTTGATTATATGAAATTTGACCCAGTAAAGCTTGACATTCAGGTACAATTCTACAGGTACATATCAGGTACATACAAGGTCTACATTTGTAAACCTCCATATATTCATCCAAATATTAGCACTTCTGGCATAAGCTTCTAGTCAGAAGTTTTAGAAGCTGCAGCCATTTCAGTCATGTGGAATCTTTTGGACAACATATAAAAAGTATTAACACATAAAGGCTTGCAATGAGGCTTATGACCAAAACCTACAGGAATTTAATTCAGAATTTGCATCACAGGATCAAGTGCATAGACTGGTTCCCTTCTCAGGGTGTCTTGGCAATGCCTGCAGACCACTCTCATCTCTGCTCCCAGCCCACAGAGCCTGCACAGCCCCTAGGATCAGCATCCAGTGTCCTGGACAACACCAAGCACCAGTGGCACGTGGACCTGGCACAACCCAGACAGGCCCTAACAGGGACATGGTGTTTCCACAGGGATACTCATGGAATGACTTGAACCACTCTGCATCCTCAGGGAGGTACACACTGCATTTATGCTCCTGTAATCTACTTCCCAGCTCCATCTCCATCCCTGTTAATTACTGTCACAGCAGGAGAGTTTCTGGCATTTCAAAGAATGGCCCTTCTTACTAAGCAGGAAAATAGGAGGAGATGGCAGGCAGCACTACCCTCATGGAAACTGCCAGAGATGCTCTGTTCCTCCTCCACAGCACTGATCATTTGTTTCCCTGGGTTGAACCAGGAAGAAAGGTGGAAAAGCTGCTGTAACTGGTAGGGAACTCCAAGCCTTTAGGTCTCCACCCAGTCCTCCAGGAGAAGCTGAGGACCGTGGAACTGGGATGCTGGAAGTACTACGAGTGTCAGGAATCTTGTCTCATCCTTCCTGACAGGGAAAAGGGCAGGGAAACCAACTCCAAGAATTTCAGATTGAGCCTGGCCCACCTTCTCCCAGGAGGTCCTCCCATAAGGCAGAAGGGCTTGGTCTGGCAGGAGCTTCGAATTATTCCAGGCTCTCCTGCATCGAGTTGTTTCTGTGGGCATATCCAGTCCAGTTTCAAATATGTTCGCTATTGAAGCAAACCTTAACTCTGGTGTTGGCTGGAATCTTATATAAATCTGGCTTTTGAAACACCTGGTCCTCCCTAAATTAGCTGAACAAGACCATGACATCCTTATGCAGATAAATCTGCTCTTTTCAGTCAGGACTTGCTTCCTGGCAAGCTTGCTGGACTCAGATTTTAAGCACTTCCTATTGAACAAATCAGGTTATTTAAATGGGAGAAAAATGTAAAAGCACAGCTCACTCTCTCCATTTGATTGTCTTTGGAAACAGGACTGGAGGCTGCTGTCCCAGAAGACTGAGCTGCCCTTATCTCAGGCACTCTGTTAAAAGACTTGGAATCACTTATTAATTTAGTGAAAGCTCCTTAATTTTGATCCTTTGTCTGCATTAATTGATTTGCTATCAATAACCTGCATTGATTAGGCCTTCAGACCTGGCAGCCACTGTAGATGAAGAGACAGAGATTCTTTCAGAGCGGGAGTTCAAAGCCTGAAATGATTAAAAAAGACAGGACCAAAACGGCTGATAACAAAAAGGTGTCATTCCTTTTCCATTCAAGTATGAAACTCTGTGCAGTTAACCCTTTGGTACCTAAAAATGCACTCAGGTCTAAGGTTTTTGTATAACCTAGAGCTATTAGACTTACTCCATCTTGTAATTTTAATTAAAATATTGTGGATGCCCAGAAACACTTGACAGGATGAGAGCTGAGAGAAGATTTTATCTGCTTCAGCCACCAAGAGAGCTCAGGAAAAGTGACCTGACCTGGCTCAGGAGGTGCTCTTGGACCCCTTCCAGGAGACAGCATTGTAAAGAGTGGTTCAGAAGTCACATTTAATTTGCAGCAGATCCAAACTATATGCAATAGTGAAATTTAACAGCAGTTAAAATTTTGACAATAAAATTTTGACAATAAAGTTTGGAGAGCTGAGAGTGGCTTCCTTGTCCAAGATGTTGGGAAGCCAATAGCAAACCCAGCTTCCTGTCAGAGAGGGTGCTGGCACACAGCTCTGGGCTGCTCCTGGCTCAGGTTCTCCTTTGCATGAGCTACAGGAGGGCCAGAAGGTATGGATGTCCATACACAGTGTTTCTCTACCAGGAAAATCAAAGGTACCAATTAGGGAGAGCTCTCAGGCCCCCCAAGAATGTTTTGGGACAGACTCTAGGCACAACAGTTACAGTGGGAGCACCTCAGCTACCCCGTGTGCATCTAGGAACAAAATAATAAATAAAAAATAAAATCACAGCCAGTGAACCCAACCTATGCCACACCTATGTCTGCTGGGAAGAAACCATCCTGCACACCACAGCAGAAACAGCCCACTGAAGTTAACAATACTATATTTTCTAAAAGTCCTTTCCTTTTGTATGGAAGCTGTGTCAGCCTTTGTGTCTTCCAAAAATTACATGTGAATAATGATTAGGACTCTTGAAGATTGCTTTGGGAAGTTGTGGAGTCTCCATCATTTGAATTTTTCTGGATGGGCTAAACAGTCATCTGTCAGAAATGCTTTAAGTATTAAAGCCTTGCCTTGGGGAGCAGAGGCAAAGGAAGACGTGACCTCATAAGCTCTATTTTCTGTTTCTGTAATTTGAAGATCCCTTCTGAGGACTGCAGAAATTCCACTTGCCCCCTCAGCTGGCCACAGCACAGCTCCTCCTAAGCCCTTGGGTTTCATGTCCAGGTGTCACACAAACTCCACTCTACTCAAGGGTGGCCTTCCTTGTGCAGCGGTTCAAGTGGTGCCTTCACGTTATCATCCCACGTTTAGAAAATGCTGAGGGATGGAAAGCACAATGCTGCAAATATCTCAAAATCTCCGCATTTAAAAAAGGAACTTTTATTCCTACTTTTAACACATGACTAGTAGATCAAAGTAGCTGAAGGCTTTATCTGGTATCTCCCAGATACTAACACTGGGTGTACATACATCACGCTGATGTGCACAGGATGAGAAACGAGGGAGCCAAGCTTTTTTTCCACCCACAAAGAATAAAAATAGGCTTTTATTCCGAATGACTTATTTTAGACTAAAAATGAGAAAGAACAAAAGTGAAGGCTCCAGGAAGTGGAGTCTGCACCCGCATCTTATTTTAAGATACTGCCTTGACTTTTTAGAAATTTAAAGCTGCATTGCACAGAAAGCAAAGTCATATCAGTGATGAGCTCACTATTTCCAAATATCAATCTAGGATCTTAGAAGCAATAAAGATTCAATAACAATCCCCAGTCTCTAGCTCTGGAAATCCAAAGAGGAAAACTGTAACAATTAAGGACAGATACAGATATGCAATATACATTGCACAGATGTTTTATTTCCCTGCAATTATATATATGTCCTCCAAAACAAAACCCAACCTTCATTAACTCAACATTACAGTGTTGTTGTATATTCCTCATTAAAAAGAATCAGTAAAAGTGAAGGGAAGCACTCATCGAGATAGCATCAGCATCCACACTTATCACACACACTTTCCAACAAATTAATTTCCAACATGTTCAGGTACTGGCCTTCCATGAGTAATTATTACACAAATATTTCCAGTGTTGCCTCTTCAGTCTCAGAAGATGTATGTAAAGCAAATATTTTTGTGTGAAAATTCAAAGCTCAGTTTTACACACCTACAGGAAAACAACACACAGATCCTTTAGGGATACACAAAATATAGTAATTTTTGGAGAACCCACACAAGCACATGCAAACCTACTAGAAAACAGAACTTCATCATCACTTAATGAGAAAAACCTCTGCTGGGAACTCAGCCTCTGATGCAGACTGTTAATTCTGACCTCAGCACCTTAAGGTTGCTGGCTGAGACCCACAGACAAGAAAGGGATGAAACAGCTGGCTGTACATGAGCAGCATTCATGGAATGTGCCAGGGGGAGATGGATAAATATATTCCCCTCTCAACATATTAATACTACCCAGCACTACCAGCTTGCTGGCACACAGCAGTAACTGTGTCCACAGCAGGTAAATGGAGCCACAAAACATTCCCATTTTCTGATGAGCAAAGGCAAAGTGTATTCAATTTCATCCTCAATCATTTTACTTATTGATCGGTTCTCTCAGGCGATAGCCCAGAAATCCTCTCAGGTTCAGAGGCAAAAGAATGCCAACTTTCCTTGTTCATGGGAGGTTTTCCTAATCCAGTGGAGAAATTGGAGGGAAATAATTTCATTTGGTAAGATCTGTTTTCCCTTTCTTGGCATCCTGCATGATGTTTGGAGAATTTCTCACTCCAAAACCAGCCTAACCCTTCACAGCATTCAGCCTTAATAGTGATTTAGCTGCAGACTCACAGGCAGAGCAGTAACACACACTATGTTTATTCTTCCTCTCCAGTGGGTGTTTAAGACAGCTCACAGAGATATTTAGGTACTTCAGTTTACCTCGAGCTCCATAAAAAAGGTAGTCAGCTCAGAACCACACAGCTCTGAGCTTGAACTTAAAAAAAGAAAAAAAAGTTTCCTTTTTCCAATTTTGGGAAGTGATAGGAAAACAAGTCTTTCAGTTCTGATGAATAATCTGCTTTGAGTTAAAAGGCACTGCTGAACTGCAGCTTTCCTCAGCTTTAATACCAAAGGATAGACCAACAGAGACCACATTGCAACACACAAATTAGAAGGGGCAAGCATAGGTAGAAAGTGATATATTGCTGCTGCATCACCTTTTGTTTGATTAATGATTAGAAATTAATTGCCTCTCTGCCCAAGAAACGAAATCTGGCCGAGTCCTTCTCCAATAAACACAGCATTTACATTCAGTCCTCAAAAAGCTATAAAACACTTCAGTCTCCAAGCAGTGTAGTCCTAATAGTCTTTGAATACAGTTTGAGACAATCCCTGTGCACAGCTCGTAATGCACTGAATTCTTTGAAATAAGAAACCCCTTTCTGTCATTCATATACAAACCTAACACAGATGTCCCCAGTTAGCAGATGCAAAATGCTGCTGCAATAAGAGGTGATAATAAAGGAACTTGACTGGGTTAATGGAGTCACATATTGTGATGGTGAGGTCCTTGAGAACATTCCCCCTCAGCTTCAGTTTCCTCTCCTATCAATCCTCTCCAGGGACTGGAAGAATGGAAGCATGGAAAGGGGAAAAATTCAGACTTGTTGGCAGAAGTGACATCTTTGGATGAAAATACTATTAATCACTGTCACTGAGACAAGATCAATAAAAAATTTATAAAGAATACATCTTCTAATGTGTACATGTTCCAAGGAACACTGACAGCCACACCAGCAGCAGGATACTAAAATAAATCCAATTCTTTTCCTCCCCTGAGTTTTTGCTTTTGTCTCTTCATCCCGTGTGCCTGAGCTCACAGTGCTGTGTCTCCTGTGCCTGTGTGCACTGAAGCCTTTCACCAGCTCCAGTGGGCGCTCCTTATACACACGGGGGTTGGGATGTGGAAGGTTTGACAGAATAAGCAAAGGGAAAAAAGAAAAAAAGAAAAAAAGTAGTTTGCTGTGATCAGTGCTCAGACTTGAGGGAAGGGGGTGGATGGAGTGAGAAGGCTACAGATTGCACAGTACTACATATTTCCATATTTGCTTTATTTCTTGACGGCTGTGCAATTAACTCATGTTCCTGAGGTCTTGCACGTGGAATGAAAAAACTGTCTTTTCACTTTGGATGCTCATGGCTTTTCTTGCTGAAGGTCCTTTATATCTAGGCCAAACTGTAAGGGGGCAAGAACAGTTTGCTTGTCAGAAATGGCAGCATTTCCTGCATAAAATCCCATCCCTCTGGAGCCTGAGAGGGGACACTGCTTATGACAGTGGCCTCCAGACTTAGTACAGAACCTGAAGAAAACCAACCCCAATAAAGTAACACAGCTCATCTGCTGTCCCCAAAAGTCTGCTCCCTCCTGCAGACCAAACTGCCTGCCAGTCAGAATATGTTTCTTCATGTGTTTATTTTTAGGGTACAGCTAAACAGTGACACCAGCCTAACAGTGCTAGCACTGGTTCTTAATTACAGTAAACTCACCAGGGAGGAAAGGAGCATAGAAAATAATCCAATTCCCTTAAATGGCACTGGCAGATCTCACCTATTTTATCAAGGACATAACTATATCTGAGCCTTTCACTAAAGCTTCAGTGTCTGGATTACATAATTAAACAGTAATTTAATTTTAAATAAAATTTCTAGAATACGGAATTGAAAAGAAAAGCATGAAAAAAACCCTGAAAGTGTGAATGTCTATTATGCTCAAAAATTTAAATATCTATGCTTTTGCAGTTTCTTTAAGTGTTATTAAATATGACAGACTTTAAGTCAGTACCTGGATTTTAGGATGCCTGGATTGTGGTGATTTGATGCAGACACCTCAGATTAATATTGCTATCAAACGCCCTATCAATTGTTTTCTGTTCCCAGGGCTCATTGATACCTGAAGTACAGCTTCACTTCTCTTGAGAAAATAGTCCAAAGTGGAGCAAAGGAAACCTGTTTACAGATAAATTTAATTTCCAGGGCACACAGAGACACCCAAAAGTTACTCCTCAAGAGTGAACGTTCACAATGGCTTTCCTGTGCCTCTAAAAAGCCAACGATGGACATGCTTATTATTTACAACCAAACTGGCTGGCATGCCTAATATTTCAGGAAACAGATTTTGCAGCTGTAACACAACGTGAGGAACACCCTGTATTTCACTGGTATGAGGTACCATAATAGCTGAGCAATATAGGTCTTTCTGTACATCACATTCAATGCTGGGAAATACTTTTTTTGTTGTTTGCTGCAAACATGCTTTTTTTCTTACCTATAAAAGTAGCCATAATAATGGTGCTTTACACAGCTTTGGAACCTCACAGCCCTTTCAGGGCACTCAGCACCTGTGTTGCAGACCTGAAATAGTACTGGCATCTCAAGTCAAACAGTGAGTAGAAGATGAAATGCTTGTGGGGGAGTCAAGACTAGAACTTAGAGCTTTTCGCGGTGGGGTGCCTGACACTGTGAAACAGTTATTTTCTATAAGTGCAAAGGTGCCAGTTATCACAAATTTAGAAGCTTGGTGGTATGAGACAAATATGATACAACTGTGGAGAACGTTCTGAATTAATAAAGAACATTATAAATGTGGCAAGTACTGAAAAAGTACTCAAAAAATACTGAAAAAGTTTTTTCCCTTTAACCAGGGTAAGGAGTAGATACATGGCCAAAATAACACTTCTATTATAAATTAGATGCCTCTGGTCCCAGGAGAGGGATTAGAGATTAGGTTAAGGCCCTCACACACACTCACACACACCCTCTTAGCAGGCCATACATCACCACAAGGCAGGGAACTACAGCCTGGGGGAACCTCAGGGCTTCACTCTCTATACCCACTTTTCTCTTCTGCATTACTTTAGATGCAAGTCAAAAAGCATAAAACACCAGAGAAACAATAAATCTATTGCAGTCATTAGATCTGAGTCTAAGGGCACCAAGTTGTTTAAAGCAGCTAGTGCTGAAACCTGCCAGGAAGACAAAAGTGAAAAACTATTGCTTATTCAGCAGCTTGGCCCAGACTCAGCCAGCATCTGGCAAGCCAAAAGTGTACAGCTCATCCCATAAGAGTTTTCTGGTCTGTGGGTTATGCTGCCTTAACTGATACCGTATGCTCCCTTAAAGGCAAATCCCCACATCAAAGCCATTCTCATTTAGCTCATCTGAAGAGATTGGTGCTTACAGTGACAACAATGGGATGCTGAGTCTGTGCTCGGAGCTGTAAATAGAATACCTGGCTGCAGCACTGTTTTATCCCTTCCAGAAAAATTACTTCAGTGCATGAAGTGCTTTTGCTGTTTCAGATTCCCAGGCAAGAGAGCTGATGAGCAACTTGAAAGCAGATGGGCAGTTAGAATGGTTAGCAGATAGAACAGCAAGTGAGAAAGCAAGCAAGACAAATGCCCATGCCTTTAGAAGGGAAATCCAACAGGACCTTCTTCTGCCACCACTCAGGCAGTATCTCCCTGACATGTTCCACAGCAAGCACGTGCAAACAGGGATTTTCTAGTGAGTGCCAAGTTCTGTGACAACTGTTCTTACCTGAGGATGTGGGGTTAGTGCCTTGACAACCATGGTGGTGTTCTGTCTCGGGCCTGTGTTCCACCTCAGAAGTCTCAGGTCAGCCAGCACTAACACCAGCTGATGTGGGTCTTGCAGAGGTGTGTCAAGACCATATAGCACTTGTGAACTCCCTCTAGTTGGGAGCATGGTGAGATGATACAGCTGACCCCACACCAGGCAGCTGTTTTTGGGTGGATTCAGCATAGCTGGAACATTTCAGACTGAGAGAGAGAGAGAGAGAGAGAGAGAGAGGGGCAGGGGGAGAGGGAGAGGGAGAAGAGGGGCTTGTCTGCAGCATCTCTGTGGCTGCATTTCACTGTTCACCTCCACACCTCCTCTCCCCTCCAGCTACACCATGGTCACACTGCCACATGAGCAGGGCCTCTCTGTGAGTGTGCAAAGGGGAGCTGCCCATTCCACTGGCTGATTTTCAGTGGAGTGCCTCTGACAAACATGAACCTCTGACAGTTCTCAATCTTCATTAGATGGTTCAGGCCCTCACATGTCCATCCTCTGCCTCAGCAGATGAACCGTTCAAGGTCTCTGGTGTGTTTTTCCTTACCACACCTCCCCAAGACAGGCAAGACTCTCTCCTTAGAACTTGGAGGTCAGGGCTCAGAGGATAAAGGCAAGTTTTTAAAGATCCTTAAGAAACCTATGGAGGCAGAGTTGGCTGATGCACTTTTCAAACTATGAAATGCGTAACTGCAATTCAAATTGCTGAATTGAAAAGCCCTGAGGAGTCTATTTCCTTCTGATTGATTTCAATGGGAATTAGATACTGTTTGTTTCCAAAAATCATCATCTTTAAGAGTCTTAAAAGCCTCACTCTCAGCACCTTGCCTACAACAGCAGGAAATGGGAGTCCGAGTTTTCCAAGCATGAGGCTACTACTCTAGCCACAAGTCTCCTTCTTAATCCTTCATTCTGTTTTTTGTTTTGGGTTGTTTGGGGGGTTTTTGTTTGTTGGTTTTTGGTTTTTTTTAAATAAAATCACCAGCCACCCTGCAAAGGAGGAATGTGGCACCATCAGGTTCAAAAGTTGTTAGACAAATTCAAGAAGAGGTCCACAAGTGGCTACTGGAAACAGGGCAAGGATTTATCCACTAGCACCACTGATCCAACATTCCTGAACATGGCAGGGAAACGGCAGAAAGTGCCACAGCTCACAGGCTCCCCCTGAAGAGCATGTCCTTTTGCTGTGGGGGAAACAGAACACTTGACCAGATGGCCCACAGCCCTCTGCTCCAGGAAGGCATTCCTCATGGTCTCATTTTCTTATGTCTTAAGCAGTCTGTGCTAGAGCAGTATAAATGCACCAACAGCCTGCACTGAGCATCAGCTTCTATCACCCTGCAGTTGCTGTTTCTGCTGTAGAAACTAGAACTCTCCTAGCTGGACAGGAACACATGGACCTTGAATGATGTGGACTGCTTTTTGTCCTGAGCCCATACATTTTTAAATTGGCATCTGAGCTGGTTATCTTCGTTTGAGCTGTTTCATTGCCAGCGTTCCAAAACTGTGAATACGCTCTGCATTCTCTTTCTTCTTCAGACTCTTTTGCATTCCATTTTTTCCTTCACAGCAGTGTTATTGTGGCAGTGGCTGGCATGATTATTGCTACTTACTCCCAATCCCCCAATGGCAAAGTAATACCTCTTTAATTGGGTATTTCTCCCTCCCGACACTAATCTCCTAACAAATGCTGATGCTGTGTTAGATGCTGTGTGGGGATCTCTCACCACTATCTCTTTAAGCAGGCAGTTGTGTGTGGAACGAATGCAGAGTCACTCAGCATGGATGGATTTGTCTGAGTCCCTGTCAGCTCCCTGTTTTTGTCACTGAAATCTTGCACTGCGGATCCGGATTTCTATTGCTTTAACTTTTTGAGGCAGATTTATCTCAACCCCTGTCAGATCAATGGGTTTTGTCACAGAAATCTACGTGACTTTGTTCCCTGTGGAGATCTGGCTAGTCAAGTTTGTGGAGGCTCATTTGGAAAGCTGAACCTGAGGCCTTGTGTAGCTGCACTGCGGGGGAACAATGGGAATTGAAAAGAGCAGAGACCTAAGAACCATGAAAAATTAACTAGAAAACACAGCAGCAACATATACACATACCCCAAGACAACACATACCCTAAGAGAGCATGTTCCTTCTAAAATACGTGCACGTGTGTATTTTTGCAGGTTCAGGGCTCTCTTTCTGCTGGCATCATAAACAGCTGCTCAGTCTGCCCATCACAGTGGCTGAGATCTTACAGAACTCTGGGTCTGAGGCATATCAGCTTTTCAGGATCGTCCTCTGTGGTTGCTCAAAACCCCCTGAAGCTGTGGAGGCAGGAAGTCCACAGGAGGCACTCTTTGAATGCCTCCAGTGTATTGGAAACACTGTGCCATCAGAGATCATCCTTCTGGAGCGATACAAGTCCAATTTGCTTTTTGCCTGTAGCCATCAGACTGCATGGTTGTCTGACACTGCGACAACAGAGTCTTCCAGATAAAGCTCAGTTTTAGTGAACTGCTATGTGTCCATCTTGTCTCTTTGGCTGATTCAAACATTTCCAGGAACAGCTTCAGTAAATGGAAGTCGCCTGATGAAAAGGACATTTTTCAAACAATTTTTTATTGGACTGAGGGTTAACATTATTTCCTTTGCTTATTACTGTTTGAAGACTTTTTAAAAATAATTATTACCACAGTTGAATCTGACCAGGATCGAGGTCTGAATGAACTTTAGGAACAAAGTGGTAGTAGTAATAAGAATAGCAATAACAATAATAGGAAAGCAGGTAACATACATTAAAGGAAGAGCCTGGTGTTGACAGATAAAGACTCACGCTTGTCTGGAACAGCCAACTCAACCTGAAAGCTCAACACAGCAGGGATGGAGTCCCTGTAGGTGAAACTGCCTCAATTCTGTATTTGAAGCAGAACATTTCAAAAAGAAAGGATACCCCAGGAAAGAGCAGATTTGGGAAAGGTAGCCATTAACATCTCAGCATTAATGAGAAACAGTGCAAATTGTTGGCCATGGGTGACCCCATTGTGCTCTTTGCAATATTCCAGTCCTGGCCTTTCTTTACAGCAGATGCTCATTCCTATGCCTGCGTTGTGATAATTCTCTTCTTTCTTTTTAATGAAACTCTCCTTTTGTTGTATGCTTTTCTATTTAAAATTTACGTCTGGAAATTCTCCATTCCCATTTTTCACCTTCTAATCCTTCTCCATCCATCCTTCTCTCCCTGCCTCATTTAAACATTCATGCTTCTGTTTTGCTCCTTCCTCTCCGTGATTATCTATTCTCTTTTAACTGCTCCCCCTCCTCAGTTTTTTCCCTTTCCCGTCCTTTCATCTCTCTCTCTCCCGTTTGCTGCTGCTCTCTCAGTCTCTCGGTTTGCTGCTGAGGAACCGGTAGTCCTTAGATATTGAAATGACATGTTTAGTTCCTGCTTGTGATTCTGTGCTAGATACCTCAGCGTGTCTGTGCAGCTTCAGACAGCGTGTGAGTCTGGGTAACTACAGGAAACTAAGAGGGAAGCAAAGCTGAGTGAAAGGTTGCTTACTTGTGCCTATGATTTGTGGCTGTTTAATAATGGCCTCCTGATTAACACAGACTGCAATTCCAGAAATGCCACAGTGATAGATGCCCAATATATACCTAAATAGAGATACACAATTCCCTTAACATTTAAAGCCAGTGCAAGCAATGCAACTATTACCTTGGAAGTTGTTCACGCCGCTGCCTGTGAGTGTTTCGCCAGGTAAAACACAACTGTAACTCTGCACGGGTCTCTGAGGACTAACAAGGTGTTAAATGATCGCTGTTACACGCAGCTGTCACCACGCCTGCAGTTTTATCAGACCAGAAGAACAATGTTGTAGCTTTCATGTCTCGCTTCAGAACAATGCAAAAAAGTGTGTTTTCAATGACACTGCCGAAATTGTGCCCTCATAAGTCATCTTGTCTGCTACAGCAACTTCTTTTCGCAGAGGTCCTCATATTTCATCTGGTTATTGCTAGTCAACAAAGAATAATTACAAGGCTTGACTAGACAAAGAGCAATGAGACACCTGTAACCATCCTATTGTTTAAGTCCATCTCTTCCTGGTATATCCTAATGTTCAGAAAGGTCACTTCATTAATAGCTTTGAAATACTTGCTGTTGCTGCTTTTAGACTCATTCCAGAAGCACAGAAGATTACTTTAGTCAGATTACCTCCCTGTGGTCTCCTTCTGCAGGTGATGTGTCCCAGTCAGGCAGAAAGGACCAAAGGACAACAGCAGGTCAGTCATTAGTAAGACAGTCCGAGAGCAAAGGCTGCCTGTTCTGTCCTGGAATAATTATCTCTCCTGCCTTCACCACAATTATAAACCAGGTTGATTAGTTCTCTGTCATCCTAGCTCAATAAACCAAGCTGAGAGTTGCTGTTACACACTTTTTTGGGTTTATAACTATGTTTTAGCAAAGGTCCAGCTCTAGGACTGAGGATCTGCAGAAGTGCATTCACAAAGATGACTACTAACCTGCAATGCTGTGTGAGCGCATCTCAGGTCCTGTCACATGTCAGAACCAAGAAGAAGACTTTTGAAAACTGCTTTGGAAAAGGGACTTTAGCACAAAGTGTGGGAGGCCGCATTTGGAAAAAAAATAACTACACTGAGTTGCACCAGCACTGCTGTGGGAGGAAGACTTGCACAATGCCTTGACTGCAGCCATGGCTGTTTCTCCTCACATTCGTGGGCTCTAATTCTACATAAAATAAGAAAAGGGGGAGTGAGAGACAACACTGCATCATCTTGACAGTCCTTTCTAAGTATATAAAAGATGAGCTGTAAGTTCCTCAGTGCCTTGCTAGCACACAAGCCGATGGCAGCAGCAAATTGCCATCTCCAGAGCCGGGCAGGACAATGACAGATCGGTGAAAGGCAGCCTAATGCTGCCTGGAGCAGTGGCCAGCCATGTTTTCCAATAGTGGGCTAATTAGTAGAGAGACAGATTTCCAACACAGGAAAAGACGATTAGGGAGCTCTGTAAAAGCCTCAAGGCTGGCCATGAGAAAAATCTCAAGGGACTGTGGTAAAAATCTTTGCATGTGCCCCTGATTTTGAGCTGACAGGATTGTTGGACTGAAGGCCTGATGGACATTTATTTCCTGAAGCTGGCTGATGATCTCAATCCACCTTCTACTGAATAGCCACCTACACCACTAAAGAAAGAATTTATCAGCCCATAGTTCCAAATTTGTGGACATTCAAGCTACTGCTTTAAATTGGCCATGAGGGCTGAGGTATCTGAGCCACCTCCATAGAGATCCATCTGGTTCGGGGCTGAGGCAAACTGGCAGTGTGTGGGGAGAAGGAATTTATGTGGTTTGCTTGTGCTGTACCTGTCCACATTAAAGAGAGGACTCATTTATTTGTCTGTCAGTCTGACATACTTGCCATGCACTAATATTCTGTAAAACTTAGAACTCATGGTTAGCAAGAGGTCACTGGGGGAGCAGAAACATTAGGATACAGCCTCAATAACAACTTCACCAACCATGGGAAGTCAAGTGGATTTACTGGTTGTATTACCCCAAAATTAGCTTTGCAAGTGTTGTAATTTAGGCCCATACTGTACATCTATAAATCCAACTTAAGCAGTTATGTAGGGTCTCCACCTTGGAATCATTAAGGTTGGAAAAGACCTTCAAGATCTTCCCCTTTAACTGAGTGACAGAAAGAGGTCACCAAATGGTTATACTCGATGTAAAGCTAAATAAAATTAAATACTCAAAGAGAAGAGCAAGATGGGAAGTTGCCAGTGATATCAGAGTTTCAGTTCTTCCCAGTTTGGAAGAAAACAATCAATTATCATTAGCCTCATGTATGAACTACAACTACTTGTATGAATAACCACCTTGTATGAATTATGGTTATTAGTCCAGAATCTCTCAGATCTGGAAATTGGGATAGAAATCAGAATGTCTGGTCAAATAATCAAAATTCTGGTTACATTCTAGTGAAAATGGAAGGTTTTTTTAGGAGGTTATAAACTATGCATATGACTATATTCAGCTTCTTTCTAGCCCAAACCTTCATTAGGCAATCCCACTGTACCTTATGTCATTCAGACTCCCCTCTAAGACAGAGCCTACAGCTGAGTAAATGGTGCATTGTTTGAAAATCAAAAATTCATGGTAAAAGTGAGGAGCAGAATTGTAAGGACTCCAGTAGAATGCTTTGGTAACAGTGTGCTGACAGTTCTAAGCAGCAGGGAAATGTGATGCATGAATGACAGACTGACAAAACCTGGGTTCAGGTCAGATGCTGCTGTAGACCCCAAATGTGTTGCTTTGAACTGCTCTATCAAGGAAAGCAGCAGCTGATACTGTCTACAGAGAACTATTGTTTCTGAAACTATTGAGTAGTCTTTTAAGGCAGCCCCATACAGAGCCTCCATCACAACAGGTAATCAAAGTAAGAGATTCTTCAGAGAGGAAAGGGGTGAGTTCCTTGGAAACTACTTGGAAAAGATAATTTCAAGCTATCTGCGCAGGAAAAGATCAAAAAGAAAGAGTAGATTTTTATCCTTGTTAATAAGCACCCCAGTAATGGAAACAATGCTACGTGTTCCAGCTACTTCTCAAAGTAACTGGCATTATGTGCCTTGTCTCTGAGCTCCAGCCCACGTGCACCCCCGGAGAACAGGGATGTTTGCTCACAGAACAGAGAGCTACAGCAGCACAGCTGAGGCAGCTGCATCACTTTAGGCCTCTTTGGGAATTTTTCTAGAGTACCTGGGCCTTAGACACAAAATTAAGTGCAACACAGCCCGTGTTCCCAGATAACATGATATTCCTGTAAAAAAGAGAGGCCTGTTCAGCACAAATGTGGCAAAATGTGAGAGACAATATCATGGTGAAGGCTCTGACGGAGCTGATGCTTCCTGAAAAAGCAGTAAAGGGCACCAGAACACAGCTCCTTTCTGCAGCTAAGGTAATTCCCCACCTGCCCTCAGTGTAAAGTCCTCCAAATCAGCCTGGCTAATCCTCAGAGAAAGTGTAAATTACAAAGCAGAATCATTACAGGGCATAGAAAATTATGCAGTCCAACTATGAAGGACTACTATTGCTTTTTAGATTGGAAGACTCATTTAAATTTAATTAATCAGACCACCTTCATGTACAATTAGAACTGTATCTCTCAGTGATACTTCTGCTTTGAGAACCACATGACCTTCAGGAAAATAGAGCTTAGAAAATTATTGCTTCTAAATTTTGCATATTGAGGATTTGGTGGGTCACCTGCAGACATGACTTTTGGGTGTTTTGAAATGGGGACACAGGCAGGGGAAAGGAAATATCCTTCCCCTTCTCAGGGTTAAGCACAGATTTTCAGTTGTTTGGGAACTGACAGCATGGAAACACCTCTTGTCTTTGGTAAAACATCCTCCCTCCATTGTAAAAGCAGGTTTTTCAGTCAGCTTCCCTTAAGGTTAAGCTTGGTGGGTCAGGCCTGGCTGCTCTTCCAGCCTCTTTTTAGTCTCCTCAAACATTTGAGCGATCACCTGTAAATTAGCATAACAAAATCAGGTAAAGCAGCAGTGCTGGAAGGAATTCAAGCTGAAAGTCAGACTGAGTGCACAACCACTGCAGTCACAGCCTCAGGTGGGAACTCTGATAAAATGACAGTGTAGAATGACAGCTTAAGAGGAACCTGTAGGTGGGTAGGCATTAAACCTGTCCCAGACACACAGACTCATCACCTAAGTCACACAAGAAGAGGTTGGTGAAACAGCACAAAATTATCTAATTGTATTAGGAAGAAGAAGAAGTTATCTAATTCGTGTGTTGTGCTGCCAGAAATCCAAATCAGAGCTCACAATACTGCAATTTTGGATATCTTCAGACACAGACCAAAGTGGCAGATAAACTCTTTTCATCTCCATTCAGGATCAAAAGTCACTGGATGTTTTTGTGGTCACCACAGACTCAATCCAAATGAAGGGGAATACAAAATTTCACAATGCCCATCTCCTGAAACCTTCTGTACCACTAGCACCAGGGAAACAATATTTGGTGCTGAAACAGCCTCCCAGTCAGCCTCAGAGTGAGATGATGCAAAATCAGCACCATAACTAAAGCAAAGTGAAGAGGAGCTTGCAGTGGGCCAGTTTTATATCTCTAGTTTTTATCTTACAACCCAGTCAAGAAATCCCTGATGATGCTTGAATTCTTCATTCGTTCCTATACCTTAGAAATGCTCAGTAGGGAAAATATATTAAGGATACATAGTACTACTGCTTAGTCAAATAGCTAATGGTCCTTTCATGGGGCAGCTCTTGCCCTGGGCATAATTTCTTTTAGCATCTAAACAGTGGTAAGAAACCTACTAATTAATTCTTGAGCCCTTGCGAGCAGCCACCTTCCTATTGTTAGCCTTCTTCCTAGGAGACAATGGATACAAAGCTGTCAGGGCTGTGCCTCCACGGGGGACAGGCATGGTGAGAGTGTGATAAAACACTTGAAACGTCTCTGGCCCTTCCTCTGACACAGTGCCCAGAGCAGCTGTTTCCGTAACAGCTCCTGGGCATCCAGAGGGAGGGCTTTTTCCTAAGCCACAGTGGTGGATGGCAGTCCTTGCCACCTGTGAGCGACAGGAAGGCTGTATCCTTTGCTGCTGCCGGGATGCTGTATCCTCTCTGCTGATTGTAATCAGGGAGACACCTGCCTCGGAAGAGGCTCTCTTGGCATGGGGCGCACCAAGGGATTTGCACTTGGAATAATGGCTGTGGGGATGCTTTGAAATACCTCACAGGAGAGATTTTCTGGAAAGGGCAGGCATTGCAATGGGACTGGCAGAGTCCCCTGGCTCGCATGCACCAGGCTCTGAATGCATCAGAACATGGGAAGGATGAGGAATACTACTCTTTCACAGTGATGTATGAAACCAGACTCCAAGAAAATCTTTAATATCAGGATGTGCTCCAACGGTGAATTTGTTTATGTTGTTCAGTTTTTCTTGTGACCTCTCAGCAAACCTTTTGTAAAGACTTTCTGGTGTCACAGTACTATTTGTCCAACAGCAGAACTTCTCTGCATCAACGGTACAGACATCCTTCTCTCCCCGTTCAGTGAAGGGTTCTTTGGTAGCCAGTAGTCCCCTGGCCTTGCAGACCTTGGTCTAATATGATTAATATACTTTTTAGTAGTTCCCTTAACATGTAACCCAGTGCACAGCTGTGTCCTGAGCACACAGAAGTCCAGCCTCCCAAGAGGACAGACAAACTCTGGGCAGTGGTGCTGAGTTCTATACACATCCACCAAAGAATCAGTGCTCTTAGGGAGCATGAAAAGCATCTACCAAAGGAAACCCTCCTAACTTTCTGCCAAGGCATGAAAAGGAACGACACCATGACCAACACAGTGACAAGTGTGGAGTGACAACTATGGAGTGACAAGTGTGGAGTGACAAGTGTGGAAGTGCCTCACAACTGATTTGCTGGTAATGCTTCAAAAACCCCTAATGCCCACAAGGAGAAGGAAGAACAAATAGCGTCCACGAAAGCTGTCACCTCCATGGTGTCCAATGTTCTTTCCACATCTTCATCAATCACAAAGACGCATCTCAGACAGGCAGGCCAGTAAGTCTGGGGTAACATACACATGGACATCATTTGGGCTCCCTAGGGAATATCTGTTCTACAGCTGGGGCTCCTGTTCAGAGGCTGTAAGTGATAAACTAAATTTCTTAATCCTGAAATTGTACTCTTTCTCCTCCAGAAAGATACAAAGAACAGTCCACTTACCAGCAGAAAGAGCCCTGAACCTTCCTCACAGTTTCCTGTGGAGTCTCTCCTTGAAACTCCTGTGGAAGGATTCCCATCTTTCACACTTACATGATGATAATTTCCAACTGGAGATTACTCATTCTGGGTCTCTGTTTCATTTTGTGGGATGGCCATCACTGCTGTAGCTCAATGCCAACACTGAGTTCATGTCACCTCCTGCAGTCAATGTATGCCTGAGGAGACAGAATAAATGGTTATTAAACCTACTTTAGATTTGCTGTCATATTGTAACTAGGCACTGGAAATCAAATAAATATATCATAAGACGAGCAGTTAAAATGTCTACTGAAAAAACAGACTCAGGCAAAATGGCTTAATCTGCAGCATTAATGAGTAACAGATTGTTCCATCAATAGTATATGAGTAGCAGCATGCAAGAGGGCAGAACTCCTACAAGTTCCCTGGGACTTGTACCCTTGCAAAAGGCCCAGCTCAGAAGAATACTAAAGGATATGATTAAGGTTAAGCATTTGTTTAAATCCCATTGATTCAGTGAGACTGAGGTGCAAGCTTAAATGTTTTTTTGAATCAAAGTGCTTTACTAAATTGGAGAATATTCTGTTCAAAAAGCTCAAAGAAAGAAGTAAGAAGAGCTGGGAGGAGAGGGCTGGCCAGCTCTGTGCTGATGGACCATATGCAGCCATCCTGTTATCCCAGCTATTAGGAAGAGGGAGTCAGAGCTCTGTGTTTCATCATCAGCCTAAGAACCATCCCTAAGATCCACCTCCAAAGTCAGCCTCTGTCTATGCCACATATTATCTTTTCTCCTAGTGTAATCCTCAGTATAAGGAGAAAAATGCAAAAGGATCCTCCAGCTTTGTCTGGTACCAAGTGTACATCTTGACTGCTGCCTCCATGACATGGCTCACAGAAACATTCCAGCACAGCCACTCCCTGCATATTTGGAGATGATCAGTAGCAGTTCCAGGATCCAAACAGGGCCAGGGCCACACTTCACATGCAGAATGAAAAACTACCTTCTTTCTTAGAGAGCCTTCTGACTTAATGAATGCTGAGAGAACAGGGGAATAAACCAGAGAAACCTGAAGGCCTTTGAGGACAGAAAGGGAGTCTGAGAAAGTGAGATAGTAAAAACAAATGGATAATATTTCTTCTGTTGAATACACACATCTAAACCTCAGAAGAAACAACACAAGGACATGGATTTATGTGCACAGCCCTGCCCACCAGAAAGGCCCATCCCCTATGAACTGAGGACTTGGACCATGCCAGTAACTGGATGGTGCAGAGCAAATAATGAAATGGTTCCACAAAAGTAATGAAGACAACTGGGCAGCTTTTGCTGTGGTTAATTCAGGTTTGCTCTGGATTTCTTATGCATTATTATTCCATCTTAACTTATTCCTTTATTTCTAGTGTCCAATCAGGTGAAGCAGACATAATACTCTCCTCCATGCACACAGTATAATCTGTTCCTATTCCCTAAACAACAAGGGTCAGCATGGACAGTGGTCAGGAAAGCAGCAAAAATCAGTGTGATGGGTGCTAGTGAAAGGTCTGCTCTTGCATGAATGCTTTGCTGCCTAAAGCTTAAGAGGTCACATGGGGTGTTTAAAGAGAGGAGAAAATGTCATTAATTGGCAAAGCCTTAGGAGCCTAAGGCTTTCATCCAGCTGTTACACTGAGGTGAAGTGAAACCTCCAGAGAGTGTTTGTAGATGGATGGTACTCACAATTTTCCTTCTGTAACAAGCAAAATTAGGTAGACATGCACAAATATGGGGAAAGGGAAGGACATCACCCTGATCAGTGCAAACCCCCTTAGTTTTGCCTCCTTGGCAAGACAATTGTCTTGGTGTTTAAACTTTGCATATTCTTTAATCAAGTTGGTGGTGTTAAATCCAAACTAGCTGAATTCATATGTGGATTTCTGCAACGACAATGGGTTTGCTTAAATGGGTCTGCTACTGTTCATACCATAGTCCCTCTTCAAATCCCTTGGAGAAAAAAGACTGAGTCTGCAGCCTGGTAACAGAAGACAGTGATTTCATTTTAACTGCAAGTAGAAATCACTGGAATGACCTTGCATGAGTCAATGACTTCCTGGTGCCTGTCAGATAGCAAAGAGGGAGCCTTACTCACCTGCATGGGAGACCATAAGGGCTGGGGCTACAGATTCTGACCAAATCCTTTGAAATTCTGTGAGGGAAGATTTCAGAACAAGACAGAGTCATGGGCCTCCCTCATCCACACCTCTGTGCAACCCACCCATCCCGTGGGAAGGTGCAATGACATGGCCCCTTGGAGCAGAAATTACTGGTCTGACAGGAGGACTCACAGTTTGCTCGTACCCATAACTGCAGAGGTGTGTCCCTCTTGGCTTGCATCCCTCCTCCTGAACATGGTGTGCTCGCTATAAGTGCTAGTTAGAAGCTTTCACATGAGCCAGGAACTGCCTTGGTTTTATGCCACGGAATAGACACGTTCATTCTGCGAGTGTTGGGGCCCGACCAAGGATGGCAGCAAACATTTACGAGCACAGGTGTTACTGGCAGGTGTTCTGTTCCCGAGGAAGCTGCCTTCTGGCTGAGCTGCTGCCAGCCCATCTATCCTCCTCCCCCATTGCCACACAACCTTGCCTCCCCCAGGGACTTCCAGGCAGGCCTATTTGCAAACAGCAGGCACAGGCAATGAACACATCAGGCAATTAAATGGCAGATCAATTCGACTTAGCTTCTTTTGGGAAAGCAGCCCTTGGGAGACAGAAGAATGAGGCAGCAGGAGACAAAGGCAGAGAGAAAAATTGGGAGGTACAGGAGACAAGAAGGAGAGCAGAAGAGCAAAGATGGAAACACAGCAGGCAGGAAGGGCTACACACAATGCAGTGTGAAACCACAACTGCAGGGGAGAAAGCATCCAGGGAAAAAAGGGCATGGCTAGTATAAGGCAGCATGAGAAAGACAAAATTGTGGGGAAGACATAGAGAGGAGAGAGTAAGAAAGGGAAAGTAAGAGCAAGATAGACAAAAATGATACTGGAAAGAGCTGATAATGAATATTGCAACTGTAGAGAATGGCCCCAACTGGCTCAAGCACAATGGGTCTCCATAAATGTTTATGTACAGGCAAAAATGTAAGCTTTACAGTTTTGGAACCATCAGCAAAAATTACATTTGTAATATCCTATTCACTGCCTTTAAACTGATGGAGAATCGCTGGATATTGACAGAGGACTTCTCTCCCTGAAATATGCCATGAACCAGGAGCTTTCTGGGAGCAATATGAAAAACAGACAGTGGAACTGACAAGCAGAAGGAAAGGAAATTAAACAGGCTGGTATCACTCCAGCCAGCTGAGTGGAACACTAGAGCAAGAAAACAACATGAACTCCTAATTAGTTTTCAGTTTCTATCTTTAATAATCTGAGACAGTGGTAGTACTAACCCACTTAGTAATGCTTGTCACAGGCCCTCAAGAATCAAGAGTAAGGTATGAAAATTCTGAGACTCTTTTCTTTTAAAAAGTCACATGATTCCTGTTTTTTTCTTCTCTAAACAAATAAACAAATTACAGTTACAATCTTTTGTTGTAAACAGAGGTACTAGAAATGTAATCATGTTTTTAAAACGAAGATGAACTTCACAACTAGACCCTGACTTGGGGAGAGGGAGAACACTATAGTTAAGGGACCCAGAGAAGGTTTGAGAGTCCACGGCACAAAAAGACCTTTTGCTGTATGACCTTCACCCTGCCAGACTCCCCAGCAAGAGAAGTGGCTTCTTGCTGTCTTGCTGTAAGTCTGTCTTTGCACTTCCCCCTCAGCTGGGAACAGTGCAAATCTCTCTCTCCCTGCTTCCAAACCCACTGGTGCTGCTCTGCAGGGCTCTGCCCCATCCTAGGGGTGTGCTGCTCACATCCGCTTTACAGCACAGCAGGAGCCAACCACAGGAGGGACATCTAAATGTCAGGCCTTGAAGCTGCTGTGCCAAAGGACAAATGACAATGTCTCACAGGGACTCTAGGGAAGCCATGTCTTTCCAGATTTTATGCTAAGGCTCTGTAGTATCACGCTATGCTCTTATAAATTCCTTTCTTGCATGGCTTCCATCCAAGCCTGTTGAGGCTATTTACATACACCCACCATATTTACAAGAGTGCTGTGAAGAAGCAAAAGACAAAACCAAACCAAACCATGGAATGAGTCAGTGGCAGAAATGCTGATAAACCCAGACTCCTTGCTGCCTTTTCCTTCTAATTAGGCAGACAATGCTGCCTTTCTTCTGCCCCCTTCAACTGTCCCATGACAGATCTTGAAGAATAAATCTATGAAGAGTTAATGTTCCAGTTTCTGCTTAGGCAGAGGAGCCAAGAACATTAAATCCAACATTAGGGATGTCCCTGCAATAGGTAACCAGTTTGGAAATCCTAGGCCTGATTGCTTCACACCTCAAAGCCAGCACATTAGAACTGCCTTTTTCCTATCACCTTTGATTCCTCTCTTTGCAGGAAGACAATCAAGTTGCTGAGTATGAGAATGTCTAGCACCAGTTTGTCCCACAAGGTGGAATCTGACCATGCTGTTCATTTAGTTTTCTTATTCTATTTCCTAAACCTTGTTCCCTCTCCCTCCTACAGCCCAGCTCCACAATGTGCACTATCCCATCAGTGATGACAAATTGTTTTAGTCCAATACAGTCCTGACAGAAGTTGTTCCTCAGGCCATGAGATCTGCATTCTGAAGCAGAGCCCAAATGACTGGACCTTTCAGGGCCCACAGGGAGCTGCCACAGAGGGAATGAGGATGAATCTACCAACCAGCTGCCACTTCACTCTCTCTAACCTTGAGACAGTGATCTCCATTGCCAAAACACTGAATGGAACTGGATGGCTTGCACTACATCTAGGAGAGGGGCAATCACACAAACAGGAGGGTGGAAAGGAAGAAAGCTTAAAACTTTAAGTTAAGAAGAACTAGGAGGGTGGCAGAAGATAAAACATCTGGTCTGTTGGCTTGCTCTGTCTTGCAAGAACACACACAGAGACAGATGTGTACATGTGCACACACTTCTCCTGTCTGCTACATCTGGGCATCTGGACCTCTGTCAGCTCATATGGCCAGCTCTACAGCCCTGCTCCATACAGGTTATTTGGCTAACAGATCCCATGAACAAACTAAGTCCTTATGTGGATCACACAGACCTGAATTACTGTCTGAAATCTGCTTCTTCCCAAGGTTTGACTCTTTAGACAACTCAGCCTTTCAGCCTCTGCTTGTCTGTGCTAAATTTTCCACAGTGTTTACTCTGCAAATGGAAAGGGCAGATTGACTGAAGAAGCAGCAGCCTCAGTTCCCTCTTTCTTCACAGACAGAAACTGCACATGGATTAGACGTTGCATACTCCATAGGGAGCAGGTTGCAGGGTGGTTGTGCTGCCACAGAGCTCTGTGTCACAGCCCTGTCTCCAGCACAGTCTAGAGGGGAGCAGCACCAAGGCTCTGTGAGGGAAGCATCTCCTGGGGCTGGAGTGGAGAATCCACACAAGCACCCAGAGGAGCCTTAGCAAGGCAAATACTCCCAGTCCCTCCTGCCCTGCTGCGGCACTGGCATGATTGATATTCCTGGTGTGCAGCTGGAGATAAGCTGTAGCAAAGCACTGGAGAATCAAACAGCAAGTTCCTGCAGCACGGCACAAATAGAGGAGCTGGAGGTAACTAGAAGGGGGATGAAGTCCTCCTAACTCTCACTGAATCCTCACTTCCACTGTTCTTTGTCATGAGGCAACAGGACTACCCAGTACCTGCTGAGAGGAGGGCTAACAGGGAGATCCTACCTATGCTGTAGTGGCCTTCTTCAAAGCAATCAGCTCTTTCTGACAGGAGTTCTCCACTTTATACAAATAATCTATTTGCTATGTCTACACTGTCATCAGAGGTGGCTGCAGCACCTGGAGACAGACTAGAAAGCATTTTTCAACTCTTACTACTCTTTGTTGTGCAATGCACGGATGATCCAGCTGCCTGCATTCCCTCTTTCTGACCTACTGAGTTGCTGCTCCCTCTCTCTCTTACATTCTGAAATGAATTCTTCTGTGGACTCCCATTACAGTTTTTTCAGTCCAGAATCCTCATTGTTGTGGTTCCTCTTTGCACTGTGGAGCTGTCCAGTTTGACAGGATTTAATGGATGCTTGCTCCCAGATATCTGATCCATTAAATAAAAGGAGAAGATAAATATGATCAATATTAAGTATGAGGAATGTATCTCCAGGTAATAAAAGCTAGATAAACTTTGTAGACTGTAGTTGTAGTCACTCAATTCTACGAGGCCCTTGCTATAAATCAAAGGTTGGTCAAGGCTCTACAACTCACATCAAGACCTACAGGTTTTTTAAAATAGTTCATGGAGATTCTAGACCTCAAAGGTGAAGGAATATGGTAAGAACTTCACATCTGCCTTGGTGCTGACTGCAAGAAAGCCATTGTGCCCATTGTTTGCATCTGGAAATTCAAAATCAAGACATTAAGAAAAAAAATCAATAATTAGTTGGCTTTGAGTCTGTACCTGTTTGTGCTTCCAAACCTTTCTCCACAGGTAGACAGGTTAGAAACTGACATTTTAAAAAATGGAAGCAGAGACTCACATAATTGCATGACCAGAGCTTAAACTTTAACATCAGATTTTAGAAGGTTTACAATAAAACCGTGGTGACTGGTAGCATGGGGGACTCACGTTCCTTTCTTTGTGCAACAAAAAGAGAGAAGAACATGCACATTCCAAATACAGCCTGTCACCTGTGTTCTTCTAGATCTTTTTGAATTTATTAAGCCTGTCAGCTGCAATGGAAGCCAGTTCCACATGTGATCCCCCAGTGGTAAGACTCGAAAATAGGTTTGCAGTGTGTGACACCACCCCTATAATAACTGCTGTGGTTTATGAACTCTTCCTGGGGCAGTGGAAAAGGAACACTAAAAACTGATATAAATGACAATGACCACGCTGCCTGGCTTTATGTCCTGTCTTTTTATACCCCTCCTTTTTTCTTCAATATTTGTTCCTTTCTAAAATCTTTACCTTCCAAAAGTTCCCCTGTATTTTAATTCTACTTTCAGTCTCTTTTCTCTAGGGTGATTCTGATTTATTTTTGTTTCTCTATCCCCTCTTCTGACTCCTTCCCTTTAGCTGTCTTTTAGCATTTTGTAATGTATAATTTTTCTCCTGTGTCAGGTTGGCACCAACTGAGTTGTGATCAAACCTTTTGTCCTGAGGGATGCAGTGTCTCTGTAAAAAGACTTTGTGCCCTGCCAAAGCAGACGATTCTCCCCACCATAATTTCCAGGCGTGCCAGCTTCTTGAGCCCAACTTGGTTTCTGTGCAATCACTTTCCATGTGATTGCTGCCCTAGGTCATGATACCCGCATGTCCCTTGTCCCAGTTACGGGGACTTGCTGATCTACAGGTGCTGGGGAGAAGCACGTTGCTCCCCACTGCTGCATGTGGGCATCAGGCTGGATTGGGGCTCTTTGTTCTGTCACCTGGCCCAGATCTGTCATCTACAAGTTTGTCACTCTCTTATGGACAAAGCTGAGGAGTGCACAGGACCCAGGAACCGTCCAAACTGACATATACTCATTCCAACCTGCAAAGTGCTTTCCTGGCCCTTTCTCAGTTTTCAAGGAAAAAAAAATTAAAAAATTTTGTATCTTTCTTGCTGAAAATTCTTAATTTTCTACTGGAAATTTCCCTTCATTCTCACCTTTCTGACCAATTCTGGAGTAGCAAACCCTTGCACAAGTCTACCAGGACATGGTATGTTCAGTTGCTGAATCCTATCAGTGAGAGTTTCAGAGGAGGCCTGGACAGGAAAGAGAAGTCCATGCTCTGAAATAGGGCAACTGGCAGTCACACAGACTTTCAGAGTGAAGTGACTGTAGGAAACCAAGGCCGTGGTGATCCAGAGTCACAAATTCCAAATAGATAACCACATTTGGCATCCCTGATCCTTCCTGATGTGTAAGTGGATCCAGCACTCCTTTCCCTGGCCGGTCACTCCCTGCTGTGTGGTACTGGCAGCTCTGAGGGATGCCTGGAGCATCCTCACCTCCCAGTTCCACCAACAGCTGTACCCACACCCAGGGCCAGCCTTGGCCTTCCTGCCTCATGTCGTGCTTCCAGCAGCTCTGGCTGCTCTGGAGCAGCTTCCCAGCCGATGCACTGTATTTGCATAGGCCATTGTCATTCCCGGCGCGGCTCCCTGCAGCTGGCACCCTGAACCGGAGAAATGTCTTCTGGAGGGAGAAGCACGAACGGCGCAGCTAGAGATAAAAATAACAATAATTTTACTAGATGAAACTTCGTGTTAAGCACTTAAAAAGCAATAAAAAGTCAATTTTCTTTCTTTCAATTATTTTGCTTATTCTGTTTTTGGGGAAAAAAAAAAGGGAGAAAAGTTTCTCAGTTAGAAGGATGTCTGTTTTTCTTAGCACTCGATTTCTCACCTCTCTCTCCTCATTGCCCCCAACCCTACTTTAGGTTCCACTCCCCATGAATGTGAAAATAAGCATTATCAGGCAGGGCTGGGGCTTCCTGGCGTGTGGAAAGGAAGGAAAAGGAGCACTGACAACTCCTGAGTGCTTGCTGCCTCTTTCAGCACTCAAGCACCTTTTCAGAGAAAATGTAAAAGATAAAGGCAGAAATTACTGCTCTTGCACAATATATGCCAAGTTCATAAGAGCAGCGTTTAACACTTAATCAAAATGGTTTGACAATGTAAAAATTAGGTTTTCGAATGTCATTAGTGCCTTATAATAGGTTCAATTTATATCATTCCCATCCCTGTTTTTTTTCATCTCTGCTAATTGTTTTTATTCATTTCTTTCATTTTTTTACGCTGTTGTCTTGTTGGTTTTAATTTTTAATTATCATGAGACTTTTCCTTTTACCTTGTTAATTGGTTTATGTTTGAAAAGACTGGTTCTGTCATTCTTTTTCTCCAAGGGCAGCTACAAGGGATTTTCAGGCAGGTTCTTTTCCATTGATAGGCAAGCTCTCTTCTGGGCTAATTTGGGCAAAAAAGTGTTTGTTTTGGGGTTAGTATGAGCACCTTTTTTGTAGTGTGAGTCACAGAAATGCTCCCTTACACTGACCTGTAATTTCCCTTCTACACTGCCATGCAGGATTCATTTGGTATTGGCAGGGAAATTGTACCTCTGTTCTACAGTTGATATGCAGACTCTTTTCTGTTTGGAAGGAGATGAAAGCTCTCTTCTGCTCTGGCTTGCAAGGTCCTTTCTGTATGGGCTCTCCTTTCTGTCACCCATCGAACACAAGCACACACACCATTTCTTTTCTCTTTCCATGTACAAGAATGTTCCAAGTCTTGGTTATCACAGGGCTGCAAGATGTCATTTGCATGGAGCCATATATTGGCATCTTGTTGGGTTTTTTTTTCCTGCCAGTAACAAATGGAACTGGATCAAATAATCACACTGACATTTTGGGGGCAGAAAACCATTTTGGGAATGGACATTTTTTTAGGAAAATGCTGACACTTACTTGGTTGTACTTGGCAGAGAAATGTACTTTGGGTCTTTGAGAAAAAAAAATCTAAAAAAAAAAAGAAAACAAAAAATCTAGGTTAAAAAAAAGGGGAGGAAACAATAATTCTCAAACTTCCTTCAAATGTTGACAGATGAAGAAGCACTTGTGGGGACTCACTCCAGAGTGACTTCTTGCTCCTGGAGGAAACCAAAACTGGTAAACATGGAAACTTAGAAATCACTGCCAGTGAAAGTGGGCTGTGGCTTCACACTAACAAGGCTGCATTACTTTTGCACCACCGGGACATGTGGAAGTTTATTCTTACTCTCACTCCCACTCAGTTCAGTCCTACCTACTGGGAAATCCTGGCTTCTCTTTCCTGCTGGCTCTCATGCTCCCTGTCTGCTCAGGAAGGTCTTCCAGTTTGTTGATCAGGCGGGAAATCCTTCACTGAGAGGGAGACTATCTTAGTAAAGGAGAGAGTTCTGGTTTTCTTCACAGAAGTAGTACTGTCAGAACTCCTCCTCGCTCTCCACCATTTGAGAGGGAGAGTGTCACTACAATTATGAGTTACAATTGCTGACGTCTGGAAGGATCCTTGCAGAGGCATCTCTTGTATGGCAACCAAAGGTCTCACAGCCAAGTTGTCAGGCATGAGCTGTGTGGTACTTTTATTCACTTGGCCTTTAATGGTGTTTTTAAGTCTTCCTGCTGGGACAGCTTGTACTCTCATGTCCTGCCTATAGGTCTACACTGTCTCTACTTGTTCTCCTCCACCCACTGCAGCTTGTGAGTTTTACCTCTCAGCTTGTGGATACAAACGCAAGCGCTTCTCCCTTCCTACATAGCCTGAGATCCCCTGTAAATGACACAGGGCAGATCTCAAATTAAACTTTCAGTGGCAGTGCTCATCTGCAGAGTCCTACCTGACAAAGTGCCAGTGTGCTGCCTGGCCCTGGGAGACCTCTCAGTCTTTGTGATGTACTGCTGGCCCCAGGCAGCTTTCTGCTCTGCAATGGACAGCCAAGGCTTCATCACAGGTTCTCCAGAGTCTTAAATCAGGAACAATACAACCTGTATCTATGAGATGCTAAGAACCCGCACGACTGCCTGGTGAGACGAAGGCCTTTTACTCACCCCTCTCTATATTTAGCAGCATTCTTAGGCAGTGTTTCTAAAATTACCAGCTGCAGTAATGTGATTCATACCCCCATCACCGCCAGCAATGGATAAGAAGAGTGTAAATGACATGCAGGAGAAAATCATGAGCAGTGTAGCCCAAATCAGGACTGCAATGGTATAGTCTTTAGTTCTTGTATTGACATCTCTGCCAGGCTTTCAGGGAGAAGCAGTTATCCCATCCTCAGAGTCTGTTTTCTCTCACAGCACTAGGGAGGAAGGTCCCAAGCTGCAAGAGAAAACACTTGAGACTGTTTTCTAGCCCTTTTTTTGGGCAAGTCTGGTACAATGAATAACAACAGAAGATGTGCACAAATTGTTTTTGCAAGGACACTGGGCTGCTAGGGGTGTGAATGCTGCCACTAAAGCAGGCTCTCTGCTATCTAAGAAGGGTCTCCATCTGTAGCTAATTAACAGCAGACAGGCAAAGCATCTGCATCAGCTGTGGGAACCCACTCCCGAGATGGAAAGGATGAATGTTGTGAGGGTTTGTCATAGAATGCCCTGAACCAGTCTGGAAAGAGGCATTACTGTGGAATCATTCCAAGAGCTGGAGCTCTTACGAGAAATACCATAAACATCTAAATCTTTTAGGAGGTTCAGTCTGCATATCGAGGCCATTATGGGATATTAACTAAAATGCTCATTTGAAAAATTATCCTGTGAACCACTACAATGCAGCAGAGGAGCTGTTTAGCTCAGATAAATAATAATTGAAAACTGAGGCAGAAACTTGCAGCCGTATCTGCCTGTGTTGTGATCTTCTCAAATCTCCTCACCTAATTAGTACCAGGCCTTGCTGGGCTGTGGAAGAGAGACCTGCAAGAGAGGCAGGGCCTCAGAAAACAGTGTTTATTATTCTGAGGGAAAGCTCTTCTCTCAGAGTTGTTGCTGAACCAATCCCTCAACAAAACTAGAGGGACCTGTGCTTCTTGCAAGGCTAACAAAGAAATTGAAATGCTGCTATCCTTAGTTACTGTTGCCACTAAAGACCCTTGTGCCATGACGGGGTATTTATTCTGTCTGATCTGATCAAATTATAATTGAGAATTCCTTCCTACCACTATGAAATATTCCTCCTTCATCTCATCTATACAACAATTTCAAAACAGTGCTGTTCCTTTCTTCATATTTCCACATATATTTCCCTGTGCTTTCAAATATCTGTTCCACAGCCAGGGAGTTATGGTTATTGCCACACATGTTGCCAAAGCATGCTTGGACCCTTTAGGGTGAAAGCACATATGTTTATTATACGAAATTATGTCACTGTTATCATCTCCCATTGTGTCAAGTTGTTAAAGACTAGAAATGAGGGCAGTAATGCCATTAGATAGAGGAAGAAGATCTCGAGGATATGGAAGACTCTCACATGTGCTGCAGACCATTTTTCTGGCTGAATTGCTCTTTGGCAGTTGTGGTGGTGACCAGGATAAGTCCATATTCATCCACTGTTGCAATGGCCTCAGGCAGTACAGAGACATAAGAAAATCCTCTATGTGCACTTTACAAACACCTTGAAAAAAGTTCAGGTCGTGATGTAAATGCACACAAATGCTGCATGAGCCATGCACACAGAAAAGTGTAATTCCAAAGGGTGGCAGCACAGCCAGGCAACATTTTACATTTCTTTAGCATTTTGACAAAACCTCGGTGATAGAAAAGTCATAAGAAGACAGTGGACTCCATTTCCTTTAACACCAGTGAATACAGAAAAGGGGCTGAGCTCTTTATAGGAGGGGCTTAATGCAGCACCCCAGTGGCTGAATACACCAACCCCAGAAACCCACACTCTCACCCTCTCTAACACTTACTGCATAGTTTCCTTCCTGATATTTCTTCCATTCAGACAATTTTCATTACCCTCACTTGTTGGAATTCTATTTGGTATTTGGCTTAAAAAGCAAGCTGTGTGCTGAACTGCATATGTTAATTAGATGATGTAACTTTAAGAACTATTTAATGAAGTCAGAGATGCCTGCTGCAGAGTTCTCAACAGCTGCATATGGTCAACCAATTATGAAAGAGTTTGTAATGTAAACAGCCTTGTTAACCAATTAACATTTGCCAGAGTGCCATCACCTGTGGAAGGTTACAGCCTTAAAGAGGTATATAATTGTATGTGCGGAGGAATAAAGGAGTTCTGTTGGTCTGTTGTAGCTAGCTTCTGTGAAGTCATCTCAACATTACCAAAAACCCATCTCCCCTGACTAAATTCACTGAAATGCCACTTATTTTCTTTAGGGATTTTATGAATTTCCCCCCAGCCACCCCAGCTCCAAACTGGGTAGCATTCAGAGAAGACAATGGGATCCCCACCAGGGGTTAACAACTCCTTCCAACGACTGGTCGGTATAGGGGACACAATTTTAAAATCACAGAGCAATACAGTTGTGAGGCAATTTTGTTCTCTATTAACCCAATCAATGGAAGGTTCCCATAAGCCATTACCAGGGATTTCAGATGCAGAAGATGTTGAGGGGTTAAATAGAGATGTTTCTGTGTTCATTATTACCGACAGCTCAGGGAAAGAAAAGAAAGGATGGAAGAAGGATAAGAGAGAGAGGAAAAGGAAATTCAAGTTTGGGGCACAAAGAGAAAAGAAATTACCTATCAACATGTAAATTGTATAAAATTCCTGTGTAAATATACAGGATATACTGCGGTGGTATATTAAGTCACATATTAGGGACAGGAAACTGGGCCAATATCCCAGGCCTCATTCTGCTCAGTGGTGAGTTTGAAGGTGACCTTGGAATATAAAATCCAGATTTACACAGTGCAAAGAAATGTGGTAAATGGATGGGTCATAAGCACAGACTGTGCCTGTGCTTGTGACCCACAAAACAGCTGAACCTCCAGCAAACATCGGTCCATGCAGCAGAGTGATCAGTACTGAAAGTTCTCTTCCCTGGCAGAAAGCCTCTAGGAGAGGGGCAGAGCTGACACAGGAAAAAAGTCTCTTCCAGGGACTCTCAACAGCCTTTCTCACTACATATGGAGGCCTAACCAACATTATCCAGCAATATGTAAGTCTTAAGATCCACACAATGGCAGCAACAGTCAACAAAAAATAACTCACATATAAAAGGAAGTTCAATTGTATCATCCATCTTCAGAAAAAAATTCAATATTTCCCAATACAAGTTGTTTTGATTTAATGAATGGGGAAATTATCCCTTTCCTACTTCCTAGCACACTTACTTCTCCAAATGGATCCTGCATCATTGGAAAGCAGACAATGTTAACAGAAATGCTGGGAATTGCTGCTAACACACCCTAGACAAGCATCCTCATGGGAGGAGGAAGGAAGTGTGAGCAACCCCCTGTTCTTTCACAGGTTGTGGGGCACTCGGCTTGTAATCCAAGTCTGCCTTTCAGCTCTGAATGGGAAACTTAGATTGTATTTGTTTTTATCACAAAGGGGAGACTCAGCACAGTTTGGAAAGAGGCTGGAGGTGTGTGAGGGCTCTGCAGCTGGGAGAGGAGCTGGGAGGAAGCATGGAGTGATGCTGGTGGTGAATAGGATGTGTCTAGCTGTTGGAAAGACCTCACCCCCTCTCATCTTCCAGAGTTTTTGATGACAATGGTGTAGCTCTCCCTGAGGAGACAAGACTTTGGTCATCTGTTCGTGTTTAATTTTTCTGGAAATCTCCCTTTTGCCTCCTGACTCCTTTATTTTTGCACTAATGTAGTCTCTGTGCTGTTTACTAACCACATACAGGCAGCTATTCCCTCTGCTTGCTCAGGACATTAATAAAATGCCTGCCCACCCATGCAGCCAAACACAAAGGGGGCTGCTAATGGCATCCTCCTTTTGAAGTGAAATCCCAAAGCTTTCATTTGGTTCGTGTTCCTCCCTGATAAAACTCTCCTGTCTCTGCCTCAATATGGGGCACTCTTATCTAGTCTCACTTGGGGGTGGCAGAAGCTCTGAGGCTGATCTGGGGAGTGCTCTGCCTCCTGTCTGGTGAGAAGGAAAAGCCAGAGACCACAGTACATCCGAACCAGATGGCTCAAAGGGGACATATGACCATCATTATTCTTGAGGCAATAAGGAATGCACATAATATGTCAGAAAGGCAGGGAAACAGCCAGCCTACAGATGCAGGGAACTGTTTGAATATCCCTAGGATGAGCCTGCAAGATGAATTTGGGGGGCAGTCAATCCTGGGCATTTCAGTGCAGCTTTGGGACATGGCATCATTAGAGTAAATACTAAGCTACTGTGTTCATTTCTGAGATAATGTTTATACAGCCAGACCGACAGACACACTGTAGGAGACAGGCACAGCTCAGAGAATCATATCCATACATTTTCACCTCCAATTCTGACATGGTAGTCAGTTCTGCAACCATAAGGCATTTGTATTTCTCAGTATGGCATCTAAGCATGTAACATACTTGTTTTCTGGACAGAAGAGCAGCTACTTTGTGACACTGGGGCACTGCTACAGAGGACATGCACACTGTACTGTCTCTGACCTGGATGACTTGATTTTGTACTTTTCTTGTTTCTTTCTCTAAAGATTGTGAAATCCTTCCGGTTCTTCTTTGGCAAGTGTAGTAACAAAAGAACGACATCAAGGCACATAGTTGGGACCCACTTTTTTGCAAGACAGTGCTTTACAACTCAAGATGTTGTTAGGTAGCATGTTCTCCTGGGAATCCACTGGAAGAGAAGCAAAGACAGGGAAAAATCCCTTCTGGTTGCATTTTCTTGATACTCTTCCACAGTCTCATTTGACTTCACAGTTTAATCCAAGTAGACAGAGATCTTTAAGGGATTGTAATCCATTTTAACAGGAATTTGAACATCCATACTGGGAAAACTTCAGTCTTCCATCATGAACAGAAACTGTCATTGCTAGATAAACCATGAAAAGCCCATTCTGGGAATAATGTGAACATTTCAGGTTTCTTAGAGGTTTTTTCCAGCCTTACAAATTCTATGGTCTGAGCCATGCCTAACTGCTAGTGAAAAGCAATGTCTCCTTCTAAAAAGTCTTGGTCTTAAAAATTATTACAATAGTGCACATATTTAGGTAGTTGCTGGAGTTTACAAACAGATTATCAGCCCTCCTCCCAGTCATTCCCATTCCAAAGATGCCCATGCTGTGCTGTGAGGAACTGAGAGCTGGTGGGGAGCATCCTGGCCTGTGAACTCAGGAGTTTACAGAAGCCTGTATCCATTCCCATCTCCTCCCAGAGGCACTGCTCCTGCACCTCAGAGAGCCTCCTTGAACGCAGGGAATGTGATATCTAATGGGATGGGAATGGCTTCTCCTTTCCTTCCACCCTACTGAGGTTTCATTCTCCCCCCGCTGGGCCTGGGTGACATGTTTCCATTGAGTTCACTGATTCAGCAAGATCGAGCCCCTGGTCTTAAATAACTAAAGACTGCAAACTGAATATTGTAGCCATGGCAACAGCCAGCTCAACTTTAAACTCTCTGATACATAAAAAGGCAATTTTCTTTAGTTTTTCTCTCTGCATTTTTATATTTCCAGAACTTACAATGGTAATAATGGCCTCAGGCCCTAACCTCCACCAGCCAGCCATTAACTTCATGGAAATGCCTTCTCCATCAGCCCCTATTGTCAACAGCCAGCACCATTCCACAGAAACCGTAGGGTCTCACCACACTAACACGCCTGGACGCCTTGGCTGTGCCACAGCCCTTTGCAATCCTGCTGCAGACTTATTTCCTGATCATGACAAGTGAGCCAGGACTCCATTAGAGAGGCTGCATGACAGTGTGGCACTAGTACCTTCCCCTTGGAAAATGGGGAACAAAATGTCTCTCATCACACTGATTGCCATTGTGTCCTGCACGCACAAGCTCATGGGTAGATGAACATGTCTCTGCCTTCCCACTCTGCCTCCCAAGCCCCTCCAGCTTTCTCTGAGTGAAACAGGAGTACTTTCACGTCTCAGTTTTATTTGGTTTCCTGTTTGTGCCTCAGAATGCCATTGTCAAATCTGTTGTGACATCACTGGAAATAGTGGGAATAGTTCTTTGCTAATGCTGCTAAAGCACAGACAACAAAGGGAGCTTTTGCATTTTAGGAATTATCTTTTTATTCTTTCTCAAATTCTTTCTAAAACTTTGCTTCAAGAGCTAAGTCTGGATTAACAACACAAATTAACTGTTTAGCATGTGTTAGACATTGTTTGTCTTCATAACACAAACAGAGGACTTCAATCCTATGTGTAATTTTGTTCTTGATTGTGTATGTGGCAAGTGGTTTAACTTTTGTGCTTCAGTTTCTCCTGCTAAAAGGGAAAATGATACAGTTTTATCTCTTCTAATGGTCATGAAATTAATTTCACTAGCAATGCAAGTATAGTATGGAGAGATGGCAGGATGAATGGCAATGGCTGCAGCTATTATTAGATACCACTTTCAGCAGATAGCAATTTCTACAATAGGTTAAATTCTGGCCCAAAAGGTACTTGACTGTGTCTCTTTAAGGTCACAAGCTATTATGATGTTGAAGACTAAAATGCTTTGTATATGATCATGAATAAATGAATTGAGTATCTCTGCCTGGCTATGTGGGATATGGAAACGATACTGAATATCATCAGCCTGAACTATCAACATCCATCAGCTTTCCCCTTGCTCATCTTTCAGCTGTCGCAATATGAAACCCACTTTCCCCCGAGATTTCAAACGACTGGGGCTAAACAGCAAAAACATTCGGTGACTAAATTTGCCAGAGAAGGTCTCAGTCACGAATGACTAAAAACAAAATTATAGAGCAATCTCGGCTGACTGAGAGCAGAATGAAATGTGATTCATTTTCATCCACCCAGCAGGGACTGCAGGGAAAAAAAAGGCAGGATTAACCCCTTCCCTGCTATCAATGCCCATGCTGCCTGGGCTGATGCACTGGTGGTTTGCATTCCTCAAATATTAGGTCTTCTGCTTGTTTTGTGAGGCAACTCAGAGATTTTGTGACTCAGGTGAACCAGACCAGTAGGAGGACTGTGCTAGCAACATTAGCATCATATACTTAAATATCATACACAGTTTATAGAACATTAAGTGTTGACCCCACTGCCCTCTGCCAAATGAGACACTGCTGCCTACCCTAGAAAACTTGTAGTCTAAAGATGAAAGACAAAAGCTGGCTAATGACATGTGATAGTGGAATAAAACATTTGTCAGCAAGGCAGGCAAAGGTGTCAGCACTGCATCACCTCTAGGGAAATAAAAGCAAATTGTAAGGTGGGGAACAAAGGAGGATAATTACATGACTTTCTGAATGCCTACAGGAAAGACCTCTCAATGTGAAGGGCAGCAGAGGAGAAAACATGGAGCTGGTAGTCTGGAGGAAACATGGAGCTGGAAGCTTGACTAGGAGATGATGCAGCCTGGTCTCCCAGGAATACGGGTGCATGCTCTGGGCAGAAGCCATTGTTGCAGGCTGTCTTTCTCATCCATGCCATGCTCACAAGCTTGGGAATCACCACTGGACTCAGCTGGAGGCCTCAGGGAGGAAATGGGAGTGCCAGTGGTGCTGAGGCAAAGCTCCCCACATAATTTCTGCCCCTTAGGGGAAGGGGGCAGGTCAGACACAACTGGAGCTGAGTTCCTGCCATGCCAAACACCAGCACCTGAAGGCTGTGTTAAGGTAGTGCAATGCACCAAGAGGTTCTGGCTCGCCAACTGCTCAAACACATGGCTTAAAAGCCTGTCTGCTGTCCCTAGTCCAGAACAGCTGTTTAAAGAAAGAAATCAAAGTAAGAAAGATGTTTTATCAGTAAACATTAGAGATGATCTTTTCTCCAGCATTTTCTCGGACACTTTTTCTAAAAGCAGAGTAGGTAAAGACTCTCAACATATTAAAAAAAAAAAAAAGAAAACCCAACCCCCCCTCGCTCCCCCAACAATTAGTACTTTATTAACAAGTCAAAAGCAAAGGTTCTGGAGCATTCTATAGTGATGTCTCTGGAAAGAGAAGCCAAGGACCTGTCTGTAAGTTGGCCTCCCTGAGGCAGCATTGTTCCTGACGTCAGACACTCATCTAGGACATGGCAATTTGGGCAATGGTTGCTCCCCGGGTGTCTGATACCCTCCATGTCACCACTGCACTGTATATCTCTGTGTAACCACAATACCAGAGTCATGATACATCAAGTCAAGCTAATGGAAGACGGATGTGATACTCAGAGTAAAGTGGTAGCTCAGGTGAAGTGCTGGAGCAGGAGCAATTTACTCAGAGCTGTACAAATGGTAGATAGAAAGCAGACTTCCCCTGCCATCTTTTGAGAACACTAGAGAGAAAGCTCCCTAAACAACTTCCAGATTAAATCAAGAGGTCAAGCAATGGGCAGGATGACAAAGCAGCAACTTCATGATTCAACAGCTTCTACATGGCAAAGGAATGGCCCCAGATAGGCTTGGCTGATGCCAAATACTTTCTGCTTTATGCACACTGTGGTACAACTTACATGCTTCATTTGGTTTCCTTTCATAAATGGAAAAAGTTCTCATGAACCTTAAAAGTAATGTTTTAAAATCATCCAGGCTCACTGTTCATTTAATAAATTTATAGTTGATCAGTTTAGTCACATGACTGTGCTTTTCAAACACCGTCAGCAAAACTCTTAACTTTAGTGAGTAACAGGAGGAAAAAAAGTTGAAAATACCAAAATTGTAGGTATTTGGGTTTGCTGGGGTGTTGCAGAGGAAAAAAGGCTCTGCAAATACTGGAAGGTTATGGTCTGCCTTGGCCAAACACAGCATCTCAGCAGACTATGAGTCTCTGTGGAATTACCAGAGCTGCACTGCTTCTCCTCTATAAAACTGGCTTAGCAGAGCTGGCTCAAGTTTTGTGGCTTGGCATGGTGGAGCTGCATAAAGAAACATCCAAAGGTTCCCACACTACCTTTCCAGCTTGAAATTAATTGTCCTCTCCCCTCTCTTTGAAACCAGCTTCTTGTGTTGATTAGATCTAATAAAAAAGATTTTCTTTCCTTTACAGTTAGCAAAACAACAACATGTCTGTAACTAAATAATAGTAATTGGCCAAATCCTTGCATGGATAAAATGTCTCCTGAACACCACAATGGTTATCTTGTTCTCTGATATACCCAAACAAATCCATTATCTTTAATGGAGCAGCACTTGTGTGATGGAGAGGAAAAAAGAAATTTGGCCCAGCAAGAGTCTTTCAAGAGAAGTGACTGAGTAAAAGGGCTGTGAATTTTGCTGATTACTAGTTATTTTAGGAACCATATGCACAGGCACTTTCTGACTCATGTTGCTGTCAGCGAAGGGCAGCTGTGCCAATGCAAACTGGGTCCAGGAGCCCAGTTCTGACTCTGATTCACAGCATGATCTTCTTCCAGCCACTTCTCTCTGGGGTCAAGGCACTGTGTGAAATAGGGTTGGCATTTTCCCGTGCTCACAGATTCTTAGGAAAGATTCTGTACTAGTGCAACACCAGGAGTCCAAGCTGCCTTGCTACCCACAGAGAGCCTGAAGGGGCAGCATGAGGCAGGCTGGACTGGGCTGGGTTTGAAGGTGGGACATCCAATATTGGTCTCCTTTATGTAGCATGAGATACAGTAATAAATGAAGATGAACAAAAGCTTCCCAGTGTTTGGATTAAAATGGGAAGGTATTTGCAAATTCTAAATACATAAAGCATTTGCTTTGGTTGTAATTTGCTTTGGTTGCTTAAAGTAAAGCCAAAGGATGCAATTAGGATTTCATGCAGATGAAGTTCTGTTATGTTTTGTAAAATGAAATCCATTTCCTTGACCTGGAACCACATGCTACAACCTGTTCACTGCATGAACAAAGGTTGTAATAGAAATTATTATCAAAATAACACCCAGAATCACAATCAGCATCAGTTCCCCTCACTAATCTGTGCTGGATGAAAACACACTGAGTAGAACTACTTGACTAAGAACTTGTCATCCAGAGAAAGAGGAAACAAGCAGAGAAGTGCTGTGACCTTTTAGGACCATACAAAATGCCATTGGCAGAGAGGAGAATGGGCCAAGGTGTCCCAAGTCCTTGCTAATAGTCCTAATTTCTGCCTTTCCAGAAGAATCATGTCAGTAGTTTTCCTGTAAGACAGTAAGTTTGCACAAAATAGTATTTTAGCAGAATAAAGCTGTTGATGAGACTGCACTGAATTTGCTGAGCAGTATTTGCAGAAAATCAGGGGAGACTTTCCAAAATGTCAAAACAGTTCATTTTTGTATAAAACATTTTCTTATTACTTTAAAATATTTTTTGCTTAAGAAATAGATTTGAAGTAAAAAATAAAGGGTAAAAAATAACAACCTAGGGGAAATGGACAAGTAAGCTGAAAACTAAAGAAAAATATTTGGCTCTGTCAAATACAGAATTCCAATTTTGGTGGCTTCTGGTTGAGACATCGAACCAATAAATTCATCATCGCAACTCTTCTCCTGAGGTTTTAAGCCACATGCCCTCCATTGGAGAGAGTGATGTTGTCAGCTCTACATCATTAAATACCCCTGTAACTCTGGAGACAACACTGTGCTTGGAACATTCTGCAAGGAAACCTCCATGAGCAGAGTTCTGCCACCAGTCCTTTAATGGATCTCCTGTGCTGTCAGAAATTAATATTTTCCAGTATTAATTACATCATTATTTTTCACCTGCAGCTCACATGTTGAATAAATATGTGGGAAGATGAAAGGCAGGTCCTTCTGATGTCCAAGAATATTTGTGTAGCCAGATAAACTCTTCTCACTTAATTCCTCCTGGTTTCTTATAGGCTATGTCAAATTTGGTGATAATGGACACCAAAACCACATTTGTGCAGAAAAGACACTTGGAAAATGAATGGAAACTTGTGGTCCAAATGCAAAAAAAGATAACCAAAGACTCAGAAGATATAATCTATCTTTGCATTCAGTCTGCAGTCCCAGAGGACCCCCATCATTTAATTATCACTTAAGACTGCAGTGCACGTGAGACTGAAGGCACACAGCTCCCCTTGGAGGAACAGGTATGTGCTCCTGTTTGAGGGGATGTCTTTGCTGTAACACATTGCACAAGCTTTGTCACACAGAGTGACATTCACCCTGCAGGCAGGCAAACAAACCCTTGCAATCAACCAGCCCAAGTGCAATTGCTTTACATATTTCACCTATTTGCATGGCACGTCTATTGGAAGTTTGGCAGAGGAGGAGCTTGGTGGTCTGCACTGGTACCAGCCTCCTCTCCCTCCACATTGCACAGAAATATGTACTTAATTAAGAGTCGTGTGCTGTGCACAACTCTCCTGAGAGATGGGCTGGCGCTCCCACAGAGCCACCAGGCATTTAAGGAGCAGGGGGCCTCGGGAGAAGGATGGGGCTTGTTTGTTTTTCCCTGCTACCCGCAGCATTTCCATCCCAGACTGCCTAATTGAAAGTGTTTCCAAGCCTGTGCTCTCTGAAGGCCTGGCCCCATTCAGCTCACGGACTATGGAAAACAATTTAGGTCTTGCAGCTACAGCAGAGAGATGCAGCTGATAAGAGAACTTCAAGGTTAAATAAACTGTGGGTAGAGGATTGGGAAAGGATCTCCACAGAGACAAGGTACAAGGTGGGGAAGCACAAGCAGTGGAGAATCGACAGGATGGAAACACTTCCCTGAACCCAGAGAGACTTGCCTGAGGCCAGGGCAAACAGGGCTTGGAGAGGTGATACACAAATAACACACCAGTTTTTGTCATTGCTGTTGTACCTCTTATATGGGAAAACAGAACCACATTTTTGTCTCAGCAGTACTATAATGAGTGAAAGGTAAGTTAAATATTTTTTTATACTTTCATAGCGCCTTCCAGTCAAAAAATTTGTTGTGCTTTAGTCCTATCACCACAGTGATGCCAAAAAAAGAGTCAGGGAAATTTCTGTACCAAGGGATGTATTCTCTGTAACATATTGCACAAGGAAATGACATTTACCCTGCAGGAAGGCAAACAAACCATTTCAATCACACAGCCCCAAAGTAATGGCAGCACATATCTCACCCATTTGCATGGCACATCTATTAGAACTCTGTAGCACCCAATACTCTGCCATCACACTGCTGTCCCTGGAAAGGAGAGCTTATCACCCTCACATCACACATGAGGAAATTCCTGAGGGAATAAGCTTATGGCCCATGGTGTGCTACAAAACGTCAAGGAATGAACCTTAGGGGTTGCTGCCCAATTCTCCCCTCTAGGTGTTAGACATTCTTCTATGATAAACAGTGCACTTATCTCTGTTTAACAGGCCCAGATCCTGGAGGAAGGCAAATCCCAGTTTTAACTGTGTTATCAGTCATGTACCTTCAGTTGGACAGCAAAGAGGGAAGGGACACTGTGTAGCTGGTGCTCTGACACTGCTGTTTTAAGCCATCAGTAGGGATTGGGCAAGCTGTATTTTCATACAGCTGTAATCATGCTACTGCTATTTCACGTTTGGTAATTGCTTGCTGCTAGCAAAGAGTAGAACTTATAAGGCACATCCATCCTGCAGGGAGCTGAGATGGGGGTTTGCAATTCAGGCCTCTCTCTCTAGCAGAAATATTGGCAGGGATGAGGAGTCTGGGCCTGACAGTAAATCACCATTCAGGTCATCCCTGGATTTCTTGAGACAGCTTCCTCTTTCCTTTAATTTTCTCAACTGTAATTTTTTTCTTGCAGAGACACTGATGTAAGAATGTAGTCCTTGGGACTGTCCATTTGCCAGGTTTCTCTGGCACTACACTTCCTAATAAAACTGTCAGTACATTACATAAAGTGACTCTACAATAACTCCTGTAACAAATGAGTCAGGATGGTCACTGGCACTGTCCTCACACGGCGACTGGAGAAACAGGAGATTGCAGCCTCCCCACAGGAGATCTTGCAAATTGCCGTAATTGTGTATAAATAGAAAGAAATGCAGAGGCAACTGTCGGCCAAGGTCCTGCTGACTCAGTGCCACCTTGTGTTTTCACCAGGAAGCACAGAAAGCACGAGGAAGGCGGTCAGTGAGGGGCAGAGAGGGATTCTGAGTAAGACCTCAGCCTACTTTCATCTGGAATATCATGGATTCACTCAGAACAGCCACTGAGCAAACACATAAGCTTTTCTCCTGCAGGAATGCCATGGGTATAAGGCATCCAAGCCTTCCCGGAGGAGAGCTGGCATTGCTGGGGCAGAGTGAGGCACAGAAGGCTACAGGTTTTTTTGCCCTGATCACAGCCAGTCAGGGGAGAGCTTTGAAGGTCTTTGGTTTTATAATGGTGACCTACAAATTGTAACCTCTATTCCAGACTCCTTTGAGACAGAACTATGTGGGCAGCATTAGTAAATGCCATTATACAGACTTGCAGGATGCTACACAGAGGAGAATAAGCTTATCCATGTTCCTCCTTCCTTCCTTTTTCATTACTGGTTGCCTTTGCAGAGGAGCAGCCCAGGAGGGCCATAATGCTGTCACTCCTCAGGAGCCCTGGTGTGAGTGATGGGACCCCTTGTTTGCCTGCTGTGCTACCACTGAGGTAGGAACACACTAACTCAAACAAGAGAGATGGAACTGTACCCATCTCTGTTCTTGTCTTCCCTGAGGAGAGGGTGGCTTGTGCAGTCTGACAGCACTGCAGCTCCAGAGGATGCCCAAGAGTCCTGAGGGGGCACCTGTGCCACTCACAGCTCCTCTGCAGGAGGGAGCACTAGTGGGAGGCTGCTGGCCTTGGCAGCCTCTCTCCACTTCTGAGGTCTTCCTAAATTATAGACAAAGAAGCTGGGTGTTAGCTTTCCTTCAGTTCTCCCATAATTCTTCTTCCATTTCAGCATTGAAACTATTCCCTGGGTTAACTTTGCTGCCTCTGACAAGAAGGATCTGATGACTTTGTCTGGGAATGTCCAATGCAGGATCTGTGACTCCTGCCCACATGCCACATGCCTGGCCTGCACCATCCCATTGCCAAGGTCCTGCACTCAATATCCCAATCCAGAACTGCTCCTGCTCTTCCAGTCCTGCAGATCTACACCCAGCTTTGCACATCTGAATGCAAGCCTGCTGTTAATGAGTAAAAAGCATCCATATTAGTTATCTCAGGTTCTAAGACCACTTTCATTATCTAATATTATAATTTCACAAATAAGTAGATATAGAGTCTGCTATAGAGATATAGATACATAAATGTACCTTCTTGTTTCATAGGAAACCAAGTGCTAAAACTTTTTTTTTAAAAGCCTAACCATAGCAGAGAGTATTAACATAAAACCTCCCTTTTCCATTTAGTACACATAAGTACACAGAACCAAATCTCTCCCTGGAGTGAACTTGTTGAAGTCAAATAGGGCCTACATCAGAGATGAATTTGGCACTCTGTTTTTACTGAGCTCTACAGCTAAAATTCAAACATATGCTCAGGCATATTTCCACTGCACGTGCTGAAAGCATGAGGTCATGATCACTAGAGGAGTGAAGTCAAAACTCTGCCAGCATTTCATGATTATTTGGATCAGCTCATTTGTCTGACATGCCCTTACCATATCCTCTCTTCAACAGAATGGAGAATATTAGGAATAGTCTGCATGGGTGGATGGGGACACATCTTTCTCACTGTAAGGAAATGTATCTGTTTGCACAAGAAACTTGTGAAATAAAGGCTAAAACACAGTCTGCATGAGAAGGACACCCCAGATCACCATTTTCCACAAGCAAAGGCCATGTTTGCCCAAGTTAAAGCCCAGCTTACTGAAACTGAGCACACCCTTAAGACTCACCCAGGCCCAAGTCACCAATGGGATGAATTCCTTCACTACAGTAAGTTGCTAATATGTGTTTGGCTGAAGCCAAACTCCCAGAGAAAAACCTTGTCTCTACTGGAGCCAATGGAAACTTTAGTATTATTTCCAGTTGCCCCAGAATTCTGTGTCTCCCACCTTGTTTCTGTTCTTCACTTTGCTGTCAAAGCACATAGAATGGGAAGCTTTACACTGGATAATAAGTTGCTGCAGATAAGTTGAACCCATAGGAGCAGCCCTTGTAACTGCAAAAAGAGCATGGGGACATCAATAAAACCCTGTCTGATCCTGTTTTTCTAATGCTAATCTGAACTCAACAAGTTTGAAACCAGTGAAGTGGATCTGAAACACTGAATTTTCTTACATACCTTCTTTTATAGGGTGTTTTCTTATTACAGATGCTGAAAGTGAACCTTTCTGCTATGAAACACTGATTTCACATATAACTTTGTGTCCATGGGAAGAGAGAAGCTTGTTGTAATCACCTGAAAAGATTTCTCTTCTTAGTTTTGATTGCTCTTGATAATTTCATTTAGTCAGTGTTAGTTCATTAATTTACCAAATACATATATTTTAAAATTGCATTTCATCAAGCTTGTTATTTTGTCAAGCTGCAAAACAAATTCCTAAGAGAACCAGTTCTCTTAGGACCAGTTCTCTTAGTTCTCTTAGGATCAGGCTGGAGATGGGGTGTAAGCCCACACCACTCAGTGTCTGTGTGTCCACGTGGCCTTGGCTCAACTTTATTAATGGCAGAATGGTTCTTGTGCAATATGCCAGGAATCCCCATCTAGGTCTTTCTAGAAAAAGGGCCATATCATAGAAAGCCACTGACCAGACCTTGAAAATATACCTGGACCAACCAGACCTTTAAAATACACCTATCAGTTCACCCTGACAGCACATGCCTCTAGTTCAGGAGCAAGTCACGTTGGAAGGAGGGATGGTGATTGGGAAGTATCTCCTGATCCTGTCTGTGATGCACAAAGTTCTGTCACTTAATAAAGAACCTCATTCCCCAGAACCCTTCAAGCCAGGACCTTTCACCCAAAGTGAATCAATTTTTAAAGTTGAAAGCCCAATTTTGAGATGGAAAGGAGATTTTAAAACACTATTTCATTCTTTCAAGCTGTGCTACAAATGGCCAACACCTACGGGGGAAACATTAACTCCCAGGACCAGTGAAAAGACATATAAATCACATAGGGAAACATCTTGGCCCAGCAGCTACTAACCCATTGGAGATAAATCTGGGAAAAATCTTCATGGAGTTCTGCAGATTTTATTTTAAGAGAAGAAATAAAGGAAAGAAGTTTATTTACTGTTTTTAGTTCAAATTCAGCAACAGATACCAGTCAGTGTTATACCATCTATACAATGCACCTTTTCCTACATTAATAAACAATGAAAAAAAAATCATACCCCTTATGTTAAGCTGTAAAGCTGTTACAGAATTTTGACATTTCAGTAGCAACCTGGTATTGTCTGGCTTTGCTTTCACACCTCCTAAGGGTATGAGCTCAGCAAAGTTAGAGGAGACAGAGTATGCAGATGAAGTGCAGAGCAGAGGGCACCCAGGACCATGCTGGGCAGAAAAGGCAGAAATGGTTGGGCCCAGTAGCTTAAATTCCCTTGCAGAGCCCACAGTATAATCCAGGATTCAAGAGTCTCACTATCTCTTGTTGTTAGCAAGCATCTGTAAAACCCAGATGCAAAATGCTCGCCTCATTCCCCTCTGTGTGCTGACCTACAAGGAAGATAACTATGTACTTGTTCTATCAGTTACTCCCACAGCCAGGGGAGCAGAGGCCTATACAACATGTATAAATGTTCCCACATTACTGATGAATCACCTAGGAATGAATCTGAACTCACATGATTGAATTTCTGTAGTTTCCATTTGCTTTTTTTTTCAAACACATGCACAGACTCATACCTAACAGAAGCAAGGCCCTGAAAGAAATGCTGATACAGGTAAGTCATGTATTTAGAAGATAGGAAAGAGCAGGTACAAATTTAACATGAAGACCTAGTAAATCCAGTTCCTTTGAACATATTTCTGGTGATCTGGTCCTTTCTTATCCTACCACATGCTATTTGCTGATTGAAGACTGACTTACATATTGCACAAGGCAGACTTATTCCTCAGCACAACAGGAGGCTATGCTGAAAGAGGATGTTGTCTTTAGGATTTCTGCTCATTTATTGCTAAGATGGCAAAGTGTACAGTAAATGAGGCAAGGGACTGAGAGGAAAGAAGAGGTGGGTCTCAAGATTAATGTAGCTGAATGTCTGGAGGGATGGATTTTCTCCTGCCTGCTAGTATAAATGTCATTTGTACAAATGTCTTGGTTTAAGCAAGACATTTAAGCCAAGTACCATGAAAGGTCACTCACTGAGAATGTCCTGTTTTCTTGATTTCTGATTTGAGGCCTGGGCTGTGATTTACAGGACATCCTGATCATACCCATCTACGACACAGAAAGATGGGAGCTGCTTAAGCACATGAAGTCCTTCAGAACTCCCTACTGCAATGTCTCTGCCTCAGTTTCCCAAACAGAAACCCATTACAACAGTTCATCCTCATCAAACAGAGAGATGACAGCAAGTTAGTTAATGTCTGTACAGCAGTCAGCCACTACAGTGATGTGTGCCCCACAAAAAACCTGGGAGAAAATGAATCACTTTCTCTCCAGAGTAGGGTTTGCATTGTGTCCAGCAAATAAAGCCTGGACCCTTATGCCAAACAACCAGAAGGGAATAAAATATTTACTAGCTGCTTATTCATAAAGCTGCATCTATTCTGTGTCCTGTCCCGAGACAGAATTGCTGAGTGAAAAGTAGCATGAGGAGATGCAGATGCAGATTTTATTGCATACCCAGGAGAAGAAAGCAGCTTGTGTTTGCTAACTTTGCATTTGACATTGCCTAAGACTTAAAGCTTACTTTTCAGGTTTTAGATGTTCATAGAAGAATATATACCTATGGGCAGGAGTGTTTCTGTGTTCTCCTGGGCAGGATTATATTCAGAGTTGGGTCCCTAATTCCTTTAGATTTCAGTGGTATTGAAATCTATTAGCATTAGCAAACTGTTGAAACAATGGTGAGAGGCAAACTGATAACTCACTTTAAAACCACAGGTGTCTCCTGAAGTCAGGGAAAAATACCCTTTCTCCTTCTGAATTCTTGGCTAGTTCTGCTGACAAGGCAGATAAATGTCCTGAGGGTTATCTGGGCCTCTTTGCCTCACTCCTCTCATCAACAGAGGTACCTGTGTTTTTCATGGGAGTGCTGTCTGTGCCAGAGAGTTAAAAATCCAAGAGCAAAGGTTTCAGCTACCCAGCTGTGTAATCTGGAGGACAAAAGGTCAGGGTCTCAGAGGGGAATAGAGAAAAACCCTGAGCATCTCTGGGGAAAACTGTGGCAAGACTTGCACTCCATTTCTGTGCTCCTGACTTTAATGAGCTTTGCCAGCCTTTGTGCTTCCACTCTGCTGCCCCTTGGACATAGACAAAGGGGTACAGTTAAAGGAATTTACCTGCGGCCTCTATCAGAGGAGCAGGCAAACAAAAACTACAACCTCGAAACAGAGAGAAGAAGAAACAATTGGTTGTCAGCTTCTAATCAATAAATTCTCCTTGGACGGTTTCTAGTTCACCTAAGCCTGATCAATATCCATTGGGGAACCTTCTAGTGGGACCAACTTTTAATTTATCTCCCAATTTCCTCTCCAGAGCCTCAGCATCAGATCTAATTACTGTGCCTGTTTACTGGGTTTGCTTTTCTTCCTCGCCTGAATGCCACGAGGATATTGTGCTTCTTGATGGGGAAACAGAGATGTTACAGGGCAAAGGAAGTGCCCAGTGCAAGACCCCTGGATGCCACGAGCAGATAGACATTCCCAGCCTTCCTAAGCAAGGGTGAGGGTGCCAGAGGAGAGCCAGAGGAAATTAGTCACTGGAGAGATGACACCAAGCATGAGGAGACAAATGAGATCACACATTGGGAAGGTAGCGTAGAAAGACACAGAGGGAACTAGGACTGGGAATTCAGTTCTTGGGACTGGTAGACTCAGAGACAAGAATATAAATAAGAATGAATCATATTAAATATTAATATTACAATGAATCAACCAGTTGTTCTTCAATAGTTCTGTCTTGAGCTGTTAAAAGTGACTAAGCCACTGAATTTTAGGGTATTGGAGTACCTAATCCACTTAGTTTCCTTCCTGGCTACAAATTTTTACTCCCCCATGTTCCCATGTAATAAATAATAGAGACACTTTCCCTGTGAATACCACAGGGAGGGACTAACTTATGGAAGAAATGAATAGCTGCCCAGGTTCCATGTTCCTGGCAGTGATTATTAGTGATGTAGTGGGATGCACTTACTGGTGCTTTAGGAATGCCAGTGGCTACTGGTTATGGAACTTGGATAAACCTGGAATGCACTGTTTTTTAGCAGAGGTAAATTTGTTGGGATTTTTTTCGTACAGCTAAACTGAAGCCCTTACAGAAGGTTGAAACTGCCCAGACATCAGATTTACAGGAATATTCACCCTGCACTGCTTACCTGAGGATTCCCCAACCAGGAAATCAGAAAAGATGGATTACAGACTTGGTGGCAAGAGGATGGGAAAACAAAGTAGAGCATTCCCAGTGCTACAGAGGGCTCCAGGTACATTAGTTCTTTAGCCTTAGTAATGCCAAGGGCCTCCTATTTGCAGCTCTATAACCCTTCACATAAGCTGTTGAGTCAGCACTTCTCCAAGGTGCCAGTGGCAGCATTTTCCCTCTATTGTTCCCATCCTATTCTTTTTCCTTCTCTTTCCTCCCCCTCTTCATTGTTCTCATGCTGTTACTCTTGTACTTTTCTCACATGGCTTTGCACCCCCTATGAGAATCTGGGACCTCATTGCTCTCCTTCCTGGCTGGCCCCTGGAGAGAGAGAGAGAGAGTTTTCCCCTTCCCTTTCTCTCTCTCTGCATTTTTTCTTCACTCCTAAAGTAGGTTTGTTAGAGCTGATGTAAGTCATTAACCACGGACCCTGCTCAAAAGCCATAGTGCATATAAACCTGTCTTTGTGCAACTCTTTGTGCAACAACAGCCGTGACTGAGGTGCCACCACGACCGGGGATGGCGGTTCCTGGTCACCAAGATCACCAGAAAGGCAAAGAGCAGCTACCAAGGACAATGAAGCCACTTGTGAATCGAGGAGAAGGAAAGTACAAACACAAGTTTCTTAACTCATGTGCCACCCTACTGGAGATGAAATTGCCAGATGCTCACTCAAACCAGATATTGCTGGTTCTGTTCTAGAAAGCTGTTAAAAAATACCAGTTAGTGAGTAGTGCGGGGTTTGTGTACTGACTTACGCCTGTGTATGGAGCCTGTTGCACTTGCAAGAAAGGAAACATAATGGAACAAAAATTAAACAAAAAGACTTGTGCCTTCTTTCATGTGAATCTAATTTGGTAAAGAGTTGAAAGGCCTTTTGGGAAAAGCACAGTTTTGCCTGTGTCTGCATAATCATGAATATGTTGGTACAATTGCTCTTGCATGATGTTTTCCAGCAGTTCCTACAGCCCAAGGTGCAAGTAAAAACACAGTTCTGTCCTTCTGGGCCTGGCAGTAAAGAAACTCATAGTCTCAGGAGAATGTAGAAAATAAGGATGCAGATGGTGAGGATCAGACAGAGCAATAAACAGATTAAACAGCAGGCAGGCTGAAGCTTACCTGACAAACAACAGCCTAAAAGAGCTGGGGATAGGAAAGACAAGAGGCTCGTTTTCAGGTGGGAGACGTAGAGACCTGTGCAGAGGGGGATGTTTGGCACTGTGGCTAAATGCAGGTGCTGCCCAATGGGAGATGCTGAGAGAGATGAAGAGCAGAGACAGAAAGGAAAAAATAAAGAGGATTATGAAAAACAGGACTTGGTCCAGATCCTGCTGAATTTGATAGGAGTGGTGTTGATGTTTTTATTTGAGTGCAAACATGGAGTGAAGGCATCGGAACCCTCGATATTGGAGCCTAAAGGAGTGGCTTTGTCTCAGTGCAAGATACTGGCATGCAAAGCCCTGAGCTGGAGAGAACAAGAACCTACAGTACAGTGCAATCAAGAATCATAGAATCATAGAATCGATTGGGTTGGAAAAGACCTCCGAGATCATCGAGTCCAACCCTTGGTCCATCTCT
>JAWWEV010000024.1:16411351-16423831 GCA_035583235.1 Hafferia zeledoni | reverse complement strand
TCGTGCCCCCTTGTCCTATTGCTGAGTGCCTGGGAGAAGAGACCAACCCCCACCTGGCCAGAACTTCCCTTCAGGTGTAAATCACACGCACTGTCTTGGAAACTGCCCAACAGTTTTCAAGGCCTACCTGGGTTTGAATCAGAATTAGGGCTCAGAATTGAGCTGGCTCTGCATCCCATTGCCAACACATGTTGTTACCAGTATCACCACTAAGATTAATGAGGCTCCAGTGGTCTCATTGTTATGCAGCCAACTCACTCACTGAAACATCCTTGCACCTCTCTTATTCATGGAAAGACTTGTACTGGGTGAACAAATGTATTTTTGCTGTCATAAAATGAATCACAAACTTCTTTTTTATTAATAAAAGCCACGTTACTCAGATGTCCTGAAAATTTCAGCACTTCCACACTTGCACATTCCTCTGCTGGCGACACGTACAAATATAAAACCCATCAAGTGGAAATGCATTCAGTCAGGTAGAGACAAGCAATTTTGATTTGTCACACAATATCGAGATTTTGTGGAGGCTGTGAAATCCTGGCAAGCAGCCTCAGCTAATTCCTGCCCTCAGGGCCTGGGGCCAGGGGTGCTTTCTGCCTGACTTGCCTCCACTCTCCTTTCATCTGCACAGAAGGAGATTCCCTCTCTCTCCTTATCACTCACCCAAATCATTCTAGCAAACCTGGTGTGAGTGAGAGGTGGCTCCTTTAACACTGCAAAAATATAACTGAGTGCTGAACACTTACCCACACCATCAGAGCTTTAATGCATCCCTTTTGTGGGGTCTGTCTTGCTTGTTAATGTCAAGGAAATGAACGTCTTGTACTCGTCCTTCAGATCTCCTCTGCTGCTTCCTACTCTTTGTTTCCTCCCCTATTCCTTTCAATTGGGGGAAAATAAAAAGAAAAGTGTATAATTTTGAATACAGGCCTATCCACTGGCAAAATGGTTGGCTCAATGGAGAGAATACACATCCCTGTGCAGAGGAACAGATCTGTCTCCTAGGACAGATAACCCCATAGAAGGGTTTTCACTCCAAGCCTCTGCTTTGTCTGTGTAACAATTTAATATAATATTTGCTTAGCAAGTGCTTGTCTCCAAGATAAATCATTTAAAAAAGATTAATAAATACACAATTCATTATTTTTTAATTTTATCTATGTCTTCTGAGTGATAACAGGATTTGATTTTGTTTGGTAAGAAAAAAAGTAAACTAAGCAATTTTACAAAAATTATTTTTATTTTTGAAATTTCTGAGCTTTCATTTGACAGCTGTGCTAAAATGGGAATATAGAGCTGAACCACCACAGGGGGATCCTGAATTTCTCTCTGGCACTGTTATAAATGACTGCTTTGGACTTAAAAAAATTAGAAATCGTTTAAATAAAGTCACCCTCAGCAGTCACCAAGTTTAATCTCTAATTTTTTGTCACAGTTCAGAATGTCAATAGGCCACACCTATCAAGGCTAGACCTGATCTAGCAAATCCCTCCAGCACCTGCATAGGCTGAACAAGGATTGCAACAGGAAACTTGGTTTCTCAGTGAAAAATTAAGCCAGTTATTACCCTGTTCTAATACCATTTCATATTCATTATCTACCAGTAAGAGGAAATTAAGAAGTCTCTTCAGAAGCACAAGAAAATAAGCAAATTAAATAGGGGATTGTCTCTCATGGGAAAGAGTTTTCCATTGGTGTCTGTCCAATAGTGCTGGTACAGCATTTCTGCTCCTTTCTTACATCACATCTCTCCCAAACTCCAAACAACAGAGTAGGTAGGAAATGTCATTTTAAGATACACATTAGAAAATTATCAAGAATGCACAGCTGAACATCTGTCACCTAGTCCAGTCCAGTGAAGCAATTGATGTGAAAAGTATTTGCCATCCTTACTCAGATCACATACTATCCTGTTCTGTGAGAAACCCCAAGAGGAATTTATAGGATTATTCAATGAGTAAGGTACTATTCATGGTGAGTAAAGGTGGCAGAATCAACCTGCTACTGATTACAAGCCGCTTTTCCTCACTCACACTGCTGTAAATTTAAATTAACTCCACTCAATCAATGGCGAATAATTGATATAAAATCAGAGTAAGAGGAGAATTAGTCTGTAAGTATGTGTAGAATGAATAAACAGTGAAAATTTGCCAGCATATATAACTCCCCCTTGAAGCTTTGCTGCAAGGTTACTTTTATAACTGATTGTTTCATTCTCAGAAGTGCTGTGCTGCTTCTTGAAAAGAAAAATACACTGAGCTTCTGCATGCTAAAACACCCCGTGGTTACCAAGGTCTCGTGTTTTCTTGGGTGGTATGAAAATCCCACAAATCCCCCTGAGCTTTGTTCAGGCCTCACTAGCCAGGGCAAATGGGTCTTCTGGTCACCTGGGAGGTGTCCTGGTGTGCCCCACAGGCTTGTGGCTGGGTCTTGGATTTCCCATGGAGAAAGCTGGACTAGCAGAGGATTCAAACATCACATCTCTCTTCCTCTCAGCCTGTTCAGCAGCTGCTCTACAAAAGCAAACACAAGAGCAATCCCTGTCTGCACCTCACATGTCCCAGGTAGCACTGAAGCCCTCCCAGGGGCACAATGCCTTCAGCTGGGAGGATCCTGTTCCTTCGTCTCTTCCCTCTGCTTCATACATTTTTGAGGAAGAACTATTCTTAACTCTATTTGTATAGCAATTCCCAGGGCTTGGATCTGGTCAATGCCTCTAATTACTACCACAAAGTTATTATTATTTAATCTGCAGAGCCCTCATGATCCCTTTTGGGTGGCATATTTTTAACACCCATGACTATTGCCTGGGTAGTGTTTAATTTCAGCTCCACATGAGAGAATGATAAAATCACCTTCCTCCCCCTGAGATGCTGACCCATCCCCTGCCCTCACCTAAACTCCTGCCATTGCTTTCTCTGTCCCACTTTCCTCTCTGCTCCCACCCCTAAGCAGCAGGTTGAGGAAGGTGCCATCACCTCTGGAACTCGCAGATTAAAAGGCAACAAATTGACAGTAAACTGCCAATGGCTCATTTACTGTTGACGGTGAGTCAATCAAACTCCTGCTTTCCCACTGCTTCCTGGCTTTCCCATCTGTGTGAATTCATGACCCGATTTCTGATGTGTTCCACACTGTTACTTTTTTCCCCTCAGAGTTTAATTGCTTCTGTTTCACATTTGGGTGTTGAAAAATTGACAGAAGCTGCACAATTCCCTCCAGCAATGAATCCTATTTATATTGCTGTAAACTACGTTTTGCAGCGATATGATTAGTAATAAAAGGGAGAAAATTAAACAGAAATTAGCATTCTTTGTATAAAATCTGGCTATCAACCAAGTTTTACTCTAAGGGTCACAAGAAATGTTAATATTGTTAAAGGCCCAGTGCATGATAAGGAAGAGATCAAGTGTGAGGAAGCTCTGGAAAGGTCTGAGAGTTGTGACTCCACAGAGCTGGCTCTGGACTGCTGGAATGCTCCAGCACAGGACAGACCAGGTTCTTCATCCCTGGCAGCCACCCTGAGGACACAGAGGCTCCAGCCAAGCACACTCAGAACATGCTGCTACAAATTTAGAGAGAGGATTGTGGCTGCAAGTTTTTGTGCTGTGAACATCTAAGGGTGTCAATAAGGCTAATATTGGTCAAAAAGACCAATCAGTATAGCCAAAAGAAAAAAAAGGTTTGGGGCACATAAACCCACCTTTAATGACATTTCAACTCTCTTTTCTTCTCATAGGATTTGAAATTGAACCATTTCTTCCTTGTCAGGAGAGTGCCTATAACATTTTAGTCAATACTTTCCTACCATTTTTTTTTGTCTTGAAAACACATCTGACCTTTTATTTGCTGAATACTATACATTCAGTAAATAAAAACTGCTGCATAAGATCATCACGTTTTGTTTACTAAAACATTCACAGTGCATAGACTACTTAATAACCATTTTGATATAATTTTCATAAGTATTTTAATTTTTTAAAACTTAACTGAAATTACAATAAAAGATTCACAAGATATATGAAGCCAAATAAACCTTGAGGGACTGATGTTTTGTAGAAGGCTTTTCATTTTTTTATATGTTGTTTTGCCTGGGAAACCTTTGCACAACGTGCTCTTGACTCACTCCAGTGAAAGAAATTCGTTGCAAGAGCAATTGTCAGAGCTTGGCTCAACCTCACCCACAGTCAGCATGGACTGATGGACAATTTTAATCCCCACAAGGTCACTCCAAAGTGCTGGACTCTGCTGAGATACCTTGTAGGACTGGAGCAGAGCAGGGCCTATGAACCAGTTCTCCGACCTTTTCAGTGTCATTAGGCTTTCCCTATATAGGTGAGGACGTTCCTGAGCAGAGCAAATGCCCATTTTTGTTTGCAGTCCAATATTTATTTTGTTGGAGTAGATCATCATGTGCAGCTGGATAACAGAGAGCATGGCAGGATCTGAGAGCAAGACCTGCTACTCAGTCAGATGGTACCAGAATTGGCACCCTGGGTGGGGGTGTTGTTATATGGCCAAGGCAGACAAGAGCTGCTTCCAGCACTGGAATGGCTGTTTTATGGCTCTGATCAGTTTATTAGGAAGCACCACTGCCCAGAATCCCTCTGCTTATAAACTGCAACATGATGCTAATGCACTGCCTACTTCCCTCCAGCAGGCAGGTGCTCCCAGAGGGGAAGAAGAAATAGATTTATTCTGCCACCCACGGCACATCCCAGCAGGAAGTTTGGGTACTCTTATCATTCTATCAGCCTTTTTTTAGCTCCCTTTGCAGAAGGTAATTGCTGTGTCATGATGTTTGTGCATGGCTGTGTGACTGTGCACATGTTTGTGCCTCAGAACTGCTGCGTGTCACTACAATGTTGCTTATTTGCTCTTCTGAGAGCAGTTCTGTTCCTCCCTGTTGCAGCCACAAGGCTGGTCATACCTGGAGTTACACAGCACTTCATTGCCCAGTAACATAACACATCTCTCCAACATCCTGAATCCATTCTCACTCACAAATGCAGAGGTGGACAGTCCTCACTTACCTTCAACAGATGGGATCTGAGCTGTCTGTGAGGACTTCCTTTTTCCCTCCAGAAAAGAGGGAATGTTTTCCACATTGATCCCCCTCGGGATGGATGAGATGGGAATGGGGTGATGAGACTTGTACTGTTTGGTAGAAAATCAACCCAGCCCAGCATGATTCTCCAAGTTTGATGCCTGACTTATGATTCAAAGGCATGTATGTACAATACTGACAGGACTTTCAATAGACACATCTTCCCACTAAACTTACATGAAATGTTGAGGGTGAGGCCGTGAAGTCAGGCTCTGCACAGTAAAACCAGTCAGCAAATCATCTGGCTTCTGGTTCCAAGAAAGTCTTCTGGTTTTAGATGGAGGTGACACTTCACCAGGCTCTTTTAAAGGTAACGTTCACAAGTGACTGATGTGCTCAATTAAACATGATTGAGCTGCAGAAAACTCACTGAGGACCCAGTATAAATCTGCTAATTAATCTAGTCCAGCTTTTGCCAATACAAGATTTCCCTGTACGCTATTTTTTTTTTCAGTCCTATACAAGAAAATATAGTCTAACACCTGATGCATAGTGGAAAAAAAGTCTAACTCAATGCATAGTGGAAGTGTTTCTTAGAGGCAAAGAGTAGAAAGTAGGACTCCTGGGTTCTATTTTCAGTTCTGCCACTTACTCACTATTTGACTATGGACAAAGCACCTACCCTCTCCACACTTCATTTCATTAAAAACAGATCAAGAGGGTATTGCAAGGTTATTATTTTTCTAATTACCCCAGAGTCCTTGCATGAAAGGCCTTTCAGGAAAGAGGAGAATTTCACAGAAAAAAGTAATCCATCACTTAGTTGCCAAGAAATTACAAAATTCTGCAGGCTGAACCATGAACAAGCTGTGTCAGTGAAGCCTATTTCTACTTCTGTGTGACAAACACCTGAGCAAATCAACTGTGGGAGTAAACATCATCAAAGGTTATTAGTTAATAAGTACTAATCTCCCACAAACACTTGTATACTAAAGCAGGCCCCTTCAAAACACAGGCTCCATTGCAAAAGGAATTTTGCTAAACCAAAGTTGTTTTTTCTTGCCTATTATTCAGTAACTTTGAGTTGGCATGTGAGTATGTGATAGAAAATGCATTCCTGGTCTTTCTGTAATATCAAAATTCCTTTTGTTTGTGACAATTGTGGCAGTTGCTCCACCCCTGTTCAGAAGCAGTGGTGGAGTTTGATGTGCTCAGTTGGCATCACTCAAACCTTTGGTACTGCACAGTTTGCTCAGGACGGGCTGAGGGCAGTGTCCCTGTCACAGTGTGGAGTTCTAGTAGGAGTTCTAGCAGTTCTAGCAGTGTCCCAGTGTCCCAGGCCTCAGCAGAGAATGTGCCTTAGGCAGCTTTTGCACCAGAATACCCCATGATCTCAGTCACTCACGCCTGTTCCACACCCCACACTTCACTGTGTTTCATTCGTGGATACCACCTTAAAATGTGGAACTTTTAAGTGAGTTGCTTTGTCCTGTCAAACAGCTCTTGCACTCTGCCTTGTGCTGGGACGTGTTCAACTCTGACAGCTGTGCTGAGTCCTGTAGGATGTAAGACAATATGCACTAAAATGCTCCAGCCAGGAGCCAGCATATGTTTGTTCGCTTCTAAAAAGCTTCAGTATCAAAGACATCTACTATCAAACCCAGGAAGAGTAAAGGGGTGGTTAAGTGCCAGAGGGCTCTGGAGGCTTAGGGTGGATGTTAGGAATTCTGAGTTGAAATTTTCAAAGTAATTTGAAGAACTGCAATGAATACTGAAATCTCATTGTTGAGCATCTCCTCCCAGTCTTCTACTGCTGCTCTGTACTTCCAGATATTCAATGCAGAGAGAGAGAGGGAAGGCACTTTCTCACCTCTGTTCACTACTTTGAGAACTATTTGTACAAATAGGATTTTACAAATTACTGCTGGAGTAGCAGGTTCAAGAAGCACTGAAACACCTGCCTTTCCTGCAGATGCTGTAGTCTCACTGATGCTGACAGGACTGCTCACATGCTACAAGTCAAACACATGCTTAAGGAGCTATTATGTGAAGTCCCACCACAGCTGAAGATTGTGTAATGAAGAAGTCACCTCTGACCTCTGGTCTCAGCAGAATCACTCAGTTGCCAAGAAATGTGGGTACTTTGGTAATTAACTCATCTAGCAGCAAATGAATTTCATTATCTTTCTACAAAATGAGATGATGTTAGTGGGCAGTGATTCCCATTTACCAGCATTAGTTTCTACTCATGTGAAAATCTCCTTTCTTGTGGATTACAGTAAAGCAGAATTTGTCAGATTGCAGAGAAACTGGGGACTTCTGCTTTTGATTTCTGATCACAGCTCTACCTTTCTCCACCAAGAAAATAGAAAATGATTAGTCATGTAGTGCCTATTGATTTAGTAGTCTTCATTTTAAAAATTATGTTTCCCAGTATTGTTCCTTTTTTTATTATTATTACTGAAGCAAATTGTAACACACTGAATTGGAAATTGGTTAACTCCTTCCTATCTCTGCTTTTATAGCTCATTTTCTCTCTGATTGAACAAAAGCCATAAACTGAGAACTGTTTTCTCTAAACATAGGAAATAAAAGACAGGCTTCATAAGAACGTGTCATGCTCAGGTTACTTGTGCCTCTTTCATTCTCACCATCCCCTGTAATTCCTTTCCTTCCTTCCCAACTCTTTCATCATAACCTCTCTATGAGAATATCTATTATCAGAAGCAGACAGTGGGTAACTGCTGATAGTGATGGGACTTGGCTAAACTGCCACATGAACCCTGTTTTCTGTTCCTTGACAAGGGGGAAATAACAGCCTGGTTCATTGCCTGGGTCAGAGAGGCCCCAGCTGATCTCACAGTGTTGCTACTCCTCTTCTACAGGGCCAGTCTTACTTTTCAAGGAGTGTTGGGGTAAGTGCAAAAGGAAGTCTCACTCTGCCTTCTATGGATATACAATGAATTCCAGTGAGGTAGACTCTGCAAAAGGGGAGACCACCCCTGAAAGAGAAGAGAGAAGGTCTGTAAAAGTCCCTGGCTTACTTTTCCCCACTGAAAAAAAAAATCCAAAGAACCAACAGATTGTCTCCTAGGTCATGAAATCTACTCACTCAAATCATAATTAATATATCATATAAATAATTTTAAAATTCTATGACTACCACCCCAGAAAGCTTCCCCCTTGAATAATCTCTCTCGTGTCCCTTTTCTGAAACATCAACAAAAATTAGGCAGCTTTCTAAGAAAATTTGGATGGGGAAAATTCAGGACAATATGATGGTTAACGTGGGGTTTCTATTGGAACAGTAGAACTCAGAAAGGTAAAGAAAATAATCTTCGTGGAACTGATATGTGTTTGGGGCATAGTAGAAGCCATACAGATTTACTCATGGATCCTTGAGGCAAGAGGATGCAAGTGCCAAGCCATCTCGGACTGTAGTGGTGGCAGATGCTGCCCAGAAGAAATGAGTAATTTCCTGCTAGAACTCTATGTAAAAAATCTGAACAATCATTACAGTCAAAGAACATTGGTATGGTTGGAAAAGGGGTTCCAACCAAACTTCAGAACAGTGAAAGTATTGGTTTTTTGGTTAGAGATCTAGGACTGAGGGGATCTTAGAGGGGAACTCTATGAACAGCAAAGTGTGGCAGAGGAAAAAGATGAGGGGTTTTGTTGTATTTGTGTGTTGAGTTTTCAATAAAACCAGGCTCCAAGAAGGATGAAGGAGCAGAACCTGCAATGACTTAATACTGTACTCATTCAGTGCACTGTGCAGGAGTTGAAACAGTCCACCAACAGGTATTAAGCTGTAGTTATTGTTCTAGATATTTGTTCAAAGCTTTGCTAAGCTGTTTTTCTTATTTCCATGCTTTGCCCAGTGACCTTCATTTAGCCTTTTTAACAGACAAGGCTGGGACAGCCAGGCATATATGCTCTAACTGGTAAAGATAAACAGATTCAGAATTGTTAGGTCTGAACTGCATCCACAGCATGTGTGCTCTGAAGATACACACTTGAGCTCAGCCAGAAGTTACGGGTTTGAAACAGGAATTTCTGGGTGAAAATCTCTGGCCTATACCATGCATCAGGCCAGACTCCATGACCTAATAGGCATTTCTGGCTTTAAAATCTATGTATCTATGGAAAAAAGCCATCTTGTCCTATGCTTTGCTTTTCTGCAAGCCCATTATCTCTCCAGGATATCTATATTCAGCTTCCAGCAGCCTCAGGCTTGAAGACTTTTAGTGATTATAATTCTACCACCATTTTGCACCTCCAAAGCTTTTGCAGGGAGGCCTCCAGGGGCTGGAGCAAGACAAAGTCCAGTTGCAATTCCAGTTTACCAGTTAAATTGTAGACTGACTGATTGCAGCAGTATCTGCCATCAGTGCAGAACAACAGGCAGAGCTGATTCCTGAGAACAAACCAAGGCAGAAACTTGTGTCACTAAGAGCTCAAAAAGACATTAGAAGTCTGAGAGGTCTTAGCAGCAGTCTCAGGCTGTAGCTGCTTCCATTTTTATTTGTACATTGTGCTTTTAAGGCAATAGGCTTCCAGTTCACCAGCACTGCAATAACAACCCTGTTATCCATGTCCTGTACCTTCTCCTTAATTCCTTGAGCCAGATTCTTATTTAAACCAGTGACATCTCCTTGCCTGCAATGGAATTTGCATACTCCTAAGGGGAGAATCACAGTTTTCTTCTCCTAGTCCCTCTTTCACCCTCCCAAATGTTCATTTGTTATTATTTTTTAAGGTTCTAATTTAACAAAGCCATAGTTTCCGCTCCTCTGGAATCAATATTTTCTCTGTCTTTTGACATTTTTTTTTAAATTTTATTTTTACATGCGGTCTCCAAAAGGGTATAATTTAGAGTTAATACCATGCAATCAAAGACAATGGCAGGAGTCCTGTGAGCAGAGCAATCCTGGCTTCCTAATCATGGCTCTCATGCTCCACAGAAGAATTACAATCCTGCTCAAGGAATAGCAAATACCTGTTCCCACAAACTCGTGCAGCTTAGTATGTTAAGGTTGTACTGAATGAGGGAAACCTGTGTATGTCTTTGCTCAGAAGGGCACGACTACCTGAACTCCAACACCCCTTGGAAAAGCACCATGAGGAAAGAAGCTTACCCAGCAGGGCATGGCATAGCCCATTCTGCATTTTTGTGGGTCCTTTATGTTCAGAAAGGATTGCCAGGTCATTTTCAGCACCTTTAGTGACAAAGGTCAACTCTGTGGTGGCTCCAGTGGGGCCCTGCCTTGCTTGTAACTGGTGCAAAATTACTGCATTTGCATCTCATAGTGTGCTGAGTAACCATTATACACAGCAGTGTTAAATGTAGTTCCTGCTGTATTTTACATCCTCAGGAGATAAGTCCCACAGAACAGCTCTGACTTAGAGAAAACCAAAGCAGAGAAATAAGGGAAGGGCTGCTTTGGTTTGAGGTGGTTTTGCAGGACTCAAATAAATGATATACTTTGGTGGAAGTGAGAGGAATCTGCCCTAAGATCTAGAACAGAATGCACAACTTCAAACTCATGTGTTAGGATGTACCCAAACCACACAGGTTTGTGTCAAAGGCTGTTTGTGCCTCTGCTGCTGGACATGGGAGGGTTGGGGTTTGGTGAAAGGAATCTGGGCACATCATGGCATTGATGCATTTTGTTTTGCATTATTCTCCCTTCAGCACTGTCTTTCCCTACTTGCAATGCCTTTCTTGGAGGACAATTACCTTCGCTAAATGAAAACAACCACAATGTGACAAGGGTCAAGTACAAAGCAATATACTAAGCAGCCAGAAATAATGGAATATCGGGTAGGGAGCAGTCCAGTTCTTCACTTTCCATGAGGACAAAGACATTTCATCTGCTGCTGCAGCAACTATTCCACTAGGAATGGAGGCTACCAGTGATCTTATCCCCTTACAGTACGAGACCAAATGGAACAACCTCAGGGCACAGCATTAGTGTGGTTTGCTCGATGTTCACTTGGCAAATGGCTGGAGTATTGTAAGAGGCTTCTACTCTCAAGTTGTTTGTCACTCTCCATCTGCCAAAGGAGGCCAGGTTTGGAGCAGAATTCTTGGAAACTGCTTAACCTACTTCAGAGCAAAGCCATTGACTTTGTATACTTTAGGCAACTCTGAGTCAAAAGTGCAGGACTTCACCCTCTAAACTGTGCTGGCAGTAATTCTTGGAAAAGGAATCAAGAACAAGCTGGAGTGACTTGAAGATTTTATTTTCCTTCCCTCAACTTGTATCAAAATGAGGTCTTAGCACACTTGGGGGAGTTTGTGCTCCCATATTCTGAACTCTCTTGCTGAAACCACTTTTTTCTCAATGAATCCAAGGGTTTTGAATTTTCATTCGCAGTTCTAAAGTACTAGATGCCATGTCTTTTTATCAGCATCCTAGTAAGAAGAGAAAGTCTACTTATTTTGTCTTCCACTTCTACACAAATATAACATGACCTAAAATCAAGCAGCTCCTTGGATTTCCCTCTTTGTGTTCTCATAGGAATGTATAGGGAAAACACAACAGAACAGACTGTTCTCCTGCACCAAATGACTGCCAGGAAAAAAAAAATCTCCGTCTCACCTCAGAAGAGGCTGTCAGGCAATGAAGATGTGGGTTTTTTCCCCTGGTCTTAATGCTCCTGTCCCAAACTCTCTCTCAAGAAATGTTTACATTGAAAATTGTGGAGAATTGGGAGAAAAGACCAAGAGGGACACTCACTACATGCCCTGTTTCCTGTATTATTCCCTAGCAATTTGCTATGGACTGCTGTAGGAGAAGAACCAGTATCAAACACAACCATAAGTCACATTAGATGGCACACAAGGGAGATGTAAATAAACGGCAGAGAATCCAGAAAAATGCAGCAGAGTTGTTGCAAAAATTGAGAGCTTCTGGCTTTGATGAGTTTCAGGGAACGGCAGAGTGTGTCTCTGAGAAGGGCAACCCAGGGAGAGAGGACAATGCTTAGTATATAGTGCATTCAAGAGGAACTGAAGGGGAACAAAGGCATGGCCGACAGTGTACCCGTGTGCTGCAGACAGGCAATTACTCTATAAATCACGGTTAAAGGAGACCTCGACTAGCTGGCACCTACCACAGTTCTTCACCTCGCTGAGTGTCAGCCACTGTGATCACAGGCAAAGGCGGAGATTTGGCAGGGCAAAAATTGAGAAGTACTGAGACAGATAGGTCAGCATCCACACCAGTCCCCCAGTGCAGGTCCTGGAAAAGTAGGAGCATCTCCGCAGACTGAAGGTGCCTTGAGGGGACAAGTTCTCAGACTGATGCAGATTAGATGATGGGATATCTGACCTGAAGGGGGATGGCCACGAGCTGTTCTTGAGAGGCACTGGGCTAAACCACTTATCATGATGGTTTCATTGCAGGGAACAGTCATGCACTATT
>JAWWEV010000024.1:16386898-16401596 GCA_035583235.1 Hafferia zeledoni | reverse complement strand
TTAAGTGAGGGCATGCATCTGACCTGTCTCTGCAAGTCAAATATCCTTGGTCCTCCCACAAAAATGCAGTCCAGAATGGGGAGTGGGAAAAGTTTAAACTATTTCAGACTTTCCTGAAATCACCAACTCTTCCAGTTCTTGCTCTGCTGATAAAAATTTTTCTTTTTTAAAAAAACCAAAATGGCTGCAGGGCAGTTCATGCTAAAACTAACGTAAAAGTCATCCATTTTTGGCTGAATTTTTGATTACACAGCAAAAAGCAAATCCGATGCACAACAATTGCATGAAGGAGAAATACAGCTGTAAGGGCTGAGTTCTGTGCCCTTCTTGCCAAGGTGCCTCTCAGAGCAGCCTGATACCTGTGCAGGAGCTTGGTGGGCTGGGCCCCTCAGGGCTCCACCAGTGCATCAAGGGTAGCTCACACCTTGACAGCTCTCCTGTGCTCTGTGAGGAACTGGTGACATGGTTACACTATCAGAGCCTTTCTCCAAGCTACCTGCTTGGCCCTGCCAGCAGATGAGATTTGGGAAAATATTTAGACCCATGCTTTACTTTTCCTGCTCCTGCCCCTGCAGTTTGATGACTTGGGTGCTCGGGTATAAGCACACACATGTACTTTTTGGCAAATCATGGCTGAATCCCACATTCAAATCTGCAAAAATCACCACATGATGTTCTACCAAAATTTCTAGCACCCACCTTAGCTCTGCCCCAAGCCCCTGGTTTCTCTTCCTTCTGCAGAACATTCCCACCCAGGCTCCAGGCATGATGGATAGCTTCCCTCTGCCTTATCTCATCCCTACAACACTAAGGCAGAACGAGGGGCTTGGAGGGGAGGGAAGAAGATGCCTGTAGTGCCTGTAAAGTTGAAGATAACGTTTAAGCTTTGTTACACCAATGAGGCTGCGTTAAGCTCCCACGACCTTGAGCGAGAGCTGCAGCTTGGGTTCCTCTCCTAAAGACTTTAATAAAGTGAAAAATTGTTTCAATACAAAATGTGATATTGGGACATTGTTCGTGCATATATTGAGCTTAAGTCAAATACTCTGTGTCCTCAAATCCGACTGATTAATAATTAGAACCAGAAATTCTGTCTTTACTCTAATGTGTTTAGGAAAACTGATGGATTTAATTTTTTTTATCAGCCAAAAGTAAGAAAAATGTAATCTTTCTTAAAGTATCTAATACAACAATGCAGAATAATTAGTTTCTATGAAAACAGGCATAATGGGACTGAATAATAAATCACTTTCTGTTTTGTATCTGTCTGACTGATGGAGGAGAGATTTACTATACAGTACAGTGCATGATGCTGTAGGAAATATCAGGCAGTAGAAGAAATCTATAAGGGGATAAAATATTTCCAGCTGTGTATTATAAAGAAGTGTTTCATCTTGTGACAAAGCCTCAGGGATAGGTCCCAGTAATTAGAAGGCCAAAGGCAGCTCCTCTTAGGATACCAAAATATTTTGGCCCCTAAAGCTCTGATTCTGCATCTTTCATGGCTATTTACTTCAATAGGTCTGGGCACTTACATAGAGTATTCCTCTGCCTTTTTCTTCCTGCTCTTTTGGTGCCTTAGACACACTAATGCACTGAAAGGGGTGGGTCCAGGCCCTTCTAACTGGGCAGGGCAATCCTCATTTTGTAGCTGGACAAGCCAAAGCCCAGTGAGATATATTGGCATGGCCAGGGCCATGTGGCAGGCAGGGGGCTGCCTGAGCCTGGATCAGAATCAAGTTCAGTGCCAACAGACTCAACCAAAAGCCCTTTGAATTGAATTGTAAGGGTTAACTCACATGTCGCGGAGGAAGTTTGATCCTCCAGCTGCTACAGCTCTGTTTTTGTAGCTTTCCTCATCTTTCTTCTAGGAAAGGAACCAGAATGAAAGCAAGTAGGTAGATATGTTGACTCTTCTCCAGGTACATTCGTGAGGTGTCCAAAACAGGCTTGTTGCTGGGCATTATCCTCTTGCTTTCATTGTCTGCCACCAGAACATCATCTCTGTGCTAGTCTCATTTGGACATGACTCCAAAGGCATGATTTAGTCTGACTCCTTTTCACTTCACAGGTGAATTCATTCTGATTTACATTGCCAAACCAAAATAGAATCTGTTCCAGTGGGTTTAGTCAATACTTGCACAAAGAACATCTTTCTTTGATCTTGGCTTCTCCTCCACTTCTTGAGAATTCTTTGGAGACCAAAAAGGTGGTGGAAAAAAACAATATTCCCATAGGTCTTCTGACCTGAAATACAGCCACATGTAGGAAGCTCTGCTGTTAGATTCAAATCTGTAACATTCCTTAGCCTGTTTGACTCAATTCGTATGGAAAGTCCAAAGGTCCACCTAATTCTTGCTGACTTCCCTTGACCACAATTCCTGGTACATTTTATTTTTGGTTTGGTGATGGTAAGTGGTCTCCAGTTCTTCCTCCTTAGAGCAGGACATCTGAGAGTCCCTCTTTTTCATGAGTTGTCAATGTGCTATGCACAGTTATTAGTGATCCTCAGGAATTACAACAGTTAAACCTTTAAGTTTAGACCATAATATTTTCACAAAACCAAAACCAAAGTGTGAGTATAACTAGACAAATAGAAGTATTCACAGCATTCACTGTTCCAAGAATGAATACAGATACCTTATTCCTTAGGTATAAGGTATCCCTCCAATAATAGATGACACTCTACAGATCCACTTTGGTTTGTATTCCACACAGACTCACTCAGGCCTAGTCCTGCACTATTGTCCCCAACTCCACCATAACATATTTTTTGCTGTACCCTCTTGGGATGCCACAGCCCAAACCTTTCCCATTTGCAAGGTCATCTGAGATTTACACTTTAAAGGGATACAATCACTAAAACCAGCACTAGATAAAACATCATCAAGTTTCCTTTGCAAATAAGAAGAACAGTAATCTGTTCCTGAGACCCATGTCAAGAAAGTTACAAATTGCCTATAAATGACAGAAAAAAGCAAGGAGAATGGGGAGACTGTGCAAGGATGAGACCCAGAAACAAATGCCATCTCCAGGTCAGTATCCAACACCTCCCTCTACTGGATAAAGCCCAGGCAGATAAACTGTGTCAGATAAACTACCACACAGGTGCAGCACAGTCTGACTCGGTGCCTCTGCAGCATCAGGCCAGCACCTCATCTTGCTGTCCTTCTGCCATTCCTGTATGCAGGATCTTCAGTGCCTTGAGGTTCCCAAGCTCGTAGACAATCACTTGTAGCCTGTTTTATGTGACAGATGTCCAGTGTGAAATACAGTTGTTGGTACAGACTTTTCAGAACATCTCCTTCACTTTAAAGGTCTCTTTCTTTCTCACACCCAACAGGGGACACTCCTGGCCCAAACCTGGACTTGTTTACCCTTTCAGCTGCTCCCAACTCTAGGTAGCTGTTCTCAAGCTGTCACAATCAGTGTCACAAGAAAATTAGCACATAACATACGTGACAAGTCACACCTACACTGCACAAAGGGAAAAATTATAGAGTGACGTGTCAAATGGATCATATTCATGTATCACCCAACACGTACAGTTCATGAGAGCTGACATCTCTTCATCAGCTGAAGGAAATAATAAATTACAGAGCATGTAGGCTGAGGAGCTGATGGGCTGTGACAGTGTCCAGCCCACTCTCAGGGCACAAAACCAATGCCTGCCTTCCCCCATCAAGACTGTATATACACATATAGGATGGAATCATTAACTTTAGGTGGTATAGGTTACCGGCATCTTGGAGAACATATCCAAGTATCCATATCTGCAGATCGTTCCTCCCTCCATCTCTGCTGTTCTCCATCTCCCTCTGCTCTGCTGCCTCTTGAGCAATTCCCCCAGTGAAGTGGAACTGCTAGAGCCAGGCAGGCTGGGGGGTTAATGGCTGCTGAAGGTACAAGCCTGGGACTTCAGCGTGCCAGATCCAACTCTGTCCTCTGCCAGTGACTGTGTGTACTTTGGTACAAGTCATCAAGTCTCTCTGAGCCTCAGTTCTCCCTCTGTTAAATGAAACAGCAAAACTGTTCTGCCAAATGAAATATCATGAGAATAAGTAGGATAAACAATGCAAGCACTCAGATATACGAACCTACATTGATGTGTTCTGGCTTAAGCACCTTAGACAGACTATTAAAGGCTTTATGGAATGTCTGATGAAATCAATAAATAGATGTCTGTGCATTTCAGCAGGCAGCAGTTAACCCCCTGCGAGAGAACAGGTGGTATCTTCATTGCCTGTACAGCCAGGGAATGTTTGCTGTTAGACTTGTCCCTTGCACTTTGTTCTTCCCAAAATACATATTAAAATGTAGGAAGGATTTCAGCCACTGACAGCTTTGAACCTACAACTAGTTAGCAATATCAATAAGCCAAATAAGCTGCAAACAGCAAATAGAGGAAAGACAATACTTGGCTGGGAACACGGAGGTTTGAGTTTGATTCTCAGCTCATTCACAGATTCCCTGCATAATCTTTGACGAGACATTTAGTTTCAGTATGCACCAGCTACTCATCTGCAAATTGAGGATGAATAATCATTCCCTTGCCCTTGCTTTCTATTTAAAGTGTAAACTCTTGGGGCTGAGGTTTCCACTTATTGTTGACAACTCTACATCAGCCATGAAATGTTTCTCTAAATTGCAGAAAAACTGTGTTACAGATGCAGAATCTCTCTGCTGTTTGTAAACAGTCTAGCCTGGGTCCAGAATAGCCACACACACTGAGCACAGCCAATAAGCTCTGCTGGACGCTGTCACAGGCACAGTAGCTGAAGCATAGCACTGTATTAAGGAAGCAAGATCACTCCAGCAGCAGATTGGCCCTGAATGTTTGCACAGAGCTGTGCCCTGCTAAATGGGATCCCCTCCATACAGGTGTGCTGGAGAGGGCAGTGCCACAATGCTGGAGCAGCGCAGTGAAAATGAGTTCATATCCAGGAGCAATGGCGTTATTTAGTGTTTTCATGTGTCTGGGGCATTCTAGCCCTTTCTTGCTCCTGATGAGGGAGACATGATTACATATATGTAGAGTGTGAGCCCTGAGCCCAACCAAGATTTTCAGGAAACGTCAAAGGTAACAATGACTGCAGAGAAATTCCCCCCACAGGGCTAATCCCAGTCCAGTGACAGTACAGAGACAGACATCACCCAAATATTCTATTCTCATCCCCTTTTTGTCTCCAAGACACTCTTCCAGTTCCCTTTCCTCTGACAGGAAGAGGTAGCAGAGCTCAGGTAGGATGTATTTGTTAAAGATCACATAGAACCAAGGAGCCATATCTGCACAGTGGATTCAAGATCATGCCCATCTCCTGAAGATGGGCTGCCTGAAGAGAAAATAAACAAAGGTTGAAACACATCCTGCCTGAACACAGGGTTGATCATGAACATCATACCACTTCTATTCCTCTAACACAAGAGATGCAAGAACAAAGAAATGGCTCCTGCGGGTGGGTTTAATATTTTAACAAGTTACTATGTGGCTCTTATTTCAAGTTTTGGGTGTTTATCTTCGCAACGTCTGTTGCAAACACTGTAATTTTCCAGCAGCCAGGTACACTGAAGACAAAAGTACTAATAATGTGACATCATTATTCCTGCTCCATAGCAACATCCCCCTCCCCATCCCCTACACAACAGGTTATAAGTCTGTAAAACTCTGCATTTTACAGCACTATAAAACTCCTCCAGCTGTTATAAATATATCGTTTTAAGCACTTGCATTTACAAAAAATGAAACAGAAAAATACCACTGAAAAGTTCAATGCTTTTACTTCTCTGAATTGAATTGTATTAACTTTTTCCCTGCTGGTCTCCCAGACCCACTGCTGGGCTGGCAGATTTCCACAGAAACCAGGGGAACACTCAAGAGGCACACAGGCTGTTTGTTGGTGAAAAACAACTATTTTACCATGAGAGATGTCCAGTGGGGTTGGGCCTTTGCTAAAAGGATGAATCTAGCTTGTTTGCCAGCATGACAGGTGCATGTTTTCTAATTGGATCCAGGGCCACTGGCAATGGACTCGTAGAGAGGAATCCACCATGGTGCTGTAAGATGGGACAATAAAGTCACTGTAGAGCTGCTTCCTAATTGCAGGCAAAGGGACTGGTGCTGTGACTATTGGCTATACCTACATTTTATGTCCCAATAAAGTTCTCAGCAAAACCCTTAATCCCAGAGGAAATCTTTAATTTATTCAGTTGTTAGGTGGGACAAGTCTTCACCACAGGTGTAGCTGTGGGTGGGACAAGCCTTTACTGAAGCAGGGGAACAGGCAGAGTGAGGGGCACAAATGCAGGTCTTATCTAAGGGGTGCACAGGCACTACAAGGGCAAGGACTTGGGGCAGCATCATCAAGGTAATCTTGTTTTCAGTGATGCCTGTATTAAAAGACCTCACTCATTTCTGGTTTGAGTGTGCTGGTTCAAGCAGTGTCTACAAATGATGAATTAAATGTGTGTTATTTGAAACCAACAGAAGTTTTTGCCACCAATTTAAATTTGGGAAAGACACTTCAAGTACAACAGACATCCATGGAGTCTCTTTTTAGGAGTCGGAAGAGAGGCAAACCTCAGCCTGAGCTTGTGCATTCAGTGGAAACAGGAACTACTGTAGTCCTCAAGCATCAGTGCCTCCCATAGTGAAGAGAATTTAGTCCCTGGACAAATATTGGCTGTTGCTGCTTCTGCTTTAGTTGAAACACTCCAGAGTAGGGACTGGCTCTCACCCTGATCAGTAATGAGTATTCTCAGAGCCCTGATCTCTGCTATAAGTGTGAAGATGTTCCTAGAACATAAAGTCAGTGTTAACTAATTGCAGGTAATTTCTACCTCAGACATGTCCAAAACTGGGAGCCTCATTTTACTAGGCTGTACTGTATATTTCACCATCACCAATGAGGCTTCTGGTTTTTTCCTTTGTATGCATGTTACTATTATTTATATTTTCTTTGCCAGTGCTCAAAGCCATCATGACAGTGTATTGGGTAATGACAGGGTAATTGTTTGTTTTATTGATCACTATAAACCATTCCACATCTCTACATGATTTATAGCATTTAAAATGCTCTTTCCTTTCCTCTCCATTCCCCTGCCATTGGGGCAGCTGAGTAGATCAAAAGCCCCCTGGCTACGAGCAATCCAATTAACAATGACAAAAGAAAGAAAACACTTTGGAAATAAATGAGTCCTTACACTATTTCTTTGATGGTTCCCTATTGATCCTTTCAAATCACAAAGAAAGTGAAAAATGAGAAGCAGTTAGGATTGTGAAGAAATTCAAGTGCAGGAAGAGTGAGGAAGAGGAAGGAAGGAAGGAATGCTGTAATGGGCTCTTTCATTCAAGTTGACTTTACCATCAAGATGTTGTGCTCACAGCCCAGGATGCCAATGAGACATTGCTGGGTCAGCTGCAGTTTGCTGGTGCTCAGCCCACAGTCGAACAGCAGTGGGCAATGTCCTCCAGTGGATTCATCAGAGCAGCTGATGGAGGTGCAGCTCATCATCTCTGCCACCCACTGTTGCACTGTCACCATGTCCCACGACACACTACAACTGCAGATTTATCCAGTCTTTCATTTTCTGCCAGATGCAGAGATATTTTTATTTGTGCATGAAGCATAAATACGTATCTGAGATGCTTTAGCTCCAGTTTACCCAATGGGCACTTACTCAACCACCAAATAACCCTTCCAACTTCCTACTTACACAGTTTCACCCCACTCCTCCAGGAAAAGCATCAGGCACCATTATAAAGACAGTACAGTATTGATACCAAGAATTTCCATGCATTTATACCTGAAATTACAGCAATTTTCTCCGTAGAACCAGAGTTTTCAGCTGCAAGATGTAAGTAGATGTCAGCATGTCATAAGCACCCTGCTATTCACACACTGCTAAACAGTATGAGGTGTCCCAGCAGATGAGAAGGGGATCACAGTAGAGAACAGGCATATAATCATTGGAATAGGTGGTGCTTGCCTGACTTCTACTTGGAAATACCTGAAGAGACAGGAATTGGCTCATTTACATACTTGAAAAGTCACAAGAGCGTTTGGAGGCTGTTGAGGAAACCACTAAGAAATGAAGAGGGAGCTGGAAGAGGTCCCTTACCCACTTTATCTATGAATATATAAAGAGACACTCACTGGAATTTTTATCTGGTTTTTTCAGCAAATTGGTTAGGAGAGAACAGAGGAAAGGAAGGGAGGTAAGCTGCCCCTTGGACATCTCTGCAGGTTACTAAACCACTCCATAGCAATCCAGTAATGCAAAAAGTGATACAGAGGAGAATTCCTTGGAAGAGCCCTTTCTCCACTTATGTTGGAATGTGAATGACAGAGCTGGGGCACTCTGGAGCTCTTTCCTGCAGGTATGACTACAGTGCAGTCAGGATTGCAGGACACACTGGCATCCTTCAGCTAGTTCCAATCTAGACAGCATACATAGCAAAAGCAATTCAGACAGAAGAACAGTGTGGCTTTATCCTGTGCAACACCTCTTTATTTATTAAACACAGGAGCCTCTGTGAAAAGCCTGCACTGTGCCCCCATTTTTACTTTCATCTGCTTGGAGGTGGCTTGGTCACACATTGACACCACTGCCAAAAGGCAAGAAAAAGATCCTGGATGTATTCAAAGCATAGACTGAAATAATAATTAAAAAATCTTATCATCATGCTCATTTGGCTTTCCAGGATGGGTCCTCATGGCCTGCCAATATATAGACACTGGCTTGTTTTGAGCACAGCTCACAGCTCCCAATCAGTATGGACTCCTCCTCACATGGATTTACCTGGCAGCTCTGAGTGAAACCTTTACTTCTCTCCAGTACACATGATCAAATTCAGTTCTGATTTTTCATGTCCCTTTACATTCAAAATCAACTTTTCTTCAGCATTTAGTCTTTCTGCCAAAAGACACAGGTATGACACAATCAAGAAATCCAAACTGTAAGCACCCAATAGAAGATTTTCTCTGAAATACAGGACTACTTTACAGCAATCAATAAAGCACTAGAGTAAACCTATGCCTGCAGTGGAAATTCCCCCAGCTAAAATTGAGTGTACCATCATCTAAGATGCCATCACTGGAGAACTTAAAAGTATCTATCAGAGAAGAAAGTATTCTGTTATCATTGCACCAATTGCTCCAGCCTCTGGTTGCCTTTGAAAACACTAAACTGCTAAATATTCCCTGTCTACTGTTTCCTTCTCGCCCAGGAAGTGAAAGGACAACAAATGGTTTTGAAATACTACATAACAGATATATCTGCAAAATCTGCCTGTTTGAGTACATGTAACACTTCCCAGCAAAGTGAGCTGATGCCATCAAATGGGAAGAAGCTTTGGAGGGAAGGGTCCCAGCTATAGAAGACTCCTCCAGTCAATTCTGCTGGGCTACATGGAACAATATTAGAGCCATAAGGAAGTCTCCAGAAACAGCACAAACCACATACTGTTGGTTTGAACTTAGGAAAGGTGAAATTTCAGTCCCTTGAATGGTTTCATAATGCATCAGGGCACATCAGAAAGGAAGGAAACAGTCTGGCAGAATTGCATTAATTTTCATGAACCCAGCAGCCCTGGAAAATCATGAAAACTGCAACATAATGAAAGCCTGGAAGGGAAAAACCTGCCCTCTTCTTCACTGCTGGAGAATCTGAATGTGGATTCCATCAAAGGGGAGAGTCTGAGAAACCACAGCAGGAATAAAAATTAACCCTTTGGCTCAAGGGACTGCAGGGTTGAGAAGTCACTGTTCTCCCAGTTACTAGTCTGCCAAAAGAGATAAACTCCTGTATGAGGGCTGGCCATCTCTATGCAATTAGACCTTAGCACTCTGCATGACACAATGAACTGCTGCCAGCAGGAATTAAGGAAGACATTTCCTTCTATCTTCACAGTATTTATCTTCTGCTCTCATTTCTCAGGGTCTGTCTAACTGATTTTAGTAGAAACAGTATGCATATATTAGATTGATAATATCCTAGATGAATGAATAATGCTCCCAACAAAACAAACAGACAAAAATACAGTTTCTTGCTCTTATGTGAAGTGACAAAAATCAACCCCATATGCAAAATCCTGCCAGACTGTGTAAATGGACTTATCCTTTCAGATATTCCCATCTCCTATATTTTACTTAGAAGTTTCACCTTTGAACACAAAAAGGAGGAATTGTCTACCTCTTACTATTATTGTTGTTACTGAGCAGAGGAATAACTTAATTCCAAAAACTATCTTGATACATTGGTGTTATACACTAACTACTTCATACCTACTTTGTGCTACTGCATTGTGATGAAGTTCCACCAGGGAATGTAAGCGCAGGTTACATTCTGTAGGGTGACAAAGGTACCTTGGTTTCATTCCTGCCTTTGCTGGTTGTGAAGCAGACAGCAATTAGCTAACAGCAGTTGCTCTTCCAGGAGCTTTGCTGACATCATCTCCAGTGCCAGGGAACAAACAAAGCTCTTTTTGCAGGATAAAAAGCACAACATGCATTGAGGTTGTTGTTGTTAAACAAAAATAACCAAGCTAATTTCAGCTCCATTTAAAAGCATGGGAAATAATCATTGCTCAGTGAATGGGAAAAGGAAAAAAAATCAGTACAGAGAGAAATCATTTGCAGGATCGTGAGAGACTTCTACAAGCCATGAGTACTGAAACTATTTTTAATACTACTCAACAGTGCCATTTAATTATCTATGGCTCCCTAGTACAAGGTTTTGGGAATATTTGAATTTAAAGAATTTCTATATATGTATATTTTTTCTCACTTTTCATTTACAGTTAAATAAAACCATCATTTATAAAGCCTTGCTTGACCAAGTGACTTATTCTCCTCAGTAAATTTAGCCCCCTGGAAGCCCACTGAGAATGGTAGATCATCACCACACAAGATGTTGCACATTTAGAAAGGAAGAGAAATCACTGATTTAACTGGCACAGTAAAAATTTTGCAGATATGCAAGTGAGACACAGATAAATTAACAGAATTTCCCCAGTTTGGCTACAGTGCCAAGCAGGGAGAAGGGAATGAGGCCACAGTCACTGAGCCACTGTCCAATGCCTTAACCACAAAACCATTGTTTTTACAAGACTTTGATCTTAATCACACTGGAACAAGCCCAGAACTACTTTAAAGTCTCAGCTCAGCATCCCTAGAGATACTACTGTAACTCTAAAGATCATTTGGCTCAGAACATTCAGTGTCCTGCTGACCACAGCCTACCTCATTCATTTTCCTCCTGGTCATGACATTTCCCATCTGGCGGCCTCCGGAACAGCCACCTCAGGAGGAGAGTGCTGGGATTTCTCGGTGCCCCTGCATTTCAAACAGGAACACTGCTCACAACAGGTACTGGCCCTGAGCTCCAGGTGCTCGACAGGCCTCTCTGGACCTCCCACCTGCACCACAAAGCAAGAGTTAGACCCAAACCCTCCAGGAGCGCAGAACAGAGAATGGCTTTGGCCACCTGAGGTACAGGAACACCCTCAGCCAGGGCAGGGGGCACAGAGCAGCTGATTTGTCTGCAAGGGAACCTCAGCTGACACTCCGGTGCCATTCCTGTCCCATTTCCAAGGGAGGAGCAGCTGCCCCTTACAAGGGCTGGGCTGGGCTTGTTCCTTCTCTCAGCAGATTCCTGCCCCTCCACTTTCAAAGGCCCTGACATGACACCTGCCAGGCAGAGCTCTACTCCCTGTCCATGCACCGAATCAACCTGAGGACATGGGGATGCTTTTCCAAAGCCCACTCCTGGCTGTGCTCCCTGCCCTTCCAAAGCCCACCCCTGGCTGTGTTCCCTGCCCTTCCAAAGCCCACCCCTGGCTGTGTTCCCTGCCCTTCCAAAGCCCACCCCTGGCTGTGCTTCCTGCCCTTCCAAAGCCCATTCCTGGCTGTGCTTCCTGCCTTCCAAAGCCCACCTCTGCTGTGCTTCCTGGCCTTTTTCTGACCCTTCTTGCTCCCAGCACTGCCTCAAAGCTCAGACGAACCCGACCAGCTCCTCCTCTGCCATCACAGGCACCTCCGCACCCTCCACATTCTCTGCAGTTCCTGGGCAGCTGCTCCTCACAGGACGAGACCTGCTCACCTCTGGGCTCCTGCTCCGAGAAACTACTGCACTTGCAGCCTCGTGGCTTTCCCCTTTCCCGAACTTTCCCCTCATGGTCTCGAGACTGACCCTCTTTAGCGGATCGTTCCCCTTGGGGCTCTGTATCCCACACAGTGCTGGGATTCCCCGTCTCCGAGGGCGCTGATCCCCTCGCGGTGCCGGGACCATCTCGCGCCCTCTGAGGGGCTCCCCTCACGGGGCTGAGACTTTCCTGCCATCCCTGAGGGGGCTGCTCCCCTGCCGGTGCTGCTCTCCCCGCTCCAAGGGCCATTCCCCCCTGGCAGGCTGTGCCGGGGAGGGAAAAGCAGCCCTGGGGAGGGATGCGGTGTGAAAGCCGAGCACCGAATGCGCCGGGAAAATGACCGTGTGTTTGTGGGATCTGATGCAAATGGATGCATATTGATGCAAATGTGTGTTAAGTAGATTCTACTGATGCTCAAACATTTGTAGGTATGTGGTAATACCTATAAAACACACTTAAAACTCCCCTGCAAGCCTCAGTGACCCCGTCGGTGTTTTATTACACACATGGACAAAGTGCTATCTTTTACCTTAAACTGAATACTAAAGTACCTACAACTGTTTAAAGCTTTAACAGGGCTGTTGGGTGTATTTGATCAAGTGTTCTGGCCAAATTCCAGTGAGTATAATTATACCTCCTCTACCTACTCCAGCTTTCCCACCTGGTAAAATGTTTTTCTGTTTTCTTCTGGTGTGAGGTGTTAAATATCTGCTATTACCCCAGACAGGGCTTGGCTTTTCCCCGTGTCAGGAATGTGCTAGTACTGGAGCTGGGAATGTTTCAGGGAGCGTGTGTTTCCCCTCTCTGTGGCTCAAAGGGAAATGGAAGGGTCAATTAGGTGCTGGCAATTTTAATTCTTGTGATGAGCATTCTCCTGCTTTAGCGTTGCCTTGTCAAGGTACCCAAAATTCTTTCTAGTTTGCAGGGGAGTTAATGTTCTAAGCCTAGAAATGTTTGTGGAATTGATTTGTAGCCCAATATATATATAATAACAGCTGCATATATGAATGTATGGAAAGTGATGCTGTAACCAGATAATCAATGGATGTTGTTAAGTTCCTGAATTAAGGTTCAGACAGAATTAAAGTGGTAGGGGAAAGCTCTGAAGTGATTGTTGTGCTAAATATATGTCTTGAAACATGCAATGGAACTGATTTAACTATCCCTTCAGAGCGGGGATGGATAGGTACTGATATTCAGAAAATATCAGGAGCTGGATATGGCAGAGAGCTACAAAAGCCCTGACCAAGTCTTGTTGCAGGTGGCACCAACAGAGCACAGACACTTGGAAACTGAAGAGAACCTCTGTGTTGTCTCATCAATTGAAGTTGAAATAAATTGTAAACAATATTGAGTTGAGGGATTTGATTTGATTCAGAGTTTCAGAGCAAATCTTAAATAGCCTAGAATGTGGAGTGTATGCCATATTTTATATTCATAAGAGTGTTTTTCTATGTGCATTAATTTAGTCACATAATGAGTGACTAAAATCTTCGTTTTCCCCAAAAGCACTTTTAAAAATTGCTACTAAATTTCCAGATATTCCTATGTGCTCTCTAAAAGGAAATAAAAATGCAATTAGAGAGAATGCTAATTTCCTCAGGACTAGAACACACAGGAGGATGGATCATAGCTCTGTATCTGCTCCCAGTCTGCTTGGTGGGTCTGAGCAAATCAGCTCTCCATGCTGGTTTCGCTTTTCATAAAATGGAGATAATGTCTCTAACCTTTCATAAGGCATTTTAAGGCTTAATGGTGAAAAGTGTCGTGGAAGTGTTAGATACTATTAAGGGTGTTCAGAATTTTCATTTAGAATTACAGGAGATAAGAGTCTAGACAGTACAAATTAGGACTCTACTGATAACTTCAGATCCTGTGTCAGGCACTGTTTTTATTTTTCAGAATGGCTTACATAGTAAACCCTGCTCGTGGTGTGTCTGCAGTGTGTGAATTACAGTTATGTTTTCAAAAAAAATAGTAAATTAGTCTTTGTTTCTATGAATTTCTTTGCTGCTTTAAGGAGATGCACTTTGGGTTATTTTCCTGGGGGAACAATTTAAGTTACTTTTTTTGTTCAGTATAGATTTCATCTGCATCTTTTTTGTTGTGTAAGACAATCTTCTAATTCAGAGAATTTTGCAATCAGCATCTTATTTAATATTTTTTAAAATCACCTTTTTTTCAGCTTTTGAACTTTTATACCCTGGAAACATGTTTAAAGGACCCAGAATTCACCTTTTATGTCTGCATGGTTCTCTCCTGTGTTAACCCAGAGATCAGCACGGATTACCACAGGTGAAAGAGCGCTGATTTTCCTGCCTTAACTAGGTAAGTGGAAATTTCTGATTACACCTATAGTATTTTCTTGACTGGTCAGGATTTGATGCAAGTTATATAACAAATAGTCATAGATGTTGGCTCTTATCATATTTTCACACAGAATTGCAGAATAATTTGGGTTAGAACAGATCTTTGAGATCATCAAGTCCAACCTTTGATCACCACCTTGTCAACTAAACCATAGCACTGAGTGCCACATCCAGTTGTTTCTTGAAA
>JAWWEV010000024.1:16293297-16383264 GCA_035583235.1 Hafferia zeledoni | reverse complement strand
TGGAGAAGTGAAGTGATGGAGCAACATCGAATCAGTGCACAGAGGGCCAAACATGGACTACGGAGGGATGGACTATCAGAGGGGAGGGTAGGACATAAATTGAGGTAACCTCCCCCCCCCACGTGTGCTTTCCCGGTGACTTAGCCGTGGTGAAGCACCCCGTGCGCACGGTCTTGGCCAATAAACCTCATTTTTGCTTTGCTCTTTTAACTCGTCTCTTTCTAAATTTTTTGAGCCGAGAATTTTTCTCACACTTATGCCCCTCCAAGAACAGAGACCATGCATTAGCACTTTGTACCTTGGGGCTTGGATTAGTAAGTTTGTTAGTGCATTTCTCAGCCTTTGCCGGAGAAGATGCTGCTTGGACAGGACTGGCAGAATAATTTCTTCCCTTGTATTGTCCATACATTGTCACAAAGACACTTCAGAGTGATGAAAGCAAAACGACTTGGTGATGAGACTTTCTCAGTTCTTCTGCACCGCTGGGACACAGGTATGAAACCAGCAGGCAGGTAGAAGGGTAAAAGAGCCTCTCTAGCCTTACCTCTCTCTTTTCATGGGACAGCAAGTGTGCATCATAGTGTTTGATACCCCAAACTTATTTATATCCACATTTATCTCAGTAATTTTTCCATTGGGCTCAGGGATAACTCACAATATGGTTATTTTAGGGACAGGTAAACGTGGGCATGATACCCACAGCCCTCTGGATCCAGCATCTAAAATCTCACATGTCTGCTGGCCCTTGATCTGGCTGATAGACTGTAGCAACACTGCTTGCCTTGGCATCAGCATCTCCCTGCTCAGTGCCAAAGCCTGAGTTCTGTAAACAGATCTCATCCTGGCATATGTTATATTGCCATACAGGCAACACTGTTCTAACTGATTAATAACAAGCAGCTTGATAGGATTTGGGGAGGCACTGGAGTAATTACTAAGATAAGGCCAGGTTTCTTTGTGCTGCACTTTCACGGATGACAAAAGCTTTCCCCCTGAAGAGCTTCACTGATAAATCTGTATATAACAATAACAATAATAATAATAACAATAGTAATAATAAAAGCTTTTTGCTAAAATGTAAGTTAAATATTCCTTTAGGGAATAAGGGGAAAGGGAGTGCTCAAGCCCTGGTACTGGATGGGAGGCCAGGAGAATGGAAGAGGAAAGGAAGCTGCTAGGAAAGGACCTGCTTTTCCTTCCTTGCTGACAGCAAGGTTTGGGATTTCACTTCCAAACAGGTTCATCTTGGCAGGGCTGGCCATGTAGTGCTTGGAGCCTGGGCTGTGTGTGCATCACCAGGGCAAAAAGTGCTGATTTCTCTTGGCAAGACAGTGAGGTGGGTTGGTGTTTTAAATCTGGGCCTTCTCCGACCTTCCTTGCAGTCACTCCCACTTATACTGATCCAGGGATCAGCAACATACAGACTGTATGGAGCAAGTTTCACCTTCCACATAGCTGGCTGTTTAGCTGCTTATGGCAGTGGGATCATAAATACTGAATATTTCTTATTCATCTTCTCAGCAGGCATAGTTTCTGTTAGCTGCAGTGAGAAATTATGAGTGTGCATTTGACTCATACAGAATAAGTGACCAGGTATCAAAATTAAAAAGAAGGAAAAAAAAAGGAAGAATAAAAGGCTACAAATGTTTCTAAAGTGACAAGTGTTCATTTACTAAAAATATCCTTTAATATTGCTGGGACTTTTAAAATAATCTAATTTATGTGGAACATTCCTCACTAATTGAAGCTGTCTCTTTTTTATTAAATAGAAAGGTTACAAAAAAGTATATTGACGTTTTGAGAGCGATTCTTCTCAGGAGCACATTGACTGTAATGAATAGGATTTCACATGATGCAAGCCCCTAAATGCCTACAGTGATATGAGAAAACCTGCAGATTCTTGTAATTGTAAATGCAATAGGCAAAGCTTTGGGCTATTGCACCCCCTTTCTGGAGATCATTGTTGTAAAGCTCGAAGTGTTGTTTAGCTCTTGGTGTTCTCATTTATTTCCACAGCTTTTTCTGAAAGCACAAGTTTGAAAAATGGAAGTCTTTCAAGAATAATCACTCTCTAAACACTTAATGCTGCTGTGACAGCACTGTCTATCACTCAAGATTTAACTTTGGAAATCCACATAACACAGAGAAAAAAAAGCCTTTTCCAATTAGCCAAGACTGGAGGCAGATTAGTTCTTGACTGCAGCACTGAGAGATGCCAGGGTGTGTATTAATGGGCCACAGGAGCTGACTTCTGACCATAATTCTGACTGCACTGGGTGGTGCATAAAATGGAAACAGCAGTGCTCCCTCTGAGAGATGCAGGACTAACTAGTTAATGTGAGCTACCCTTGGGTGTATCTCGTAGGTCTTAGTGATCTACAAACCTGTCAGGTGCAAAATATGTCATCCTCACTCTTTTATATAGATGGGGAGGTTTAAGTGTGGAAAGGTTAATAGACTGCCCAAGGTCATGCCATTCTTTTGGCAGACCTCAGAACAGCACCCTTGCCTCTGTTTTTATGGACATGTGCACGTGTTCAGGTCTCAGCCAAAAAGGCTCATGAACAAACTTTTCCCCTTTTTCCATCTTTGGGACCTGATTGATGCATGCCTTATTGCAAAATTAACAGTCTTTAAAATCCTTTGTAACATAATCCTCTTCATTAGAGCAAAGAGGTGGTTTTCCCCAGTCAGCAAGATTTTGATGTTTACATCCATGGTTTAGCAAGGCTTGTAGCAGTTCTTGCACCAAGGGTTTAATGTCGCTTTGTTCAGATCTGTAGCACAGACTTCTATCACTTGAGCTAACAGAGTACATTGTTATAGAGCTACATGTCATGTGATCCTGACATTAAAGCATGCAGAATAAAGCAGTAACCAGATGCACACTGTCAGGGAATTGCACGATCCTGGCTGGCAATAGATGACGCAGGAGGGATGGGTTTGGTTTCAAGTCAGTGCTGTAGTTCCCTTGCTCTTGGCCAGTTGTCTCTCCATCTCTCACTTGCCTCCAGCTTTTCTCCTGGTCTCTTTTTTCACACTTTCTATCAACAAGAAAAGTTCTAAATTTCTATCTCCTTCACTTTTAGTTTATAGTCACCCTGTGCTTTCTTTCCCTCAGAACCTTTTTTTGATCCTAAAACCTCATCTTCTGCTGTCTACTTGGCCCATAACCTGACTTCTTCCCTCTGCACCCCCAGCCAGTCCTGGGACCCTTCCTCTCATCCTCGCTGTGCCTTTTTAGCTCCCCACTCTAATTCTTCATAAGTAAGTCCCTTCTATTATCCTACTAGATTTTGTCCTGCAAATGGCAGCAGACATATCCTCATTCACAGTGTCATACATGAGAGAGCTGAACAACCACAATGGTAGGAATTGCTGCTGGTAGTACATATTTATGTTTCATTTAGGCACAAAAATATTCTTTCAAAAGGATTAGATTCAAAGATTATGGGACATTAAATAACTGAAAAATTTAATCTGATCATAAGGAAATAGAAGATGGATTGAATAAGAGGCAAAGGCTGTAGGGGAAAAAGCAAACAAAGGCAATAAACAAACCACAGCATGATGCAGGCAGATTTCATGCCACCCTTGTGCAGTCCCTCAAAAGAATCATATTCTGGGTCCCTTCTTATTGAACAGACAGATATTACTTGGTTGCTTCCAGATAATGCTTTTAATAGGTCTGTGACTGCTGTCCTGGGATTTTGGAGATATTTTATGTCAGTATTTTGTGGTCAAGGAATGTAAAGAATGATATGTTGTCTGACCAAAGCACCAGGTTCTGGGAACTCTCTTATTTTAACGCAGCTCTAAAACAGACTCTTGGTGCATTATGGACTAATCACCCAGAGTCAATGTCTTCAGCTTCTTCAGTGTTCTCAGGCAGAGATAGCTGATTAAACTGCTGCAGAAGGATATTGCACCAGGACTCATCTGTGTTAAGTGGGATGACACTACAGCTTTGGCTTCTCCTGCTGATTTTGATAGCAAGGGTAGTTAGTTATATTTTGCACCTCTGCTTGCTTCCAAGAAGCTATTGCACTGCTGAGCAAAGAGGAGCCTGCAGTCACTGTACCTACTGTGTTGCTTTTTTTAGGACTACTACATTAGAGCCTTGGTGACCAGACAAAAAATAGGGCAGAGCAGAAGCAGTTCCAGGGAAAGGAGCATCATGGAGGAGATAATAGCAAAGCAAAGCAGAGATTCTAGCTTTTGTATGTCTCAAACTACTGTTTTAACTACTGGGCCAGCCTCCCATGCACTCTGAAGCCTCTTTTCCTTAGGAATGCAAGAACAAGGATTGAATTAAATTATTGGCTGTCAGTAGGAGAATATAAGCCACTAGGCCAGTGATACTTAGTGTTTGATTTCTTTTTTTTTTTCCACTGAAGTCACAAGCAGTTTTATACTCATGAAAGATGTGGGTAATACACTTCAGATAGTTTACTGAATGGATATAAATAACATAAACTGCACAAGTTCTGCTTGTATAAAACTGGAGAGACCAACTCAAAACTGCACAAGAACCTGGTATGTCTGCTCTCCTTAGTTTCCTGAAAGGGAAAACATCAGGAAGGATGCCAGAGCAAAGAGAATTTTTGGGTGTGAACTTGATTACTGCATACTGAACTATGATATATGTCATACAAAACCATACAGGCAGTGTAGTTTGCATTTAATTGTTTGTAGATGGATCTGGTGAGAGTGGACAAGAAGATCCAGGTATTTTTGACTCACTTCTGAGACAGGGAAACCCATGTTTAAATACTTTATTTTACATAATTAACAGTCCTTATATTGGCTTTTAATACTACAGTTTCTCAGATCACCTGTCCAGCATTTGCTTATTTCTTTTTGCTTTGGGTTACTATTTGAGATTTAATTGCAGCAGATAGTCTGTGGGCAGAGTACAGGGACAGGCATTGAAGTATATTCAGGTTGGTTCTCACTAGAAAAAGGAACAGCCTCTTTCTCAGTGCCAGGGATGCACACAGAAATAACAGACTGAATAACAGACTGATGCTCCTTCAATGCCAAGGAGAATAAAAGAAGAGCACAGAAAAGAAACTGTAATAATACTGAAGGGATAAAAGTATATTCTAAGGTCAGAACATTAGTAGTTGAGCAGTGTGGATCCTATTAACAAGATTTTGTAGCGGATAATAGGCATGTCAAGATTGTCAGCTGATTATAAATATTGGCTTCTAACTGCTATCCAAAGCTAATATGTTCAAGCCACCCATAAATAAGGCCCAGGTAGAAATAGTGACAGGAGAGGATTAAGCTTAGACATGATGATTCCTGCTTTGGGGCAAGGGAATGTGTTGGATCTCTCAAGTTCTTTTCCAGTCCTACTTTCCAAGACTCAGTAATTTCAGTGCCTTTACAATGGCAACTTTCTCGAGTTTTTACAACAGTGAAGATGGCATAATATTATTTGCATTTCTCAGGGGTATAACAAGAAGGCAAATCAAGTAATATTATCAAGCCTTGCTATTCAAATAATGTTAGAGCTCTGAATTTCACCAGTCTGGGTTAAAAATAACAAATTACCATTTCTTCAGGTTTGCCTTCTGTATTGTGAAACTATCCAGTTCACAGAGCTGCAGGGAAACACTGAAGACAAGGAAATTCTTTTTTACCCTAAAAGAATCTCCAAATACCACAAAAATACAACAAAAATCACCACCACTGTAGTGCGTAAAGTAAGTCTGTTGAGATCCCTGTTAGTGAAGTACTCAAGAGGTGTATGTTTTTGTATGTAACATCTACCAAGGGATTGTGAGGGTTTGGTGCAGAAGGTTTTGCTTCACAATAAATCGAGTGCTCTGAACACAGTGAACTCTGTGTGTATGGGGAGGTGCTCTGAGCTCTCACCTGCACAGGTTTGAGGCAGACTTTCTTAGGCCAGTATTCCCCTATGAGGGCAGGTGAAACTGGAGAGGATTGAACCCCCAAACTGGGGTATATTACCCATCACCACAGCAGTTTTTAACCCTGCCAAGAGAGGTGTCCCAGAATAGGGACAGGAAAGTTGCTCTTCAGCTGAGATCTTTCTCGTGCCATTCCTCTGTGCGCACCCATGTTTTCTTCAGGCTCCCATATCCCAGGCTGCAGCACTACAGGTCTCCCTGCTTCCTGCCAAACCTTGTCCCATAGCCAGCTCTAAGGTGGCTGCAACTGTAGGAAGCCCTTGACAGACTAACACAGTAATTGCTAAAGAACAGATCATTTTCCAGCAGTTCAAGGGAGAGTGAGCAGTAATGAGACCTGTTAATGGCTGCTCGAGTGGAACTTTGTCAGAAAAGTGGGAGAGAAGGAAACTGATTGATCTGAGCTAATTTGCAGACATGGGCCAACTGTTGCTTGTGGGCTACACATCCGCAGAGCCCTGGACTGAAATGTCTTCATGCCTTGGAGACAACCACAACATGAGCTTTGCACCTTTACCTCAGCCTGCCAAGTCACATCCAGACAGACAATGCATACCAGGATATGGGCTTTTTTCAGAATGAGAATCCCTGCCCAGCTTTAAGCAAGTCTCTTCATTCATCACCAGCACTGCTGCTCAGACAGCTGCAGCAGAGCAGTGTGTAGCCTGCTCTTGTCAGCCACTCAGAAATGCAAAACTGTGAAGGTAGAGTTATTGATAAAAACTCCATAATTGAGAACACGTGGAAAGATGTCATAACCCCTTTGGAGGGAAGCTGTGGAAAGTTTATTGGTGCAAGAAACTGAGACAGAAACTGAGTAAAGTTGTTTTAAGGAGGATGGTGATGAAGACTAAATAAACAAGCACAAACATGCACAACAGATGAAGGTGTCACCGGCTTTTCATTGTTGCTGTTCAGGAACACCAGTTGGTATCAGGATGCTCTGAACTCAGCTCTGCAGGCTGTCCTTGCCCTGATGAGTTTACAAGCTGAAAAATCAGGTTCATGCTGACTATGTTTGAAAAATGTGGACCTCATAAATTACCAGGCTCAAATAATTTGCATTCCAGTGGGGTAAGGGAGCTCCCAACTTGCTGGATGCTGTCACCAAATTCTTCCTTCCCGCGGTATCAGTACTGGGCATCAGCCATCTACAATAGAATATTTGCATTTCTTGAGTGGCAGCAGATTTTTTTCATCATCAGGCCTTTTAACAACACTTCTGCTAGTTCTCCAGAATAGCTTCTAACTGTGCTAACAAGCACATAGTGTGCAATGTGACATATTTTACGGACATAGTAGACGAGGGGCAGCAGGCCAGCCAATGTGACTGTAATGTTCTGTGTTGCTAGCAACTTGTTCATGTTAGAAGATATCTCATGTGAAACCATCTAAAAAAAATATTATCAACCATGTAAGCATCAATAGCTTCAATATTTGACAACTTTATGAGGACTGACTCTAAACATTAGGACTATGGTTTCAAACCAGGGTGGCAGCATTCAATGAATACAAATATTCCTGGTTTGCCCTCCTGTGAGAGGAGAGCTGAGCCCTGTTGAGCTTATTGTGAAAGACAGTTCGATGGAATAGGCTGAAATAGCAAGATTTATAAATAAAAGATCAAGATAACTGTACATAAAACAGCCTAAACCAACCTAACATAATTACTCTCTATAGTGATAAAATAAATGTGGATGACATTTCTGTCTGTTTAGACATTTGAAAGCTGTTGATAAAAATCTCCTTTCAAAGGATTGGGCTCTTTCATTGCTCAAGCTGCAGAAGAAGGTCCCATATGTTGAAAGGGGGATGAGCAATGAGGAAGTTGTTCTTTAGGCCACCAGGTTCTGACAAGGGATTGGTCATTTGCAAAGACACTCAGCATGGTTTCCCAGCTCCCCAGCGACTCAGAGCAAGGCTGCATGCAGAGGGAGGTAACATGGGAAAATGTGAAATGAAGCCCTTGAAAATCCCAAGGTCACACAGCTGGCAGAGTTCAGAGAAGGCATGGAGTGTTCTAGCACTTTCTGGGGCTTTGGGATCCTTGTCGGCAGGAATTAGAGCAGCAGAAGGAAAGAAGAAAATGTATTTCTATGAATGTTGAGCCACAATGTTGTGAAGCCTAATCTTAGCCTTGTGTGCAAACTTTCATACTCACTTCAGTTCAATAATTGAGAAAACTTGGACACAGACAGCAGGAGGGGCCATTTGCCCAGGGTAGGAAGGTGTGTGCAAACACTCAGGTGTCACTTGAGTCTGTGGCACCAGCTTTTCTCTTGCTGGTGGCTTCTGCTGGCATATTTTACTTTGCAGCTGGGAGCAGGGGATAGGAACATGCACACAACTCAGCTGACATGCAGGGATTTGTTTAGTCTCCATAACCTTTATTTTTCAGTAAGAGCACGCATGCACAGCACTGAGCAAGAATGCCCTGCCTCCTAAACAGCTCCTTGCTTATACAAGCCACAAACCTAGGTAGGATTTAAAAACAGATCAGTCTCCCTGAGATATCAGCGTCTCTGTAGAGCTGCCAGCTGAGACTGGGACATAGTAGACCTCCAATTCATTTCCAGTTGGCTAGAAGACCCTTTACATGGAAATGACTTTCATACCAAAATTAACCTGGGCTGGTTTCAGACAAATATTTTAAAGTCATACAGATTTTCTACTACCCTTTGAATCATCCAGTCCCCCAACAGGCAACTTTAATGCCAGTGCAGCATCTGCTGTGGAATATTTATATTCAGGGCTTCCTGTGTGAAGCTCTGGATGGATGTGATTATTGAATGTGTTGGGAAAAGGACAGTTTACTGCCTGGGTTTTATTTCCAGCTATTTTGTATTTCTATGCAAGGAGCTTATATGCCATGTTGTAAACGGCTGGTTTTCTTGTATGATGTCTCCTTTTTTTTCTCATTCTCTTAATGGGCTTCTCACTAAAACTGACGTTTCAGCAGCATTCCCATTATTAGTTATGATGCCAGCAAATGGAGGTCTCAGTAGTGGGTGAAATTTAAATTAGGTTTGAAGAGCATTCAAATAATTCAGTGCTTTACTTTCATTTGGTAGTTCAGCTTGCTCAGTGTATGATTTAGTTATTCACATTTTAGTTACTGTGTTGATGTTGTTTAGCAGAGACCTTGTTTTGCCTGGGACCCAACTCCAGCTCTCAGCCAGTCTAATGTTGTTTACTGTAGCTACCATGAAACTAATGTTTTGTTCTCTTAGTTCCTGTTTGATGTTATAAGCCAAGTCACACCAGCTAGTGGAGGACTCATTTCCATTTTGCTTTATACTGTTCACATGAAAAACACCTAGCAGTGGAAAAGGAGATTTTTCTGGGCATAAATGATAGGTGTGCTTTGCTCTGCTGGGAGTTTGTAGTAGTAGAGTGTCTCAGATAGGGCTTTACTTTTCATTCCAAAGAGGTATCCTAAACTGCAGTGATAGATTTGAAACAGGATACAAAAGACTAAGCAATCAAAATCTGTGTTGTGAAAGAGATTGCAAAATTTATATCTTTCCCTTGGATGTCTCCAGTTTTCCTATAAAAAATCCTGACTGTGAAGAAGTTTTCATAACTAAGGCTTCTATGAATCTTGGTATCTCCTGGTTAAGAATAAGCTTAGTAATAAATATTAGTCAGTGTTGTCTAAAGGCATCAGCATTCTAACTTTGTATTTCCAGATGTCTACAGTAACTCTGTGCATTTATTTTATCATGTAAAATGAAGACATATATTATCATTATCCCAGGCCCACCTGGGACAAGTTCCACTCAGATGCTAGCTTTGTCAGACCCAGTTGGCTCCCATCAGTTCCACATCTGCCTTACATGTGTGCTAGGGGTTTCATCCAAGACCTGCATAGCTGAGGCAGCCAACACAGTCTGGTGGCAGCCTGAAGCTGCAGCAGGCTCTGTTCCTCTGACTGGTGACCTCAGTGCATGAGCAGGGTAATTTCTCCTCATAAGGAGATGCCACCACAACGCGATGTAATGTCACCACATCACTTGGTGCTGTCATGGCATGATGACGTTAATCCATGACGTGGCTGAGCAGTGCCTGTTTATCCTGATGGAGCATCATCTCAGGAGAATGTCCAGTTGTCTCCATATGTGCATTACATCCTTCTGTCAGGTTTGAGATTCACCTGGATATGGATATTAGATTATACCCTCTGATGCACACATGGGAAGCACAGGATGAAAATAATTGAGCCCAAATGATGTGGTCACTCACCCTGGCATTCAATCCCATGTGTCCTCTTACCTGAACAGAAGCTTGAAACAGAAAAATTAAATACCATGGGTCTGATTACTCTTTTATATGTATGTAAATCAGAATGAATGCCAGTGAATTCTGTAATAGGTAAAGCATCTGTCTGCAAGAGCAGAATCCCACTCCTGAAACACTGCAAAGATAGGTTTTAACCTTTACATTAGCACAAAAGATATCCCAAGCTATTAATAGGATGCATTTCATTTTTGCCCAATAGCCTAATTAAGAGCTAACTCATACTTGAGGAGAAAAGGAAGCAATTTGATTTACAGTACCTCATGTGATTAAATCACCAGGGAAGAGAAAGAAGGATTTGAGATGGAGGGGGGGGAGTTTTAAAATATATAATTTGTGAAGAATGGACTCTTTCTTCTTACAACCCTTTTGCCCCTATGTTCATAGCTTAAAGAGGATTCACTGACTTTTATTTATTTGCCTAAACTACTGATTTGTCATCTCACAGGGTGGCTTCAAAATCCAATGTGAACTTTTTAAGGCACCTAATGATCCGTTCTATTATCCCCCAGGACAAAGCTACTTCCAGTGATTTCATGGGGAACTGATTCGGAAAATACCCTTTTTCTCTTTTGCAGTCTCCTAGGCCCCTGAATCATGTTGATATCTGGAGACCTCTTTTCTTTGCAACAATATGGTGGTAGCCACAGTCAGCAAACAGACCTGGGGTGAGGGTTGATTGGGGAAACAGATTCACACTGTGTGTAGCCCAAGCAAAAGACCTATGAAACAGCTCAATTTCTGTGCCAAAGATGAGACCTCATTGTCAGGAGGTTTTAAAAGCAGTTCAGATGCACAGGATTCCTGGCCCTTCTATCTAAGCATATAATACTGCCATTTTTTAAAAAAGCCCTCCTTATTGATTTTCATTTTGGGATAAACATACTTACAAACTTAGATAGACTTGATAAACTGTAAGCCAATACCAACAGAAAGTATGATGGGGATTATAGAATAGAGTGTTCCCAGATACCGTTGCTGGACTAATAAAGAGGCAGTTCAGGATGTCTTAAAGTATTGCAAACTTTGGCCATCAACTTCAGTTTCACACAGGTGAACCTTTGCTCATGAATTGTGCCACATCATGACAGTGAACTTTTTCATCTGTGCATCTCAGTGCTTTGGAGATGTCTAAACATTTTACTGACTGGAAAATTGCAGTACTATGTAACCAAGGGATTTGCTCAAAGAAACATAGATAATTTCTGATATAATTAGAGCTAGCAATAAAGTCTCCTGATACTCTCAGCTTAACCACTAGATCTATTATCTCTCATAGCCCAAGTGTAGAGAAAATACCACAGCAGAACTGCTGCACCCGTTCTTCCTAAAACAGCACTGCCAGAGCCTAATCCTGCTCTGCACCTATCTGGAGTATCTCTTCCAGGTCTTTCTCTACAGCATCAAGGATGGAATGGAATTTGAAATATTTTTAGTTTTACAAACCCTGCTTTTCTCCCCTTTAATGCACTACAAGCCAAAGGGAGCTCAGGCTGGTTTGAAGGCAAAAATATGCCAATCACACTGAAAACGCCACTGTGCTTTCCTGAACCCCGGGCAGGACAGGATATTGCTGCCCTATTGTAGGAATGATATGGCACATGGCATAGGAAAGGGGTCTGAATTCTGCACAAAAAGATTGCCACTAGACCAGAGAACCCTATAGGCTTCACTAAACTATGAATCTGGCAACTTCAAGGACTGTACAAAATAAGTGTTTGCCTTAGCTGAGAAGTGGCTGTTTTGGCAAGGTGAGAGATATCAAGAAAGAAAATAATTAGCTGTCTAAAGGAAAGTAGTAAATATATTCTCACCTGAATGCTTATTTGTTGTTTCAAATTTTTCCACGTCCATGACCTTTACTTTCATTGCTGGCATCATTACTTCAATTTGCCTGTGTCCAGCACGCAGGCACTCCCATCAGTTTGATGCATAGATGGTGTTACACCGTGGCTGTGAGTGGCATGAGCTCTGGAGAGGGAAGGTGTGATTGGGCTGTGCCCATTTTTCAGTGCCTTGCAGCAGTCAGTGGACACCCAGCAAAAGGTGGAATGGGCTTAGGGGGCAAGAGAAGCAGCTGGGATTGTTAAACATGGAATACATTCACCCATTTTGTGTTGATAGCCTGTATTTGGGTTTATCTTTTCATGTCTCTTTTATGCACCCCTTACTCTGGACATGAAAGGGCCTGTTCTCAGGGCCTGTTCTCACCTCTCTTCTCACTGGCCCTTTTGCTGCACTTGACATTTTTGTCCTGCCAAGACTTGCTACATTAAGCCTATGGGCTTGCATGAATCATGAGCTACCTTGGCCATAATTCAGGGAGCTGTGGCAGATGCCTGTCTTCTGGAAAAACGTCATAGCCACCCACAACTCAGAAGAATTAACCTTGGGAGATGCATGCAATTGCACTAGAGACATGTGCAGTGCATCTCCTCCAGCTGCAATAAAGTCCAGCATCTCCTTGGGAGGACACACCTTCTGGTAAGCACCTGTTTGTGGGCTCCTTGCTTAGCCCACATTACAAGGTGAGCTTCAGATGATATCTGACCAGTTTTCAGTTTTCTCCTTGAAATAGTAACATGGAACATCACGATAATATGTTGTTGCTGCCCAGTTTGCTGCACACACACATCCTTTAGTTGGGAAGTGAGGTGCTTCTTGATCTCTTTTTGATTTTTCAGTGTTTGCTGTAGCTATCTGCCTGTGCTGGAACACTAATGGGGATGAACAGGGCAGAGATATTTTCCTGTCATTTTGGAATAGCCTGATTGGTAGCACTGAGAAGATCAAAATGACACATGAAGACAGAGACTCTTGCTTTAAAGGAGTATTTCAAATGTGGGAACAAGGAGGAGGGGAGAGATGTAATGTTGGGGAGGACAGAGAAAAAAGGAGAGAGAATTTGGCTTGCTGGAGTCAGGGAGACTGCAGGGAAGATCCAGGGGATTTGAGGGAAGACAGCACTATCACCTCATCTTTGGACTAAAGAGCTCAGAAGGGCAGGTGAGAAAAGAGAAAGAAAGATGAATAATTGGATGGTGGATGCAGAGGGTGAGGATACACCTACAGAGAAAAAAAAAAAAAGAGGAAGAAGAAAATATCTTAAAATAGCAAAGAATTCACTGAATTCAGTTTATATCACAGTATCAGGAGGATTATGTTGCTTTGACCTCTCCAGGATAAGTAGCACTATAGATCTGGATCCTTCAAACACTGGATGTTTAGGGGCCACTTGTATGTGGTCAGAAAAGAAGGCCATGGTCATGTCAGAATATGTCAAGGGTACTAAAATATGCATAGTGAGAAAGAAAGCAAGCTGGCTTGTATATAGGGAACAGCTGTGCAGGAACTGTCTTTGTAGCACTGTAGAGAACCACCAAGACCCCTGATTGGGAATGCAAAGAGTCTGCTTTGTAATCCCATGAACAGAGGCATGTTCTGATTTAGGGCTACTGCAGTTCTGCCTTGATGCTTACCACTTCCACCTCGAGGGGAAAAAAACAAGTGCCAGAATGATTTAAAGACAGAATATCAACCCACACTGCTGCAGGCCTGCTTTCCACATTTTGTTGCTTTTATAGTTTTAGCTCTTGTTCCAAGAGAAGGACTTCTCTGTGTGTGTGTCTGTGTGTGTGTTTCCTTCCAAAATTCACACACACAAAATCAATGACTGAAATTCTTAAGGAAGACATCAGAAGTTTTCAGAAGCATAATATCTCTCTTACATTTCCGCCCATCAATAAGGCAGAACTTTGTAGGCAAAATTTTCTTGTCCAACTTGATTTTTTTTGTGTCACTTCTCTTTCAGTCATGTTCATTCCAGCCAAATGCAGAAGGGGGAAGATGACCTGGAATATGAGGCACACCTGTTCAGAATTGCAAGACCTTTGTTCAGCTCCTCCTTTGCTACAAATGTTTGATGTTAGGAAAATCACTTCAGGTGCCCCATAGCTCAGCTTTTTAACTGTAATGTGGGAATTATACTTCTTGTTATCTCGGAAGTGGTGGGAAGATAAGTCTGTTAGAGACTGTGAGATGCTCAGATGTTATGGTGTGGAGATGAACGTCAGGCAAATATGCAAACTGAAGGTCTCCAGATCCCTTTCCATGGATTTTATTCAGACCCCTGTGTTTGACAAACAAGTATCACATTCATAACCTCAAGGGAGGAGCCACAAGTCCTGATTTCTGAGTGGGTCTTTAAACCAATGTGGAAGCTTAAGCTGAAGTCTGTAGCGTGACAGTAAAAGAATTTTGCTTTATGGGCAAAGAAGCACAGAGCAGTGCCAATGTCTTTATTTGAAAAACTCCCTGAGACATTGCTAAAACAGATTTTCTGTGAAATCTGTTGCATTCACAACTACAGAATGTTATGATCTAGCACAAAAGTCTTTATAGCTACTCAAATATAATAAAGGAATCCCAGGCTCAGGCCTATAAAACCTTTTATAGAAAAGCCCTCTTTTACAGATCTCCTATGTAGAATTCCTGAAAATTGGCAGATATTTCTATATGCATTGGGCTTTTAAGTGTTATGCAGGAATGTTGGTAATACTGTTTTGAACGCAATAGTACCTATTTAATTAATGGTTTGGGGTTTTTTTCCTTACAATTTAAACCTAAATTAAAATATTGTTTAGGGGGAAAGTTTAGAAACACGTGGGTGAAGTTTAAATAATTATCAGTCACAGATTTAGTTTTAGAGCAAAGTGCTTTTTTTTTTATAACATGCCTCTTTATTCTGTCTCCCAGCTATGTTGTAGCACACTCTTTGCTGTTTCATAAGATGTAACGTGCAACGATGGTCATTACTATTCATAGATTCATAGAATTTAAGATTGTAAAGGATGATAAGATGATCTAATCCGACCTCCTGCTTAGCAAAAACCAGACATTTCATCCAGTTACCCTCGTATTGAGCCCAGTAACTTGTGTTTGACAAAATTGGATCTTCCAGAGAGACATCTACTCTTGATGTGAGAAATTCAAAAGGCAAATAATTCCTGGATAGTCCTTCAAGTATTTAATCATCCTTACAGTTAGAAAACCCTCAATTCTCCACCTTGTTCCTAATTTGAATTTTCTGGCTTTAAATTCTGGCCACTGGTTCACATAATATGTCTTTTTCTACTAGACTAAGAAGCCCTTTAAAAACCCCTGTGTTCTCATGATAAAGGTACTTATATGATCTAATCAAATCACCTTTAGGTCGTCTTCTGAATTTAATCATAAGAAAAATGTATTTATTTGGTAAAAGTACTTACAGGCCCCAATCACAGAGCCAGGCCCCAGGGAATTGGCAGACTTTAGGAAACTGGGGTTCATTTCTTCTCTGTTACAGATTTCTGGTGTGTCCTTGGTCATGTCACTCAGCTCACTTGTTTCTTGGGTGCTCACCTACAAGATGGAACCACCATAAGTGTGTGTATATATATATATGTATGTATATATATATGTATGTACCACAGGTGTATATTCCTCCACTAAGGTGCTGTAAGGTGCTGGGAGAACAGCATTAGTTGCTGTGCTGAGCACAGTAGAAGCACTTAACAAGGTGGCAATGATTTAGGAATCACTGTCCAACTAAATGAAAAAAAATTCTCATGTTAGATGGGTCAAGGTTGAGTGTCTCCTGTAGTGAACTCCGACACAAGTGCTGATTGCTGTTGTGCAGTAACCATGTTTTAAATGAAAGCAATAGTGAGGTGTGACTATATTAGGTAACTGAGTGCAATGCTGTGTGACTTGATACGATGCTGATCTCAGCAATTTCACCCTCACATCATGCAGAAGTATCATTTGGACCCCAAAGATAAATGATTCAATGGCAGATGACTTGGACTTGAGCTAAACTGACTGACTGAATGCTCCCATTTTTTGCCACACCAGGTCTGTACCTTGAGCACAGGTACAGATTTAACCTGGAAGAAAATACTTTCAGTTGTCCCAGCATCCTCCAAAGCAATTGTGGGACTATGTCCCATTTTACATATTGGCCCATCAGCCCTTTGGCAATGAGCCTAGGTCTTTACAGGGCTGGAAAAGTTTACAGTCCTGGATAGGACCTTGCATCCCTGTACTGAAGACAAAAAAAAAAAAAAAAAAAAAAAATTGTTACATCAACAGGCAAATTCCAATTACACTTCTGGAGTTGACTTCCAGTTATGCCCAAGGCCTCTGTAAATGGGAATATCACCCAGAGAGATTGTGAGATTTGCCAGTTTGAGATGTAGTGCATGTAGTGCATAGACTGTCTAGAAAACATACATAGTGCAAAATGATAGTGTTGAAGGAATTAATTCCAGTTGTGGACTCAGACCAAGACTCTGCCTTGGCATGACATCAGTTTGGGCAAAGAACCTGGATGCTTCTCTAAATGTATGCTCTATGAACTCCAAAATATCAGGGCAGCATAGACCCTGAAACAAGCCAGTAAATGCCCCTTGGAGACAGGTGAGAAAGGAGTCTGGAATAGCTTTTATCACTTCCTTGTGCTATTTCTCTTTCCAGTCCACAGTGGATCCTCAGGACAACTCTTTGCTCTTACTTGCAGGTTCTTATTTGCTCTGGCTCAAAACCTGCAAACATCCATGGTGCTGTTTCCTTTCTCTTTGGGCTTTTAAACACGATGTGGCTTTCCATGACTTGTGGTAAGTGCAACAGTTACTTCTTGTGTTTTTATTAATCTTGAGTGCATTCTTTTCTCCTCTTTCTGAAACACTGACGTCAGGCATCAAGCAACTGTATACACCATTAGCTGAGGAGCTCAGGTTTAAGAACTCAGGATAAGAACAAACCTCTGAAGTCAGGATATATAAAAGCTGTTATCATTTGTTCACTTTTAATTACCTCTTTCCCTTATTTGTCTCTTTTTAATGGTATTCCAACATTTTCTACCCTCTCAGCAACTGATTTGTCAAGACTGTAGGTAGCATTTACTCCTGTTGGAGGCATGTGCTTAGCCATGGAGGGCAAAACTGCACTAGTTAATTACAAAAGTGGTGATCTGGACTAATTCCATGGAAGTGCTTCACATTTAAACTGATAGATTTGCTCTCCTGAACCCACCATTCACTTACCAAGCCAGGTGCTTGTGCCAATCTGCCTAAAGCTGAAGGCTGTGTCCTGGGACACTGACTCCCCTTCATGCAGGATCCTGTGCAGAGCTGTGGTCCCTTAGGCATGCTGGAATCTCAGTTGCCCATCAGAAATGTAGGAGCAGCAGTGCTTCACTGCAAAATGCTAAGAGGGAGAAAGGAGTAGCCTTGCTAATTCCTCTCTGTCACTTGGTCTGCACAGGGGGGATGTGCTTTGCTAGGACAGGATGTATGTCCCTTCTCTCCAAGGTACTGAATGAAAGCAGAGGCTTGGGAAGGCTGAACTTTTTTTACTTGAAGGTAAGGAAAGAAACGTCCATGCAGCAGCTACTGAGTGCAAAGGCTCATATTTTTCCTGAGAAACAGACAGTCAGGAGAGAGTTAAACTCACACCTTCTCTAGCACTCACCTGCATTTGCAAATAAATCAGCCATAAGAACAACTTAGACAGCCTCCTCCTACATGGCTTCTCCACTAAAAGACGTGGGAGAACAGCAGTGGTGCTGCTTGCTTTGCTGCAGCCCTGTTGGCATTTCAGGTATTGTGCTGAATTTCACACGGTCCTGGACCGATTATGGTGCTCTCACTGCAATGTTTGGCTGATTCACTCTTGCTCTGAGAACCGACACTGACATATCACAATCTGCTCTTCAGGGGGTGGCTTGAACTCCAAGTTCAAGCCCACATTTCTGGCTTGGTGGTGCTTGGTGCTGCAGGTTAGACAGTGTTTCAAACAGGCCACAGTGTAGCAGCACCTGCTGCAGAAAATGTGAAGGATAATACGTGCAGCAATGCTGTCTTTCTTGTCATTCTCAACAGAATACCAGGTGGAAGATGCCTCCACTGATTTGTTCCCTCCCTTTTAGGACAGAATTGATTTTGAAAATTGTTGCCATATAAGGTCTTTATAATACATGGTTTTATGCAGGTTCTGGATGTGACTCTCCCCTAGGGACAGCTTGGAAATTAAACTTGCAGCATTTTTAAGGGTGGCAGTTAAAGGAGCCTGCTGATAAATCTGTACACGTTTGTGCCCCAAGAAAAGGGGTTTGGTTGTTAGGTGACAGAGTTAATCTAGAATCACACAACTGTGAATGAACACTTCAGTTTGTGCCATGTATCTTAGCTAATTCCATGATTATGCCCCTATTAATTTAAGACTGTTTCCAAGCAGCTTGCCACTAATCAATCTATCCATGTATGGACTGCAGAGATGGCAGCAACAAGTACCACATAGTCAAAAGTATTTCACATAACAAAGAAAAATAACTTCATAAAGTTAAACCAAAACAGCCATCTCAGCAGTGCAGGACTGTTCTTTAAAAACAAGGATGTATCAGGCAAGGCTACAAACCCAAACAGCCACATTTGAAAGTAGTTACTTGACATCTAGAGATCTGCTCCTACTGCAAGAGCACAAGGTCAAATAGTGCTCTGAAGGATATTGGTGTCTGGCTCAAAACAAACCAATTGTAACGATTCTGGAGGGCCACGTCTCCAAGGTATAAATCATCCCAGCCATCCAGAATGTTGTTGTGCCTGCGATGGCGAGTTGCTCTGTTCACACACAGTTCAAGCACAGGCTGGAGCATCCAGCGCTGGGGCTGCTGCACGAATGAGATGCATTTGCAATTGTAGAGCAGCCAGCTGCTGGATGCCAGGCATTTGGAAAAGCACTTGATAGCCGTGGCAATACACACTTGTGTCCCTGAGCTTTTCTTACAGGACAGCGGATCAGATTGCATAATGCAGAAAAATCCCATATTATAAAGGATATCTGGCAATGGTAATGTTGTCTCTTAGACCCTGGCTATCCGGTTAGAGTGCGAACCTAAAATCTGGCTCCTGTGGGCTCTTATCTTGAGTTAAATTGTATCTGTTAGACAGATGCTAACCCAGGTCCTCTGGGAAAGAAAGTAGGGATCTAACAGACAACGGAATTTGTCTTTCAAGAGTTTGGAAAGCCAAATTCTACACAATGAGGAGTGTTTGCTATCTGCTGCTGACTCTGCCAGCAAAGGACAAGCTGTTTATCCTATTGTCGCTCTGTTTCCCATGTATACACTAGAGATTAGCCACTTACCACTGCAGAAACATACTTGGAGGTTGTAAATCAGAAACTTCTATATGACAGGTCAGTAACTGTGATTTCAGCTGTAATAGCCCATGCAAAACAGGCTTAAACTGTGTGGTTGGGGCAGTTGAAATACAGAATGCAAAACTGGACCAAGTCATGAAGAGTGTGCAAAGAATAGTTCTAGTCTACACGTGGTACAGGAGCTAGAGAGGGAATAGTGACGTATTTCTTAATAATTTATTGAAGTATTAAGTTACTGCGCATATTCATTTCTATGCTGAACATACCAAGTCAAGGTCTGATGTTTTTTGCAAGTCTGGTTCTCTGGATTAGAGAGTGGATTTTACTGCTGAGTTCCAAAATGAGTTGGGAAAATGATAGTGTTTTTCTACCTCTCTAAAACCCTAATTGTCTCTGTGAACCAGCTTGAGCTGGAGTTGGTGCACCAAGTCCTACTTGCTCCATTTATACCTCAGTGCTCCTCTCATGGTGTGCCTGTATGTGACCACGAGTTTAGGTAGCACTGTTGGTGCTCCTGGGATACTGGAAGTCTGAGTCTGGGTCTGTGTTACTCCAAAATGTTTCTTTTATGCTTCAGAAGCAAAGGGTGGAGGCAATTTTATCCATTGGCAGAAAACCCTGCCTTGCAAAGGAGGACATGAGCACTTCACCACAGCTACCATTCCCAATTGAAATCCTTTCCCCTTCCCAAGGTGGAAGGCTTTTAAACCTGTGTTGGAACCCAAACTGCCAGAGGCTCCTGTCCTGCTGCCTTGCTCGTACAGTGGGCAGGACCAAGGAGTCTTTGCATCTCTAATGCACTGATGCCTAATTTGCGAGGCTCTTCCTCAAGAGATCTGGCCAGAGCTGACCATCTTGCCAATATTACACCTTTTCTGAAGTTAAAGAGGGTAAGTTTGTGCTACTTATGCATTCCCTGGCTCCTGATTGCACAGGTTTGGCTATCCAGGGAGGGAAGGGGAGAGCATGTGGACAAAATTCCTGCCTCTGCCTTTGCCAGCTGTCCTTGCCTTGCCAGTGGTCAGTTCCCATGAAGCTGAGCAGCTTGGTTTGGGGTTTAGGGAACATGAAATTATGCTGCAGCTACCAAGAAGACAGTGTTGCAAAATCCAGGCCTCCAAAAGTGTGGCTCAGAAACCCTGGTGATTTCGGGGCTGCAGTTATTCATTCCAATATTTTGAATTTGCAGCCTGCCCTCCTGTCGTGCCCGGGAACACTCCCCGAAGTCGTGACGTGCTTTAAAAAATATCATAGCCGCTGTTATTATTATTAAACATAACTGGAGATTCCCATGCGCTGCCGCGTCTCCGGGAGGTGGCCCCGCAGGAACCGCGGTGCCCGGGCAGGAATGGCAGTGACAGACCCGCACGGAGGATGCGAAGGAGCCGCGAGGTCCCTCGTCGCTCGGAGCGCGGGGGACCCGCCGGCGAGGCAGTGCCCGGGGAGGGAGCTGGGGGTGCCAAACACGCCGGGGTGCGGGGCACAGACCGCGGGCGGGGCACGCGCCGCCCTGGGATGCGGGGCCGGGGCTCCCCATCCCGGTGCGGGGCCGGGACCGGCGGGGGGGCGCGGGCGGGGCGCATGCGCTGCGGCGGCGGGGCGCGGGGGCCGGGGCGGTGCGGGGGGCCGGAGGGAGGGAGGGAGCGGGCGGGGAGGAGGCTGGGCCGGGCCGGGCCGCCTATTTGAGGGAAAGTAGCGCTCGGCGGGCGCTCAGTGCCGGCCGCCGCGGACAGGCAGCGGCGCGAGCGGCCGCCGGTCGGTGCCCGCAAGCCGGCGCGGCGCTGCCCCCCGCCCGCCCCTCTCCCTCCCTGCCGAGGACTGCCGCGCTCGTCGCACGAGTGGCGGCGGGGGGAGCCCTCCCCGCGGGGCCGCCTCTGCCCCTTCCCCGCCGCGCCGTTAATGGAAACATGGCGATGGCGGCTCCGACCGGCAGCGCGGCGCCCGTCGCCCCGGCGCTCTGCGGCCACCTGGCCCTGCTGCTGCTCCTCGCCGCCCCCGCCGCGCACGGCTACAGCTTCCCCCAGCAGCACACGTAAGTGCCGCCGCCCCGGCCGGGACCCCGCGGCTCGGCTCGGCCCGGCGCGGTGGCGCATCGCGGGGCCGCCCCGGGGCCTGCGGGGAGCGGCGGGGCCGCGGCGGGCGCTGCCGGTGCCGCCGCGCTGGATGCGGGCGGGCGCGGGGGTCTCCGCCCGCTCCCCGCCGGGGCGGCGGGGCGAGCAGCGAGACCCAAAGTTGCTGGAAAGCACAAACTTCCCCGGCGGGTGCCGGTCCGCAGGGCGGCTATCGGAGCCTGATGTGTGGCGAGAGGGGGGAAAGAGCGAAAAGGACTTCTTTCTTTCCCCCGCCATCCCCGTTTCAAGCACGCAATATGGTACCCACAAACCGGCCGTGCCCACTGGAGTTTGAGCATAAACTAATAATAGCTGGGTAGTTCCACAGGCTATCCGAGCTGGCGGGTCTTCCTCTTCTCCCTCCTTCTGGACCGACCGAATTTGGCTGTGATCTATTGAAAGAGAAAGTCGGAAAGCAGCTCATTTGGGTGAGGGGGTGGGGGACTGGAGAGTCGCTGCAGGAAGGATATAAATAGATTTTTTTGAAGAAAGCGAACGTTTTGGAAGTTAACGTTTGGGAATATTTGCTAACACGGTCGGCTCTCTTGCCTACCGTGATAACCCTTAAGCTTGTCCCCCTCCACACATCCATGTGAAACCTTGCCGAGATGTATTTTAAGACTGTCATCTCCGGTATGAAATGCTGGGGTTTGTTGACACAAAACGGAAAGAAATCCAGACGATTCAAAGTGAAGGCTGACACCGTGTCCTTACAGTCTGCGTTTCCGAAGGTGGGGGAAAGATTTCAATGACACAGAGTTAATAATAGCAGTGTTGCCCTTAACTTTGTGCTGCCCCAGTGGATGTGCACTGCTTTATGTCACAATTTTCTTGACATTTGTGATTTGCTTAAGAATAGAAATACATTCTGTATATATACATGTCATAGGCAGTGTTTTTGAAAGCCTTTTAGATTAGTGTCTTTGATCTCAAAGTACATTTTTACAAGCATGTAGTCAGGCCTTCTGAAAAGAAGGCTTATCGGCAGGAGAAACAGTGCTGTTTATTTGGGAGAGCTGTATCTTAGCGTGTTAATATCTGGCTTCACTGAAGGCATGGTTGTTTATTCAGAAATCCTTCCCCTTCAGACAGCTTCTTTCTGGATTCTTTTGGGTCGTCTATCCATATTTCTAAATATCTTTGACGTTTGGGAGCCGATGGGTTCCCTTTTCTTGCTGTCACGTAAATACAGAAATTCTTCAGAAGAAGACCCTGAGAAATGTCTACCTACAGGGGGAGGAGAGGAAAGAGAACATGCCAGTTCTCCAAGTACCACAGCCTTACGGCCTGATCCAGCCTTGCTCTCCCATGAACGATCTTCGCTTCCATGAGAACTCCTGTGGAAGCAAAGGGGATTATGTACGTGGGGAAGTACAGATAAAGTTTGTGGGATGTTTTTGATATTTCAGCAGCTTTTCGTGGATTTTAAGTTGTTGCTTTCTCATCTTAAATTCAGAACACAAAATCATATTAGAGAATAAATCTCTTCTGGGTACCAGTTTGTGAGTCAAAACTGTGTTTTATTTCTAACTGCGGAAAGTTTTACAAGAAGATTCCTTTACTAAGAGAGACATAGACAGGCATATAATTTACAAATAATGTGCTGGCCTTCCCTCACCCAGACTCATTATTATCTATTGTTCTAATAAGCAGTGCCAGCTTTCTAACCAAGGAAGTTTTATTCCAATATAATTTGATGGGGTTTGCTAGACTAGCTCTCTGCTCTCTTATCAGTGGACTTATCAGGGTGGGCCTGATCCTGCACTGGGTAAAGCAAGATGAGCAAAAACTGAATCCACTGGCAAATATTCATAATTTCTTATAAATATGAAGAAATGGTCCTGAAAAGGCCGCTAATTCTGTGTGTGTCTCTGGTGGGAATCAGTGCTGTCTGGCTGAATCTGGAGAGGAGACAGAAGGGATGCAAGACCTCAACCTGACCTGGTATTTTCGTGCTGGTTTTGTTCCCCTTATGACCTGTTCTGTGAACCCAGAGAAGAGGAGAGTCACGAATGGATATTTGATGATGATGCACAATTGCTGGGCAGTAGGTTAATGCTGTAACATGTGGGCTGAAATGCCTGGCGAGTTCTGCCCCAGGGCCGCTGTGATTGTTTTTCGGGAAGGAAATACTTAATGGAAGTAAAGAGTGCAATGGTAACTGGCACCAAGGCTTGAATAACCCTCCTTAATTGACTGTTCCCCCTGAGTAGTTACCTGTTTGCACCTTTCTCGTTTTTAAAGAGGCTGGATATAACTTCAATCTCTTTGACAGTTTTGTCGGTCAGAAGCTGAGTTGAGCTGATGAGATGGGCTGCTAAATTCTTCCTGTTACAAGCCAATTTTCTCCTGCTTTGGTCAATGCACTCTTGTGAATGATTCAGAACATTGATTAGAAACAAGTTTGTCTTTGGAGGTTTTCTCTGTAAATCACTGAAGTCATCTTTCACTACGGGACTCTCAAAAATGAGGCTGCTTTTTCAAGCAGCCCCAGAACTGTTCCATTCTGGCAGGCAGCAGACTGAATGATTATGATATTTTGCCTAAGCAGGGAGAAAGGAGAAAATAAGGAACATTTTTCTTTGTTTTTCATTTTTGGTTACAATTGTATCAATTATTGTCAGTTTGTTGATTCTTGGTTCTGTCCCTGATAAATCGCTGGTGTTCTACATTATCTCTCTCCTCCCGGGTAGCATGGTTTTAATCATCTTATGCTGAGCTAAGGAAAGCTCAGCTCAGCCAGTTGTCCAAAGGGGAATTTCTCATTGAGATTTAAAAAGCAAAATCCCAGATTGGAACAAACCCATTGGGGCGGGCGCGGTAGGTGATGTCCACTGACTGACAAGGCTCCTTTTAGGAATCATCACGTACAAGAATGTGCATCTGTGTGGTCAATGGGATTAATGGCTGTGGAAAGAAAGGCTGTTGGTTGCAGTTAATTTTTCTTTTAAATAGTACACAGAGGGATTCCTCTGGCAGCATGGTAACAACCCCTGCTTGAATTTCTGAGCCATTTGGCATTAGATGATTGAAAGCCTGGTTGGTCAGGGGAGTCCTGCACCTGTATTGCTGTTGCCTCCCGTTAGTGGAGATCGTGTGCATGTGAGTGCTGGGGAATGTGGCTGCAAATACTGCTGCTGGGGAGCAGAACAAACCCCTCCTCACTTTGCAGCAAGGCTTTTTGTCACTTGGACTTGAAAGAAAATTGCCATCTGCTAGAGGGTGGCGAGCCATTTGCTTCTCGTGAGGAAGCAGGTGTGTGCAGAATTGCTGCGGGTCCGCCGGCGAGGCTCGGCTTCCTTGCTGCTCTGCAGGGCATCTCTGACCAGCCAGCCAGAGGAGAGCGAGATCTCTGCAGGGGGAAGTGCCAGCCTGGGATCCAGCATCCAGTCCTGCTTCTCCAGTGCATCTAGCACTTGTAAGATGCAAACAGTTGGTTTGGGCAGCAAGCTGCAGGTGTTACCTGTGTTCCTGTCGGATAGCGAGCAGTGAAGGCTCCTGCCTAGAGCAATAAGGCCTAATAGCTTCCCATCCCCACAGGAAGGTGGGCCTCGAGGCTGCCTCTTCCAAATTAGTTGCTTCTTTGTAGCAGATTTTGATTTGTACTTGTGTCATTTCACCCCAAATGAGGTTAATGATGCTGGTAGCGATGGCACATCTGGGCTAGCAGGGCTTGAAATAAATAACTCTATTAGAACTGGATGTTTTAGGGTTTGCATGATGCCACGTAGGGGAAGCTCTTGTTCTACTGCTCACCTGCTGTGCAGTCAAAAATCTCTTCCAATTATGGTTTTGACGCTTGGAAAGGGAACTTGTAAAAAAAGAAGACAAGAACTGGGGAGATGGCCCTGCTTGTCTTCTGCTGTGCTCGGCTTAGCAGAGACACAGCTCCCTGGGAGGGCAATTTACTACGATGAGTGACTGACAGATAATGTCGCTCTGTCCCCATGAGGGCTGAGCAGCCTCTGTGACAGTTTGTACCCAGTGGAGGTGCAAACACCCAGTATCCCCGAAGCAGCCCTGTGTGGGCTGTGCTTGGTCCAGAAACCCCTCTGAGGTGTGCAGAGGCACCCTGAACTTCCCAGAGGTGAAAGAAGAGCCTCTGAGAGAGGAACAAATGTTGTTTAGAAGCCATTTGCAGTATTTCTTTGGCATTTAAAACTTTTTTCTTCATTCCTGTTGTCATTCCTGAATGCTTCCTGCTCAGTTCTCACATGGGGAAAGAGCAGAGCGTTACCACTTTCTTGCCTGTCTTTGTGACACCTCAACACCATACCCTGCCTGCTGACATCCCCTTCAAGATTGTGGTTTCAGGAGCTTGAATTTTTCAGCTGTGTACACTGAGAAATTGTTAATTGAAATTCCCTTGAGAACAGGTGTGGGTTCCCACTGAAATCGATAAGGCTCCTGCACACAGACCTGAGGGTAGAAATGGGCTTGTGCTGAGTGTTTGACAGGCCGAGTTCAGCAGCTTTGTTGTAAAGAAGCTTCGTCTGTATTGTGTGTGTGTGTGCAACAGCCTCTTAAATGCTGAAGGTGGTTACATAGGATCTAAATGGAAAGCTGAACGTTTATCCTTGATCGAGTTTCCTTGTGTTTGGCTTCAAAAGCCGTAAGAAAAGCTCTCGAGGGCTTGAGTGCTAGGGCATCTGCACCCTGTAGCATTGTACATGTGCACACGCCATACGATTCAGACAGTGCTTTTTCAGCTAATGAAATAGTCAAGTGGGATGAAATAAAAGCAAAAGTCACTACCAAGCAAAATACCTGAGTGAAACATTCATCAGGAGAGGGGGGTATCTGAACTTTTCGATATATACTTTTCTAGGGGCTTGTTGAAGGAAAAGTGTGTTTTACAATTATTTTTCCTCTCAGAGGTGTTGGTAGTAGTTTGTTGTTTTAGAGCTCTGCCTGCAGTATCGCCTTCATCCTCAAGTTTGTTTTTACAGCGGGAATGGGGTGTACAAATTGTTGTTACTAGAGGGTTAATTTGTATCAACAAGATATGGCAAGATTTTCTTCAGGCTGAATCTTGTGATCTTTTGGAGAAAGCAGTGACTTCTCTGTGTCCTATGACCCTTCCCGTTCTGTCTCAGCCATTATCTTTTGGTCACAAGCATCGTAAGAAATAAAAGGTGTTTACCCAGGCCAAAGGACTGATTCTTCCCCTGGAAAGCAAAGTGTTTCTTGCATTGACTGACGCGTGAGCGATCAGGGTATTTAACCAGCTGAGCTTGTGACGGGTGAAAGGGCTGCAGGGTGAGACTCACAGATCTGAAAGGCAGTCAGGCCCTACAAAGGGTGCACGGTCTGTGGTTTCTCTATCTCTTCATTAACTCCGTCCAAGGTTGTTATTATTGCCTGTGATTAGGCTGCCGTGCCGCCTCCTCAGAAGCTGCTTCTCGGTCTGGTGGGGACGGTGCAGGAGCTGTTGCACAGCACACCTTCTCCCAGGGCCACTGGAGACAGCCCTCCAGGAGAACCAGGGTCAAGTCTCCTCCCCACGCTCCTGCTTGGGGCTGAGAACTCCAGGGGAGGTAATTGCTGACAGCAATCAGATTGGGTGCTAAATGGCGTTGTAAACCATCTAGTACAATAGCGCTGATGATGGGAAAGCCTTGGGCAGAGTTTTCAAAACAGGAGTTGAGTTTGCCAATCTCTAAGTGCCTTTACACAGTAAAGGCACTGATAAACATGGAGTTAAATGCAAGAAGTACAGGATGCAACATCATTTTTAGATCTAGTGCATGTTAAAGTCCCTGAAGTTCATGCAATGAAAAGGAGATCTTTAATATGTCTCTTGTCTCCCTCGACCTTGTTCCTTTTTTCATTGTCCTTGAAGGGTGGGGATCGATCTGCACTTTCCATGGACTAGGCTGGAGCTACTTCTGGACCAGTGGGTATCTGCTATAAATATTCTGAAGCCCTGGGTAGACTTTGAGTTTACTTGGATTCTGCTGGTGCTAAAACTGTTCTACTCCGCCCCACAGTGACACTTGGGGAATTCATGAATCAATATGGATTGTGCCTACAGTGAGTACGGGTATCACTGTAAGAGAAAACCCAGAGCGATGGATTACAAAAGGAACGTTCGTTTACCTGACAAAGGTTGTCTCTCTTGAATTATTTATGAGGTTTCACAGCGAGCTAGTAAATTTTGTAAAAGCAATGGAGTCCTGGTAATGTGAGCCTCTTCAGTGCAGCTTCCGTAGTGGAGTTGTGCTGAGGAGGTACAGGAGGTGGAGGATGGAGGAGGAGGAAGAAACAGGCAGCAAGTGAAGGGATAGAGAGACTGCTGTTTTTATGTGCAAATGATGAGGTGTGCAGAGCAATGAAGTGCGAATTAGTTAGATCATGCTGCGCATTGGAGCAAAAATCTGTGTAGTGTTGGAAAGCAACTTATGCTTCAGAGAAAGGGGGGGTGAAAAAGATGGGGAGTGCAGACACAAGGACACAGAAGGGTGAAAATCTCATGACCAAAATACTGGCTGCTTTCCATCTATAGGAATGTTATTTGCAGGGGTAGTTTTGTTAAGTATATACTCATTTTGGTGAGGTTTTCTTATCTGAGTTCCACTAAATGAAGGATCTGGCCAGGCTTTTCTTTGTGGCATTGAGCAATTGAAAGGCTTGCAAGTGTGCAGAGCACGTGGCTGTGGACCAGAGAGGTTTGCTCAGAATAACCTGGAAGATGTGCATTAAATCAGGAAGCATTAAATCAGTATTATCCAACATGGAGAGCAAGGATAGTAATAGTTGGAGTTGTGGAAGCTGTGGCAGTTGTGGAGTTGTGGACTGGTGTTCCTCAGTCCCTGCTGGAACACCATTTCAGCGCTAAAAACCAGTGATGCAGCAGGCACAGTACAGGTTCATGGCGTGGCTGCTTTACCAACTTGATTTGTTGGTAAACAGAGCCTGCCTCATGTGTTTGGGCTTCTGAGCCTCTTGGCCTTGCAAGCACCAAGTTAGACCTTAAATGGTTGGATTGGTGGAAAGAATTGGAAAAGTGTTATATCCATCTCCCCTGAAGTAACAAATGAGGATATGATTCTCCTTATAAATACCGATGCCTCTCAACTCATAACAGAGCTGGGTCCTGAAACTTGTGTCACGAGCTGCCAGTTTGCTGTCAGGCTCTGTTTCTTCTCCAGTGAGCACTTAATATTCTGCAGTCTAGAAGAATCCCACATCCACAGTCTGAGTTCACATTAATTCTCCAAATAAGAAAGCAAAACAAGGGGCATATACCTTTATAATTTTCAGAGGTAACCTTGTGTAAGCTACTTACCCATCAAAAATATATAAAGCTCTCAGTGATGTAATTTCTGTTGAACCAGAGGTATTCTTGTATTTGAAGTCTCAGAGCTATTGAATTTCATGTAATAATATCTCTCTGTTGTGGTTTCTATACAGTATGACAGAGGGAGGGTCATGAATGCAGTGCCTTGTTTGCATTTCTAACGTATGGTGGGTTTCACAGGCAGATTTTTGGCACCTGTAACGTGAACACCAAAACAGAGACAGACTTAAGCCAAGCGAAGCACCTAATGTTCAGCTTTATCAGGTGTTGAAGATTGAGTCAGATTCTGGGCTGTGAGTGGTTGAATGTCTTTTTATTGCTCCATAACGAACTCAGTAGACCCAGGAGGAGCCAAAGTGCCATTTCCTCATGTCTGAGGTACTCTTGGAAATTAGAGGTCTCTGCTGAGTGTTCACTGTAGTGTCACATCCTTGGGATCAGTGTGTGTGGGAAGTGTTGCGTGGGCTCATGTGCCTCCAGTACCTCTGCAGGGAGAGGGATGCCCCTTGCCCAGGTGAAAGTAAACCTTCTGCAGCAGTGTGTCATGAATACCAGGGGAAAAAAGGGTGGAAGAAACAGCAGTTAATTATTCAAGGCCTGCAAGCTGAAAAGGGTTTCAGGACAGTGAGCTAGGCATGCGTCAAAGCTTCGTGGGCACTCTGCTTTCCCCTCCTCCCCTGCCTGCTCTGGGAAGGAGGGTACATTACATGAGTATGAAAAAAAAATAAATATTTTTCCCTTCACACAGCCCTTAGTTTTTATTTATTCTGTTTTTTTTGGCTAGAAAGTCTTAATAATTGTTGATCAGTGATCAAACTGATGACTTAATTTTGCATCCCACCAATCCAAGAGCACAGACCAAAAGGGGCCTCTCTGTGAAGAGGGATGCTTTTGTGCCCCTCCTTGGCTGAGTGCTGAGGGACTTCTGATTGAGCCATTCTTGACGCTGGGCTTGTTACGATGCAGGAGAATTTGCTGTTGTCAGTCTTGCATGCTGTACTCTGCCGCAGCTGTGTGGGTTTAAAAGCTGAGAGTTGTCAAGAAAATTTTCAAGATACTGGGACAAATTCATCCCTGGTATAACCATGCTGTGGGATTATGCTGGGGGTAACTTTCAGGCCTTTGTCTTTTAAATATGGCGGTGGTTTTGTTGGTTCTGATACGATTTTTATTGTGAGGTGAAGAAAAGAAACACATCTAACACATTTACTATCTGCTCATGCTTTGGTCCCAGTTTCTAAATAACCCCATTTAGCACCTGCCCGCCTGTTTGACCCAGCAGCCAAAATGTTGTGTTGGCATTTCTGACATCAAAACTGCCTTTTTACCCATCATCTTAAGGCTAAATTGAACCTTTCTGTGTCACTTGCTCCTTGCTATGTTTATTTGTTTTGATCTAGTCTTTACTTTAGAGAAAAATCTAACTAGCTGTGTCTCACCCCTTCTGCCTGCTAAGTGCCTGGGGCTCTTTTTCGTGTGAAGTGGCTCCTTCCACAGGTGAATCTCTACCCTCAATTTCCCCCTGCATCCCTGTGCTCCCTGCCCAGACACCAGGATGGAGCAGCTGGGTACAAAAGGGCTCTGACAGCCACATTTTGGCATGAGGTCTTGCTTCAGCATTGTGAGTGCTGAGCTGGCTCATACCTTTCCCCTTCTTGCAGCCCTGTGGTGACAGCCCTGCTGGGGCTGTGTTTGCTCGAGCAGGCACAGCATTCCCAAGGCAGAGGTGAGGCTGCATCCCAAGGCTGGTGCTCTGCAGGAGCACTGCCTGTGGCAACACTGCTGCGTGGGAATCTTTTCCTGCCCTTCTTCTCTTGACACCACTCCAAGTGGAGCCTTGTGCTGAAAGCATTGCTGGTTTGTGCAGTTTGTGAATGTGATTATGTGTGCTGAAAGCAGCCTTGCCTTTTTTTATTTTATGAGGGCCACTTAATAAATATCACTTATTTGGGGACTCTTAGGCAACTGAGTGCATGGCCAGCCACCTTCTCATGGGGAAATGGCTGCCAGACCCCATCCTGCTCTCTGGAGTCAGCTGGCTGGTGGAAGAGTAGGTTTGCCACTTGCCAGGAAAAAATATGTGATGTTTTTATGGCAGCTTGTGCAATACTTGACTTTCATTCTTAGTTAAATCTACTTATTGCTGTGTCTGGGCCATTTCAGTTGTTATTAAATCTCACTAGATAACATCAGGGCTCTTGTATGTGAAGTTTTTTTTCAGAGAGCACCAAGCAGCTGCAGAAAGGAAAGGTTTAGTAAATAGTACCTGTCCTGATGGAGGAGTATCAGAGTGCTTGCAGTGTGGTGAAATGGAACCTGCTTGGCCTGCAGGTGAGCTGTTCCAGCTGCTGCATTACTTAAGGCCTTGTTGGGGCCACAAGTGGTGCATGTACCTGCAGTTTCTTTACTTAACTCTGTATGTTAGATGAAGGGCTCATGTGCAAGGCCTGGTGCCTCAGGGCTGGGTGGAGTTGGTGGCCAGAGCACCAATTTCATCCCAGAGCTGCCAAGATGCAGTACTGGCTGAACCGCAGTTTGTTGAACTGTTCTGAACTTCATGAGGTTCATTGCACAAAAGTCCAGATCCCACAACCAAAGCAAGGACTATGCCAAGTATATTGCATTTTTTTTGGTCTAATTTTCCACATGAAACTAACCTTGCTTCCTCATTTGGCTTGGTTACAGTATTTATTACAATGACATTCCTTCTCCTCATTTTTTTCCTACTGCTATGGTATTGAGATTTAATATTTATCTTCTAATAGTTTCTGAGTAGTGGAGTGCTTGCATTACTGGCAGTGTTGTATAGTTAATCCTGAGCACAGATAGCTGTGAGAAGTCCAGACGGACTTCAGCCCTCAGTGGCTGCTTGTGAGTGAGGAAATTAGCTTGGAAATTGCTGGTTTTTAAAATTGCTTCTGTGTTAATCTTGCTGTGATACCACAGCTTCTGGCAGCATGTGGGTTAGCAAGATGCTTGTGGCGGAGAATGAGGGCAGGTTCTCACTTCAGAAGAGTCTCAGCAAAGACCTTGTCTTACACCTTCGCTCTGAGGAGGTTTACACTGAGGAATTTGGCCCATTTTTCCATTGCCAGGCCTATCTCCCAGGGGTTCTCTTATCCCTGATTGACCCTCTGGCCTACTTTCTGTCCACTGTGTGTTAGAGGGTGACCAACCTGTCAGTCTTGGCGAGCATCAGGAACAAAGCTTATGTGCCTCAGGCCTGTTTCCTGGGGAGACAGGTCATTCTTTCGTGATGCCCTTGGGATTGTCCCCCTTCCCTCTCACTCCACATTGCAGTGTGAGCATCTTATCCTGTTCTGCATCTTCCACTCCTTGTTGTAGTTTTGTACTCGCACTTTGCAATAGGACTTGCACTTCCCTATTGCTCATTTTGCTGATGAAGAAGTTAAGGCTTCAGAGACTCCAATATGCCAGTGGTGGAGCAGGAAATATAACCAGATTACATAATTACTCCTCTTCTGTTCCTTTGAATGAATCCGTGCTCTTCATTTTGGGGGAAATGCTTCTTCTGCTATGTACTAACAAGACATCAGATTTAGCTGCAAGAACAAAAAACATGGGCAGGAGGACTTGAACTCCAGGGGTAGTATCTGTCCCTTTCTTTGGTGTTGGGAGGGTGGCAACTGTCCTTGTGGATGAAAAGCTTCTCTGAAGGACACTGTTCTCTGGCAAATGCCTGAACATCAAAGCTTGGGCAGTGCTGTTGTCTGTGCAGTTAGTTGGAGGGCAAGAGGCCTTGTTGCTGAGTGCTCAGCATTGGACTTCGGCAAATTAAATGGGTGCCCTCTGCTGCATAAGCCCTATGTTGGCTCCTTATGCCGAGTAAATTATGGTTAGGCACCTTTCCCAAGAAATGCTCTCTTTAAAATTGCATTTTATGCTGATGATGCACCCATTTAGAATTGGATCTTGTGCTCATTGCCTCCTTGTGGCAAGTGCTCACCAGTTGAACCAGTTACTGGGGAAACTGTAGAGCAGTAGCTCCTGACCATCCCTTGGATGTTTAACCCCTTGGAAGGTATCTGAGATATCATCTGAACATTTCCTGCTCTCTGTGTCTCTCTCTGAGAGAAATTCTGGAGGCCATTAAGCCAGGTAATTTACATGCTTCTTGAGCCTGTGCCTAGGGAAATGTATTTCACAGGTAATTTCAAATCTCTTGGTGTGTGGAAGAAGTCATTATTCTAAATAGAAAGGGGCTGGTGATGTCACAGGCCCCATTGAGAGGACCACATTAGAGACTGGGATTTTTCTTTCTCACTGAAAAGAGTCCGAGGCCTTCTATTCATAGGGATTTGGGATGTTTTTGGTTTTAATGTTAATACTCATTTAGAAAAGCAGAAGAGAGAATTATCTTGTAATCTTGGATTCCAGTTACATGTGAATATACTGTGTGTGAAGGCTGGAAGGAAACCCCTGAGGTACCCACAGGTGTGTGGGTTTCCTGCTTTGGTGTTCCAGTGCTGTCTTCCAAGGGCAAACATCAAATTTAGCATCAGGAGGTTGAGCTGCAGTTCTGACTCTGCTCCCAAAAGTCTGTCTGGGTTTGGGACTTTGTAGCTCCGTTCTCCCCTCCCTGAAAAAGACAGAAAATATTTTTGTTGGACGTATTAGGAGGATTTGACAGTTTAATGTTTGTCAGTCCCTTCCAAATGATGCCTGATGGGCTGTTGCACTGTCTGCTTTAACTGTGGGATTGCAGCTGGGAGGGGACGTGGATGATCACTTTGATGGTTGTGAAGCAAGCTGGGGATGCACTGCTGGCTTCTGGCGAGGAGAGGGACACATCTGTGCTTAAGTTCCAGGGGAGTTTCCCAGTGACCCTTCCCTTTGGAAAGGGAAGAGAGCTTGTTGTGGAGTGGTGTTTTCTTGCAGCAGGGGAGACTCCCACAGTGCTTAACACAGCATCCTTGTTCCTAAAGGTGCTCCAGCAGTGCATCCTCTTTTCATGGGGTCCTCCAGGACAGGAGGGGCATCCTTTTTGGTGTGAAAAGCTGGCTGCAGCTGGAGGTGGAAACTGAGCATGACAGAACAGTGTCCTGAGCATGTTCAGCAAATCCTGTAGCACCTTCTGAGTGTTTCCAGTGTGGTTCAGGCACCTCCATTTATACAGACTTGTATCCTTTTCAGAGGAAAGGTGGTATGTATATGCTATTTCCCTCTGGAGGGAGCAGTGTTTGTCCCAGCTGGACTGGGAGAAGTGGGGAGTTGGTGACCTGGGGAAGTTGGCAGCTTCATCTCTGTTGCTATGATGCTCTGGGTGATGCAGCAGTGCTGGGACAAAACTGAACTGGGCTTCATGCTTTCACTGTCTCTGCCTCAGAGCTTGTCTGGATGTCACCTTACAGAGGGAGAGGTCTTGCAAACAGCTTTTAGATGTGTATCACAAAGTAGTGAGGTAATGGCATAAAATGCAGTAAACTATTATTTATTTTTTTTAATGCTCTCCACCCCCACTTCTTTTTTCTTTCATTGCTGAAAGGGACTAATACAATGAAGAGCTTCTGCAAATGAAGGCAACTGCATTTGAAATAACAGGGTTCTGGGTATTTGGCTGGGGAGAGATGCAATAAGTGAGCATCGCTAAGTGCTTTATAATAACAATGATTACAACACTCTCTTAGGAGCCAGGAACCTCTCAGGTAGGGGGATGGTGTGGGTGCGGGTTGTTTAAGATGGGGGGTTTAACTAGATAGACATTGAATGACAGTGATGCCCAGAAACCCCTGAGCAATGTTCCATATGGTGCCGTGAGAGGCTACTCCAGAAACCACAGGAGACTTGGACTGACATGGTTTGAGGCTGAAGCAATGACAATGGATGCCCCTAAATAGCTCTTGTAGCAGGACATATTTATGGCAGAGGTTAATGATATCTTTTCTTGATAAGGGGAGAAGTTGTAGACAGAAATTCAGCAAAGGTCTGACTAGTCAGGAGTCCTCTATCAAACTCCTTAACATGGCTTGTCTTTAAGTGATCAGGTGAATCCTTTGTGCCTGGTCTGTTCCCACTCAGCTGAAATCTGCTGGGGCAGGGTGGCTGCTGAAAACAGTCCTCTGGTGTCCAGTGGCTGATGAGAATTTACAGTGTGCTGTTTTCAACTTGACCACCTTTGTGTTTTGCTGCAACTCCCTATAGTAGCATGACTGTTCTGGCAGTAGGAGCATCACTGGGTGGAGAACAGAGCATGTTGGGAAGCACTTCCTTGCCATGGAGTCCAGTCAATCCTTTATTTACAGTTTGCTGCTATGGCATCACATCTCCCTCACCCATTAAACAGCATGCTAGGGAAATGAGAGATTACTACAGTGTATGTATCAAAAACTCCATTCCAGCCATCAGGATTTGGCACTCCTTTATCATGCTTTGCCCCACATCTTGACCAGACTCTACACAAGTGACCCGAGCAAGGGGAACTCTTTTGCTTTGTCCAGTATCATAGTATTTGCATAGGAGATGGCGATTGGGAGTTATCCTAAAGTCTTATAAAAGCCTGTATCAGCTTCCTAAGAAGGTGGTCCTGCTGTTGCTCAGCAGTGATACAGGAGCACAGGGCAACTCACAGCATCTACTCATAAAGCTGTTTGCATATGCTTTCATCAACAGTATTCTGGTGGCACAAGACAGACACACTACTGGGACTGTCATCTTTAGCCATCTAGCCTGGTGTACTCAAGTGACAGCTTCAGTGTTTCTCCAAGCTGTGAAAAAAGCTCTCCAATCTCCTATCCCAAGTGCAGGTCCTGGAAGGTGTGGCTGTTTTGTCTTTTCAAGAGGGGCTCAGCCTTCCATCTGGTGATGAGGATTTACTGGAATGAAGAAGATGCAACAAGCGATCCTACTTCTGTCTAGCTCCCAAGAGAGTCATGAATTATACACAGAATAAACAAATAACCTGATATGTCTGTCATTATATCATAAAGGACTTTAATAATTCATGCAGCTTGCAAAATCCTTACTAAGACCTACCCTCCATAACCTTATCTTTGCTGTGGGGGATGGGATCTCTTCAGCCTTCACTCAGATTGCATCTGAAAAACAGAAGGAGTCTGCGAGGAGGAAGGTTTTATCATAACACTTCATCTGTATAATGGGTTGCAAAGTGACATGCAAGAGTTATCAGCCATTGGGGTCTCCAGGGGTGCTGCAAATGACAAGTGGCTGCATTGGGTGAAATTTATGCAGGTAGTGTGTGCCATAAAACTGACATGTAGTCACTTATTTATTAATTCATTGTTTCAAGTCTAGATTTGTGACAGGCTTTGAGATTAGAAGCCGAGTTCTAATCCTGCGCGACAAGAGTGCAGAGATGGTGCAAAGAAGCCACAGGTTCCTCTTGCTCCTGGTGTGCATCAGCAAGTGTGCCATGGAAATAGGGTTTCAAGATGTAAAACAAGAGCATAGTTTTGAAAAAAGCAGGTAGGTTTAAGGCATTACGTTCACTTGGGCTCTGAAAAAAACAGTTAATTGTTTTGGGGAGATACTGCTAGTATCACCAGTACAGCTCCAGTACTGGTAGCCATTGCCTTTGGCTTGTTTGCTTTGTGTTACAATCCTGGAGTGGTGTGTTGGTGCTTCTGCCACCATCACATGAGAGGTCAAAGTATATGAGCCACCCATGTGTGGGACCATCCCCATGGCAGCAAAACCAGCCTATCTGGATCTCCAGTCGTGAATCCTGTAACTCATTTATTCCTGTGCTAAGGCAGCCAAGTTTATTTTTGCTTATACAGTTGGTAAGTGGCTTGATTAGACTCCTCACGTGGCAGGGAGCTGCTTGCTGGACTTGTTGAACCTAGGTGAAAATAGGGTAACGAGGTGCCTAGTTCTGCTTCCACTTAGAAGAAGTATGAGTGGCAATGTGCTGAGATCAGATTTACCCCCTCAGGTTGTGAGGATTAATTTTTGCCCATTTTTAATGTATTTGGGGATCCTCATATGGAGGTCCTGGCCAAAACCCCTCCTAAAATCCAAATGTCCATCACTGAGTAATGGCCTGGAGATGAACACTAGGCTGATAAGGATGGCAGGATCTCGATCAATGATGGGGTTCATGGCTGGAAAGACCTTTTGGAAAGGTGCTGTCCTTTGCTCTTTTGGCTGCAGGAGATACTTGCTGTGGTTGCTTTGCTGTTTGTTCTTTTCATTGCTGTATCAGTGAGAGGTTGTGCATGTGTTTGATCAGGAGATATCAGTGCCTGTGTGGGGCCTTTTGCAGCACTGCTGGGCAAATGTACCAACTAACACATCCTCCTTCCTCTGTCTGTGGGCAAATCATCCACCAACAGATTGTGATTTTCCTTAAACCTTCTCTTAGGCTTTAAATTATTCACTGCATTATCCTTTGGCCTCAGCTCCTTTGCATATCAAATACTCCAAATCACCTTTTTGTAAAGTTTGAAATTCAAGATATTTTGATTGGACATGCAGATCTCAAAGAATAGTTATCCTGGCTCTTTGTCATACTGGGAGGGCATTTCAAGTGGGGTCCTGCAGGGATCTGCCCTGGACCTGCTTTTATTCAATAGTTTCATTAATAAGTTAAGCATTGGAATGGGAAATATGCTTATAAAATTTGCAGGCGACACTGAGCTAGGAGGGGTTGGATGTACTTTGAAAGGCATTATCAGAATTCACAATGATCTAGAAAAATTGAACGGTGAGCTGGGTATCAGCAAAATGAAATTCAGTGAAAACAAATGCAAAGCGATGCACTTAAAAGGGAGAAATCAAATGTACAAATACAGAGCAAAGAACATCTGTCTGGGTAGCAGTGTGGCAAAAGAGATCTTGAGAGTGGATCACTTTGAGTCAACAAAGTGCTGTCATAGCAGAAGGGCACATTTATTCTGCAGTGTTAGTAGTTTCTTGGACAAGACTGAGGAGGTGATGATGTCCTCCTCATACAGCACTGGGTTTGGCTTCTGTTGGAGTACCTGACCTCACTTCTTGGCATGAGCCTTTGGAGATATAAAGAAACTGCCGAGAATCCAGACAGGGACAACAGGAAGAATGCAATATTTAGAAAACAGTGCAAAATAGAGGAAACTGGGAAAAGCTGATTTGCCCTTTTGTTCTTTATTTTTCTACTCCAAAGGATGCAGCAGAATAATGATCTTTCAGTTCTTAGGAGCATGTCATAAGAAATTTTTCATTGTCTGCTATAGGTGGGATTAGTGGAAAGAGGGAACTGAGATTAAGGGTAGATAAGAAGGGAACTTTTTCACCATGTGGTGAAAAATGGAACTGGAAGAAGGTCCTGTGGGGATCTTGGGTTCACCTTCAGCAAAGAATTTAAAGAACAGATTAGACAATACTTCAAGTGTTTAGATCTCAGTGCAGTTAATGGTGGAAGAGGAATTCCTGCAGCCCCTGCCATCCTGCATGTCTGTGACTGAACACCTGCTGCCTGTTCTGGTTTTAGGTGGAGTTAGACCTTAAATGGTTAATGCTTTTATTTTCTGATAGAGAAATCATATTTAAGGAACAATTTTCCTATTGTCTTAATTGTCAGTGGTGACGAGTTGGTGGTTACTGTTGGTTTTCCCACAGGTACCTACAAGTATTTTTGTGCTCAAGAGCTGTTAATGAAACACAATTTTTTTGTGTAATTGCCAGACTATTTTCCCCTCACTTTTTGCTCAACATTGACTATCCTGCAGGTTGAGAAAACTCCATAGTTATCTCTTTTATTATATTGTAATACTTGCTGGGATGTCTGGGATCAGGATGGATCTGGTAGGGGGTTTGGCACTTGGGGGTTTTTGGGGTGGGGTTTTTTATCCAAGACATACCCTGCTGCAAAAATGTGTAGGGATGAAGCAAAGAGAAGACAGGACACAGGAACAGGCACAGAAAGTTAGTGTTTGAATTGAAAAGAACAAAGTAAAGTGATAGAGCTGAATGTAGAGACATTATCACCTTCCTGTTTCTCAAAGATCTTCCTTGGGATATAGTTCTAATATTCATTTGTCCCATCCTTCCCTCCTATAATAATGTCAAAGATGCTTTCTTATTACAGGGAAGACCAGATGGTAGAGGTGAATAATGTCTTGACAAATATTAAGAAAAGACTATCCCAGCAGGCAAATTTTTCCCACCCTTCCTTTATATAAACACCTGGGCATATACTTGAAATGAAAACAGAGTCATAAAACAACAGTGTGGGAGGCTTGATAATATCTGGAAGCATGGTCTGTAATTATTTGGTCATTTGGAAAGAAACAGGTGCTCTCTGTAAGTTGTGTCTTCAGGGGAAAAAAAAAAAAGGGCAACTTATTTTTCCTTGATGGGTAAATACGGGCTCCTGTCAGGTTTTTACAGCCTGGGTATGTAAGGGAGCTCAGAGTGAGCGCAAGCCTGCACATACACACGTGCATGTGTGTGCACTGACACACACTATTATAGTTAAAGGATTAAGCATCTTGAAGGAATAAGCCAATTATAAGAAGTTCCTGCACAGCAAAAATTAGACAACACAGTAATTAATAACCTTATTAAATAGCAATATTTGGGCACTGAACCAAAGCGTATGAATCAGAGTGAAGCATTCTTGGCTGAACACACCATGTGAAGTGTAGACACTTGTGCAGAACACACTCTCTGTAGAACCCAATAAGCTTTGGGGCAGTATATCTACTTAGCAAGTAGTTTTTCCTCTTCTTCTTTTATCTTTCTGTGACTCTCTCTTGTTTTTGGAGCCAGGAAGGCAGCAAAAGGACCAAACGTGGTGGTTTTTATTCACTAACATCCTCTCCTGCTCACAGCCAAACAAGCACTTTCCTAAAGCTTCTTTTAAGTAAAAAATGTCCTCAAGCAGAAAACTAATTTTCTTTCCTCTTACTTCCCCTTTCCCTGTGCTTTTGTGAGAGGTGCTTGCAATGAGGCTTATATTCATTAGTGGTTTATGTAAGTGCCTTGCCCAGCCCCAGGTTAGCTGTGAGGAGGTGTGACTGCAGCCTATGAAGGGTTTGTCCCTTGTGTCCTGAGCCACCAAGGGGCAGAGTGACCCTGGGCTGAGCTGCAGTGGCAGCTCCCTAGTGCTGGCAGTGCGTGGCTTGCGCTGGTGCCTTGTCTGTGAGTGTCTCCAGGTTCTGTAGAGAGGATCAGGACTCAGGCTGCCATCTGTTGTATGCACAAGTGTGGGAGGATGTGGGCCAAGGACAGCCTGTCTCCTGTCTTTCCAGGCAATTATCATTTTCTTCTGAAGCCACACAGCTGGAGCAGTGGTGTAGCCTCGGAAGCCAGCGTGGATGTGCACAGAAGTCTCTGCAAACGCCTGGGTCACTTGAAGCATGAAATGTGCCCTAACCCTAAGCAAGGGCTGCTGTGACCAGGTGCCTGCTGAGCAGGAGTGGGGCAAAGTGGCCCCAACTGCTACAGCAGTGATTTGCCTCCTGATGTGCTGCTTGACACAGTAAATGTTTTTGAATCTCTGCTGGTTTTTCAAAGCCTACTTTATCTCATCTTTAAGAAAAACCAAATATGCAAATTATGAAATCAATTAACATTTTTGTAGTTTGCTTCGGAGAGGCAGTGATAAATGATGTTGTGTTTTCAGAAATCGCTTATGTCCCTTGAAATTGTTGCACAGGATGCTGAAAAATATACAGGAAACAACCATTTGTTCAATACTAAAGAATTTGTAATGGATATTTTGAATGTGCCTACAGTAGTTGTAGAGTTGTTGGGTTGGAAGAGTCCTATGGACACTCCCCAGCAAAGACAGAGCCAGCTGAGATGATGGGGATCAGTGGGGCATGTCATCAGTTGGGCATGTCACTGCCAAAGAGGGGACAGGGGAGGGTGGGGCTGCCAGGCTCCTTCCATGCAGTTCCTGCAGGCACAGAACTACTGAGTGCCATCCAAATTCCTGAGCTCCAAGGTTTTCTCCTCACTCGTGTTAGTTCCCTACAGCAGACACTGAAGTGGTGCTCGGTTTAAGGGGCAGACTGTGCACATGGCTCATAAAGGGAGCCTGGTGGCTTTCCTTGAGCACCACCACAGCCGTGCCAGGAGCTTCCCAGTCAGTGCATCAGCTGTTCTCTTTATGCTTTATTTGTAAATGACATTTCACAAGAGCAGCGGGGCACTCCTGACTGCGTGTTTTGAGGCTCCTCGAGCCCTGTAACACACCTGAGGCGTGCAGTAATGGCCCAGGAATGCCATGACTGGCATGTCTTATTGGTTGCAGCTTCCATAGGAGACACACTTCAAAGAGAAATCTCCATGTTCATCATGGGCTATCAGTTTCTTTACCCTCTTCGTCCTTGCTGTGGTTGTCTTGCATAAAATTTTAAGTACATTGGCCATGAAAGAGAAACAAGAGGCAGAAGGTCAACTTAAACAGAATAATAATGGGGTTTATGTTTGGGGTTTTTTTTTAATGTTAGCTTTCAACCCAGCATATGGCAAATGAAATGAAACCTCCAAATTCTGGGATGTGGCCCACTCTGAAAACTTCTGCTCATGGACATGACCAGAGCTAGAGGGACATAGTAATGGGTCACACAGGGGTTTTGACAGTGCAGTGATATGGGTAAGGGATGGGCTGGTTAGAAAAAACAGGTTTTACTACCACTGGCAAAAGTTCTTGTCTAGCCATACTACACCAAAAAAGGAAGGTGCTTCTGCTATTACTTTCTTTTCAATGTAGAAACCTGGTGTCAGCTATGCCAAAGGACCCTCCTTATTTGATAGTGTAATAGGAATATTTATGTATTTTAATAGTGGTGTCTGGATCTTGGACTACAAGGCTTAGCTGGACTATTTGGGAAACTGCTAGTCTATAAGGCTGCACAATTAAACAGAATTGAAGTCTTTCTCATCAATGAAAAATCCAATGGCTTTTCCTTAAAATAGTAGTACCTCTTGGGGTGGAGGCAGGGGGTGGAATAAGTTTAAATTTTTTTTTTTTTTAAACAAATCTGCTGACTTAATTTAAATTAATTGTAAATCCCAACCCAACTGAGCGCTCAGTGTCTCTTTAGCATGTGCCAACAGAGTAATATTGATGCTTCTGTCTTCCCGTGTAACTAATCCTCTCTGAAGGCTTGGCCATACGTGACATTTAAGCGGATATGAGCGGTTGTTAATGTGATGGATACAGCTCAAGATGGGTGGTAATTTTCCCTTGCTGTGGTGGTGTAGGTGTTCCTGGAGAGAGCTGACACAGGCAGGTGTCACTGACATCGAGGATCTTGTACAGAGCTGGAAGTTAAGGAAAAGTGTCAGCTCCATAAGTGCTCAGTGGGGTTTCTCGGACCTGTGGCTGAGTATAAGCTTATAATTGATTTTTTTTTCAGTTCACTGGAGAAACTGGAGGAGGGCAAAAATGTAAATCCAGTTTTGGTGTTTCAGGGCATATTATTAAAATTAATGTCTTGTGTAAAAGTAAGGGGTTTTTTGGTGAAAATACTTCTGAAGATTTATGGATAACTTTGGTACTCAGATTAACCTGAATATACCTTTGATAGCAAATAAAACATTTGACTGAAAAGGGCAAAGAAACAAAAACCCCAATCCAGCCTCCCTCAGCTCTGTCTGTGACCTGGTACCTTCACACTGGCAGTCCCACTGAAGGTTATGCTTTCCCTCCTTTGGCAGAACAGGGCGTTTTGCAGATGTCTTCACCCATCTCATGTTCTGGGTTTCCCCTCCCCAGCCAGGCTCCCAGGGGAAAAGAGACAGCGTTGCCTCTGTGGGAATATGGGAAATGGCATAGGTTACTGTGGAAAACTGAGAAGGCTCGGTGTGTGCAATTAAATCTTGTTTTCATCCACAGCCTTGTATGTTATTAACTGGCATGAGCTTTGCTTATGTGAGTAACACACAACTGTCAGCCAGTCCCTCCCTCTGTCCTGTTGGTCCCCCCACTCCTCTGCTCTGCTGCTCGGCTCAGGTGTTTTTCTGCTTTGACATTTCTGCCCAGCTTCTGGGCTGTGCTGAGCAATTCAGTCCTCTGAGGCCCAGCTGAAAACAAGCTGGGTTTCTTTGCTCCTTGATCTCTGGGAGAGCCTCTCCGTGGTTTTGGGGTTGGTGTGGGAGTGTGTGTGGGCTGCTTGGGGAATGTCTAAATGCACAAAGAATGAAATCACTTGGTGAACCTGACCAAAGTGCAACCCCCCGAGCTGGTCTGCTGCCTCCCACCATCGCTGTGCTGTGCCACTGGCCTTACCTTTCACTCCTTGTGTTCCTTCCCTCCATTCCCCTGTGTATGTTGAGAGGACTGTTGCTCTGGAACAAGCTCTGAAGGCAGTGCCAAGTGGTGCAGAGGCAACTGAGTGCTGCTTTTCCAGGTCAGACTGGAGATTGGACATTTGCGTGGTCAGTGGCTGGAGTCAGGAAATCTCATTAAAAGAAGGAGAGTTATCAGGTTCTGTGGATTTAGAAGGGAGTTGATTTGTTGTTGTTCTTAACTTGGGAGTTACTGTTCTAAGCAGAAATCTGTGTGGTTGAATGTGTCAGAGGGTGCTGTGCCTGTTGGAAGCTCTGGCAGCCTCCCTCGCTGTATAGGGCTCAGGATGAAGGAGATGCCCGTGGCAGCTCCCGGCCCTTCCTGATGCCCAGGAGTGCAGCTCTGCCCGCAGTGAACTTGGCAGAATCGGTGCCTGGCTCAGGTTGGGCTCAGCTGAAGGTGCAAAGCAGCTGAGCCGTCGGGCACTCGCTGCTCCGTTCTTGGCTCTCCCCGTGTCCCTCCTGTTGTGCCGCAGTGATAATCCATTGCCACGGCAGCACAGACACCTCTGGCCCTGCCACGGCTCTGGGTTTGCTCTCTGCCACAGAACCCTGCTGAAGCACTAAGCTGTTTTCTCTACTCACAGCACTTCGACCTTGTTAATCACTCTGGGCTTAAATAATTATCTACTGCAACTGTTTGTATAAGGAGAAAATAAACCCTTATGCCTTGCAGTTTTTGTTGTACCTTTCCCCCCCTCTTCTCTCTATGGTGCCTTGTGCATAAATTTTGGAGTCTTGAAGTTTATAACCTGCCCCAGCCATAATTCTCAAAGCTACATGTCCCTGGTACTGTGCCTGCACTCAGAGCTGCAGAGACAGAGCAAGGAACTTAGCTGAGGCACCGATTTCCTTCCTCTCCCTTCAGCCCCTTGCTTATCTGCTCAGTGTCAGGGCTCTGACGCTTTCTCTTTCTCTCCCTTTCCCTTTCTCTCTTTCTCCCTGTCTCTTGCAGTATGCAGTACTGGGCCAGAAGGCTGGAACAGGAGATTGATGGAGTGATGAGGATATTTGGTGGAGTCCATCAGCTCAGATTGGTAAGATGTCTTTTACCTGTGCTGCCTTCCTTGTGGCAATGAATGTTCTCATCTGCAGAAATCACCTGTGTGAACACTTGCACTAAGTCACCCTCTTGGCTCACTCCATGCACAGGGTCATGGCTGGCTGTGCTTCTGGTTCCTGGGCAATTTGATGCATTTTTCAAGTGTGTGGGAGTGAGTGTGGTTTGTGTTTGTCTGTCTCTGGGGCTGCATGTCACTGGTATCTGAGCATGTACCTGTGGGGTTTTTCCTGTATGACATACTAAGTGCATCTTAAATCCATCTAACCTTTCCTTCAGGGACTGAGGGTAGTCTAATTTGTGTTTAAGCTTCTGTTGACAAAGCAGGAAATGTTGAAAATTTGGCTAGCCATTGGAAGTTCTGTATTTTTACATGTACACTGCAGGTAAAACTGTAATACTTGTTTGACTTCTGTTTCCAAGTGCCACAAAACAAAATCCTGTTACTGATGCCAACATCTGCCCCCTGCTCTCTGAGTTAGCACCAGGGCACAGCAGGCTGCAGGAGCCAGACCTGCTCTTCTCCTGGCAACAGTGCTCTGGGCTGGGTTAGGTCAGGGACAGAACCTCTTCATTGTGGTTTATTGGGTTTGTGGATCAAACAGTCTTTAAGACAGTCCCTGTTTCCCCTTCCCCACACTGTTGTGCTGACTAGATGTTTAAAAAAGTGAACAATTTGGAATTAGAAATGGTGCTAATCTAAAGAAAAAAGGCTTCTCTGGGATGATAACTATGCCACCCCAGAAAAAAGCATGGATGTATTTGTGTTTTCTCCTGGCAGTGACATGTTCTTCTCAGACGCCAATAATTCATGGGATTTTTGCTGTCTGTTTTGCACTGGTAGCTACACTTGCTTAATCAGAACTGGTCATATTTTATACTGTTGGTAACCCATTGTCTAAACACAGAGGTCGAACTATTTGCTTTTAAATGCACTTTGAATTGAGTATACCTGAAGGCTTGCAAAAACTCTTCATGGTTCACCCATTCATTTGCATTCGTATTTGAGCTCTAGAATGGTGTATCTGGGCTTTGCTTGCATTCATTTCAACTGAACTTCGACTGGATTGATAAAAGCTTCATGTACAGCATGAAAAGCATATACATCACTTGGGTTTTAACAGGTATTTTTGATTGTAGCCATGCATTTGTGCAATGCAGTTTTGCATGTTGGCAGGGTCTTAGAATCAGAGCCAAGGATGCCAGTTTTCCAGGCAATATAATGGCACAGCAGCCAGCAATCTCTTCAGCAGAGCACAGTTATAAAAAACAAAAAGACTGCTACTACATTTTGTACATGTCCTCTCTTACAATTTATTCTTATTAGTTTTGATTTTACTCCTTTGCATGTTAAATAGGTGTATCATGTAATTTTTTTAATGCCATAATTAAATAGAAATTACACCTCCAATTTGCCAGCACTTGACTTCTATTGGCCAGTCAGTCAATTACAGGTAAGAGAGCTTCCCACTTTTTCTGTTTAATTCTTCTGGTAGAACATAATGCATGACTTCAATGGATTAATACTGGATAAACTGACTACAGAGGGATTGAAGAGGCTTTTTGAAATCTGTTTTGGAATCTTGTGAAGGGAGGAAGCTAATTATTGTATCTGGTGAATGCATAAACCTCCTGAAGCCAAGAAATGAGCTATTGAAAATTCCAATGCGCAGCTGTTAAAACAGCAGAAAGGACTGGTAGAGGCTGCCTGTGGATCTCCAGGGGGAAACTTGGGATGTGGAGTTCAGGTTTGATTCATAATGACGCTTAAGGACCACATCACTTGCTAGTGCACACTAGCACATCTTCACTGATGGGAAATAACATGGAGTGCTTCATCCTGAGGAACTCAGAGCTGTACTTGCAGGGAGTCCTTACCCACTAGTTGCATACAGGTTCATGTGGGTTACAGGGAGCTGTTTAATGTCAAATAACAGTACCATAACCTACTTGGAGACATGGATTAAAAAGAGGGAGATTAAAAAAAGTCCGTGTTCTGCTGCAATCACACTCAGAATTTAGAAAGTGGCAACCAATTCACATGGTTTGGTCTTGGGCTGTGCTTCCCTTCTTGTAAAGGATGCTAACTGGGCATCACTTTGTAGCTCTCCTTGCTCCAGGATGGAGGGGCTGGAGTCCAGCACCAACCCACAGAGCTGTGGTGTGCCCTGACACAGAGTGAGCAGGCTCAGGGGAAAGGCAAAGCCCCTGCCTGAGAAGCTATGGGAGCTAAAACACCATGTAGCTGGAAGGTAATCCCACCCACTGGGATTTTGCAGGAAGGTTTATTATTAAGCAAGATTAGACTCATGCAGGGTGGGAAGGATAAAGAAAAATGGGGCAAGTAGAGCCTGTTTGATGCAAAAAGTTGCTGATGTTCTTTGGGATTGCCATGTTTGCCTGGGATATGTCTGCATAGGGGGACTTCTGGTTCACAGTGCATAGGAAATGATTTTAGAAGTAGAGGAAAAAGTGCTTCAGTGTCACCAAAGACACAACGGATCCTTCTGAACTCAGTGGGGTCTGTCATGCAGGTGGTGGGTTCCACTGCCAGCTCCCACTGGCCTGTGAAGCCTCTAAGCACTGGAGGTGATGCCATGCCAGAACTGGATCTTCCCTTTCCAGCTCAGGCCTGACTCCCAAAGTGACAGACCAATAATAATGAAAAATACCCTCCCCTGAGGTTTGTCAGGCTTACTTATCAATGTTTTTTTCTTGGGTTGCTGTGAAAGGATGTGGACCTCTTCTTTGGTTATTGCCTGAAATCATAACTGTTGTGGCATATGAGGCATGAAATTTATTGTCCGAAATATAGTGTCCAGGAACATAACAGTGCTGAATATTTTGTCGTCCTGGACCGCTGCCCATCCAAAAATTATTTTTATTTTAACCCCTCAGTAATTTCCTAGAGTTGGGATGCTAATTGTCTAATGCCCCTGCTTCTCTCCCCTCCTGCAGGGTGGACAGGCAGTCACCTTGTGTGCTTCCCTGGGGCGATTATCCAAGCTTGCACCATTCAGTGCTGCTTTGCACAAGGGGACAGTTTTTCTGGAGCAATTGCAGAAGAGGGTGAGAAGCTCTGAGGTGCCACGGGGTGTTGTACCAGGGGCTCTCCTTTCAGCTCTGAGGTACCACCTCACTTCTCTCCTGAAGTCCAGACCTTGAAAACACGGAAGGGAAGTGTTCCTGTCAGTCAGACTGGCTGATGGGGCCACCTGTATGTATGAACACTGTGGGCTCGAGGGTGTAGGGAGGACCATGGCCTTGCTGAGTTGATTCTCTGCCCGGTGAAGTCAGTGTTCAGCCCTCAGGGTGCCTGTGGTGCAGTATCCTGTTGGCTGGCTGGTTCCTCCAGGCAATCCTCAAACAAATCCCAGCACTTGGATGAGGGTGCATATCTTTGCCTCTCTGTCCTCGCCTCCCCCGCAGCTCACCAGAGATAACTGAGAGCACAAATCAGTGCTAATTTAACTCTGACTGGCACAATGATATGTGAAATTCTATAATGCTATCTGAATAGGTTGAAATTCTAGAATAAGGAATATTGCACAAAAATCCAGCTTCCTGACCTCTGTTTTTTTCTGTTAATGACTTTTTTGTGGCTATTGTGGACTCTTCATCCCTATGCAGGACAAAAAAATATTTTGTTTTGGCATTTCTTGCTACACTGCACTAAATTTCTCTTTCTTCCAGTGTTTCAGCACAAATAAAAGTTGTTGACTTTAGTATGAAATGAATGAATTTATTGTGTTTCCAACCTAGATCCTGCAAAATCTGTTCCAGGGCAGACTCTGGCTCAAGAGATTTCCCGTGCTGGTGCAGCCCTGTCCCAGCCTACCCGTGTCCTGCTGTGCTGGCACTCGTGACAGGACCAATAACAGCAGAACTGTGTGTGCCAGTGGGTTTTTGTGCCTCACTGAGCATCTCACCTGGATGTTGTGTTAAAACTCCTTTTCTGGATAGCTGGGCTGAGGCTCCAGGTCTGCGCTGGCTTGTTACCTAAATTGTGTTTGATCCTATGTCTCCTGAGGTGAGCAGTGAGCTGGTCAGAACATCCCCCCCTCCTCCTCTAGTACCTGTCACCTGTGGTGCCTGTAATGGGCTGGTTTCCTTGCTGACAGTTACTGAGAAAGCCAAAGCCTTCAGAATGAGAGAGGGAAAAGCCAAGCAATGTAAATGCTGAGCCTCCTTTTCTGCTCTGTCTTTCTTTCTCTCTTCCCTCTGGTTGTCTTTCCTGAGGACTGTTTCCACAGCAGGGCTGAGCACTCACCCACAGCCCTTGTGCCTTGCCACGGGCAGACCCCAGCAGGGGCAGGGGGGGCAGCAGAGCTGGACCTGAGCTGTGCCCACTCTCCTCCTGGTGGTTTGCATGAAGAGAGCTTCAGTCTGTCAGGCTGATTTTGTACCCTCCTTCCCTTTCTTCTGAGCAGTTAAGGGAAGCCAAGACACAGTGTCTGTGTCTGCCTTGTATGACTGGAAGACAGGGATCCTGCCAGCCCTGGTGATGAGGAACCACCCAGTCTGTAAAGGGTGAGATGGCCCCAAACACAAGCCCAGGGTGGGACGCAGGGAACAGTTTCCTGGCTGAGCTGGGCAAGCAATGACCCTCTGCCTGAGCTGTGCTTGGTCCTCAATATGTGTGACTGCACAGAAAGGAGGATGAGCCCAGGGAAAAAGGAGACTGGTGCTGTGCCCATTGGGGTGCAGCCTCTTGCCCAAGGGGTTTGCTGGTTGTGGCACAGCGGAAATGGCTTGGCTTGGTCCTAGTAATCAATATCTGTTTTTACTTCAGTGGATTTTTATGTCTGTCTATTATTATTGCTTGTTATCTTGTGCTGTTTTCTCAGCTTTGTTTTGCCAGTTTGGCATCTCTTCCTGGCAGAAGTGCTGCTGTTCATTCATCTGGGCTTTTGTAAAAGGGAAGGACAGATCCTGCTGGCCAGGGCTTGGGGCAGAGTGACCAGGGTCTGTGCAGGTGTCCCCACCTTTGTCTGCCTCAGCCTGCCTGTCCCTTCCATTCAGTGCTGCTTCTCTGATACATCACCTCTCATATTCAAAGCATGGCCATCCTTTAGCTGAGGCAGCCACAGGTGAGGAACTGTGATTGAGTCATGCACAAACAAGAACTTGAATTAAAAAAAACTGGTATACTAGCAGAGTTTTGCCTTGGATCTGAAGAGCTGAAGAGGCATCTGCCTTGTCTGTTGCTGCAGTCACTAGCACTCCTCCTGTGATGGGGTCTCTGCAGTACCAAGTGTTTCACGTGGCTCTGTGAGTGCATCCCTTACAAAACTGCTGGTACAGATCTAGAGTTTCTTTAATGCCAGCACTAGGAGGTGAGACATGCTCTTATCAAAGGAGCTGTCAGAGGTTTTTGTTCAAGTTTTTTGATCTTGGGTAACTACTGGAATAATAATAAGGTAGCCTAAATCTTCCAACTAGCTGTGGTATTACATGATGTTTAATTTGCTCTTTGTTTTCTCTGGCATAGGAACACTTACCTGACCATTCAGTAGGGCTGGAGGATTTGAAAAGTGTTTATGGGATTTTAAATGAAGGATGCTAGAGAATTGAAGCCCCCCTACTCAGTGCTCTGGACATAGTGTCTGAGAAGCCTGTCTGCTTCCAAAGGGCTCTGTCATTGGACTGGGCATTTACAGAAGGGCAGTCAGGTGGTCCTTATACACAGCAGAGTTGGGAATAAGGTGCTAACCTTCTGATATTCAATCCAGTACCATAATCCACAGTTTGGACTTCAAAACACCACAGCAGAGTGCATTTGGCCTTTTCCTCCTGAGGAGTCAGCCCCAACTTCTGAAATGGCAGAGTGATGCCCAGTCACTACACTGTGCTCAACAGAGTTGAGAGAAGGAGTTTGAACCCCAAGGATGGGCAACACACAAAGCCAGCTGCTTATGTTGCAGCAGCACTTAATGCCTGCCTTGTTCCAGGAGAAAGGGAGAAAGGATTGATGGAGTTTTCCAACAGCTAGTGCCCATCTGGGGACTGACCAAGAGTGTGGGCTCTGTACCCCAGTGACAGGATGCCTAGCCCCATGCTCTTGGTTCTCAAGCTCATGAATAATCTGTCTGATCCTTGCTGTTCCTCTCCTCCCTCCCCCTCTCCTACCAGCGTGCACACAGCCTGCTTCCGCACACCATCGCTGTGCCCTCCCCTGCTCCTCATGTTTGATAAGAGGAAGTGTGTGATGCCAGATAAACACATTCCTGTTCCAAACTGCTTGGGTTTATTTTAATCTGCCTGGGCCGTTCAGCAGCCTCAGCACTCTGTTCAGCACTGAGTGCAAAGCCAACACTGTATTATCAAGGAGGAGCATTTAAATGTCCTTAGCCTTGCAGCAGCTTGGTTGGGAAGGAGGGATCCTCTGCCCCCCCTTGCTTAGGCCAGTGCCTGCCGTTGTTAGCCCCCTTACACCCATCATCTCACTTCTCACTCTTTCTCTCTACGAGAACCATATTGCATCTGTACTGCGAGATGTCAGGGAAACATATGCTCCAGCTTTTAGTACATTTGCATAATTAGAGTAATGTGTATGAATAATTTATAGCTGTATGTGGCTGCTCAGTGTGTGACGTTAGCACCCCTCACTAAATCCTTTCCAGTGGGTGGTGCAGATCCTGCACCAGAGCCATTGTGCCGATGCAGTGTGCAGCCTGTTGGCAGATGCAGGGGCCCTGCTTTGAGAGATCAGGCTGTGCATGTATCTGTGTATGTGGCTGTGGCTGTGTACAGATATATATTTAGTGGAGGAAGATGGGCTTTTACAGTTCTAGGGGAATAGCAAGCTAGAAGTCTTAGAGGCTAAAAAGCCTTAGACTTTTAGACTCGAAACTTGCTCCGTTTATGCAGAAGCTGTGAATGAAAATGTTCTGCAACATTTGAAAGCTGAGGCAGGGATTTTTCCAGCAGGACTCAGGTGTGACTAGTTTGTGTGCCAGGATTATGGGGTTTTTTAAATTACTTTTTCAGATCATAAAACTTACCAGCTTGTGGGGGAGAGGGATAAACGTGCCTGCACTGTGTCACAGAGCCTGATCTCAATCAGTCAGTCAATAAATAGTAGCAAAAAATTACTTGGACACTGGCTCACTATTTACCAGCTCTTCAGAGTGTGAGTTCTCATGCTGGAAAGCCCAGAGTCCCAGGTAGGTTTTCTAAAGGAGTGGTTGAATTCTGGTATTTATGTTCCAGTTAATTTTAGCTTAAACTATATTTGGTCCTTTCCAAATGTTTGAGAGCCTTGGCTGGAAAGCACTGTGTAAACTGGAGTGAAGTGCAGGCATGCACACTTAACTAGCTCATTAGTGTTATCCCCTGGGAAACTGAGGCAGCTGGTTAAGTCGAGCAGATCTGCAGAACCAACACATGGTGCAGCCTGGAATGTTCTCCATCAAGGGTACCTCCAGTGGCAGGGGTGTGTTCATAATGGTAACAGGCAGAGTAATAGCCCTTAAAGCCCTTGCTTTGAACCTTTTCACTGTACAGAAATACTTTGTAAAGATAACACACTTGCAGCCAGTTGGTGAGTTTTCAAAATCAGAGGGGATTGCTGTTGAGTTTTATGGAGTCGTTTCTGATTTATATTACCATCAGTGACAAGTTAAATGAGCCCAGCATTGAACAGCCTGATGTTCAGGTGTGTGCAGCTCCTGAGTGTGCTGCTCTGTGCTTCATATCCAGAAATGTAGCTGATGTACCAAGCCAGTCAACAACCATGTTTGTAAAATCCTCATAAATATTCAGTGAAATGCAGAATTTATCCTGTTGCCATTACACAGCCATATGAATCCAGGACCTTGGCTGATGTTTCTGGAAGCTTCCCTCCTGCAGGTTGTCCTGCCCTTGACTGAAGGAGCCTGTGTGGTCCCTGCATCCACTCCAGCTTAAGTCGTTACCTTCAGGCTGCATTTAAAAGCAGAGCAAGGCAAAATCCAAACCAACCCTGCCAGAATGTGGGATGAATAATTAGGTGGAGATCATTAAAGTTTGCCTTCTTAAAAACATACATAGATTATTCTTTAATGGAAAGTTAATTGTTTTATTATTCTCTCCAGCTGGTTCTTTTCCTTTACATCCACGGGGGAATTGATGTAGCCTGGAATTCAGTCTCCTGTGAGCAGAGCTGATAGCCAAAAATGCAACTCTATCACTGATCAAGATACAAAGCATAGAAAATGTGTATCTGTATTCCATCATAGTTTCAGATTTTTTCCTTTCTAAGATTTTAAATACTATTTATATGCTCTAATTTCCCCTTCAACTTGGAATGCTGCAGGCTGGGGAGTTTGTGTTTCTCTTCCTTACAGGTTTGTCAAGCAAACACTAGGTATTGAATACTACTGAATCTTGGTTTTCTTCTGGATCCATTACTTCCAGATACTTGACTGTGGAGGATCCTGCAACCGTAAGCACTGAAATACCCAGTTATACTGAAAGGTTTAAAGAAGGAAACTGTCATTAGATACTTAGAGGAAGCAATAAGATGTGTCACATGTCCTTTATTCTGTATGTAGAAATGCAGGAGGGCTTTGGAAGTTGGGGAGACCACGGAGGAGGTGACTTCTCAAGGGCACAGTTGTGGCTGTTGTGTTCTAGTGTGGCTCCAGCCTGGGAAATTGCAGCGGGGAACTTGCATGTTAAGTGAGCGTATTTATTGTTCCTCATTACAGCAGGTCACCTCTGACATCTGAAGTGAATAACTTGAATGGGCCCCTTATTTCAAACACCCAGCCATGCTGACCTATTGGCCTGCAATGATTCTGCTGGTTTTATAGGTACTTATTTCCTTTTAATTATTTAGAGTTAAGATATTTTTGTAAGGGAGGGAGAGTGGAGTCTGATATTAGATCAGCCTCATGTTCTTCATAAACAGATCAGCTGGGCTTCAGCCTGAAGACTGTGGACTCTGCTGTGGTTAAAGCTGTAGTTTGCTGCTGCTTTATTGAAAGAGATGGCTCTGCTTATGGGAGGAACTGCCTCTTGGGAGACTCAGATCTTGGTAACCATTAGGGATCTGTAACTTTCCAACAGTTGTGTTCTTTGCATCTTACTTTGACAATGCTGCATACCATGAGCTTGGAAAACTCCACATTCTTTTGTGTCTTAGGGATAATCCAGCCTTTCTTACCATTTGAGAGGTGATATCCAGAGCAGAGGGCACTGAAGGGAGAAGTGAAGGTGAACAGGCTAAGGAGGAAATGTAGCAGGAAGGTCGTGCTAATGGTTATGGATTCTTCTCTCTCTTCTGTTGCTCTTGGGCTGATCAATGCCAACTGACATATGTGAAGCAGCTCCTCTTTGATACATTTTGGAGGATTTCTCTGTTTCAGTTTTTTGGATTTATATTTGTGCCTGATCCTTGTGATTCAGTTACTCACTGAGCTTCAGATTTTATTGACTTTTCTCCCTTTTCTAACTGACCTTTCACACCTGTAAGCTTCCAAGACAGATTTAGTATGTGTTTGTTCAGCACCTACCGTAACCAATAGTGTCATGATTTTTGGACACTGGCTATGGTATAAATATTAAATAGTAAGCAAGAGCACTGAGAAAAATCCTGCCTGAATGAAACATGAGATTTACTGATGCGAAGAGATGCTGTGAATGAGAGGCATGGCTATTTCTATCAGGGCAGTTCCTTAAATCCCTGGGTGATGTGCCTTGGACTAGTGGCAGGATCTAGATGTCTGTGTGTGTCAGGAGCCACTCTAAGGATTGTTTGGGCAATAGCATCAGTTATCATCTAGTGGATGACCAAACAAAGCCTTTGCTTGTAGCCAGGAGGCAGAGAGCAGATTTTCAGTTCCCTGCTGTGGTTGTAAGGCCAGGTAAATAGAGGAGGAGGAGACAGCAGGGGGCTTATGTGACTGGAGGAGCAAAGAAGATTGTAATGGTAAATGTTGAATTACTTCTAAAAACAAGTAGGTCATTGAAGGTTGATGAACAGAAAAAGAAAGGTGGATTTATTCCTTGTTCTTCTAAGATTTGTTACACTATAAAGCTCACTTCACTGCTCAGCATGCTGTCATTTTTAATTTTGAAAGTTCTTTGTTTCTCTTTTTGTTAGTGGTCCGGCAAGGATGACACTAGACCTACATTAGGGACCTGGGACCTTCAAACCAAACTTGGTTCCCAGTTCCCTTGGGCATTGTGAGTAGGCTGGGCCTTATGGTAGTGCTTGCTGGGCACATCAGCTGTTGTTCTGTTTCCTGCTCTAGCAGGATTTGCCTGTGACTCCATAGTACTCAAATTGTTTAAAATTCAGCTTATCTTTTGTCTTCTGCCCCTTTTGCAGAGGGCTAACAAGCAAGAAAAACATCTGTTTCCATCCCTGCCTTTTGTAAAGGGGCAAGGATGGCTCCCTAACATCCAGTGATAAAAAGTTGCCATGAGGTATATACCTGGAATATTCATACCAACAATACTGTATATGTGCAATTCTGAGTGCAAAAAATAGCTCCAACCTGTTCTTAAACTCTCAGTGACTTGGTGTTCACTGAAAAACAAATCCTAGCATGATAATACCGTGCTTACTTCTAGTGCATTTCATGGCTGATTATTAAAATTACTTGCAAACAAGTTTGCTCTCACATCTCAATACTGGAGAGAAGGAAAACATTACAGATTGTCTCTGTAAGTAGGTAAATTGAGGCTCAGGTGAGGGAATCCTTATTCTGCACAGTGAATCTGATGGAGAGCTGGGGAGGAACCTGTGAATCCCAACTCCAGGGCTTATCTTCCAAATGTCTTCCTTAATAACAACTGTTCAGTTTGTCACTTGTGGCTCATTACAACTATTAGCACTGAGCAGTGAATCCTAGGAAATGCAAGTGAGAGAGAGAAACTTTCAGCTTTGAATTCTCCCTCAGGAAACGTATTTCTGGCAAGTTTCACAAGTGGCAGCTTCTTGTTTGTATTCATTGGGTCTATAACACATGGCATTTCCTGGTTGGCTCTGCCCTCAGCTCCCTCCATGACCAAAGGGATAAGCCATCGTTCTCTCTTTGCCTGTGCTGTTGGTGTGAGTTTGGAGGGCTGTGCTTCTGATGCAGAGCCCGAGCAGCAGTTGATTGCCAGCTTTCCCTCCTCCTTAGATGTGTGCTAACTCTCCAACGACATTTTAAGGTGCCTGAAGCATTCTGTGGAAGAAAATTAATTGGTTTTGACAAACCACAGCAGTCCCTTGGGTGCCTGGGAGTGCAACATTTATTGAAACCAGGCAGGAAATCAAAACGCTCTGGTGTTCACTCACCTCCAGTGCAGCTGTATTAAAAAAAAAAATAAAAAAAAATCCTTAACCTTCCTCTGGATTTTTCGCTCTGACATTTGGATTGTCCACTGACTTTCTAATAAAACCTCCTTTTTATTTTAGAATAGAGTTTAGCAGCCATGAAAGATGCCAGAATGACAGCCCAGGGAGTAGATGGTCTCTGTTTACCCACAGAGCAAATGCAGCATCAGGGCAGACGTACTTGCCATTGTACTTCCACCTTGACCTGCGGCATCCCACAGGAGGGTGGGCAACTGCAGTTTTTTAACACTTCCAGACTTGACCTCTCTGCACACACAGCTCAATAAGGAATCAGGCTTCTCCTGCAATGGAGAAGTATTAAGGAAGGGTTTTTCATCACAGCTGTAGGCATAACAACTTCAATGCGAATGTCAAACTGAAAGCACTCTGCTAGCAGAAACCATCTCCCAGCCCCACTCTTCCAGGAGTCTGGCTTGTCTTCCTAACATATTGGTTACAGTCTGATTCATTTCGCAAACATATGCTGATACCCAGTACAAGTTACAACCATTCTTTATGGCAGAGGAGGATCCCTATACGTGTGACAGGTGTGTTACAGTGCAGAGCCCCAGCCCTGACTGTGCCTATGGCAATGTGGGTGCCCTTCAGCTGGCCACTGGCTTGTGCAGAGCTGCTGGTGGGAGTCATTTAGTAATTGCTACAATTTGAATTAGTGTTGGTTCACCTTTAAAAAAATAACCAGCAGTGTTTTTCAGAGAGCTCTGAAGGCAAGACTGGGAAATGGGGGGAGCAGTTTTTGAACAAAAGCTAATTACTGCCCAGGTGCAATGACAAAATAGGGCTTCGTTTTATGTGTGGTGTCTACTTGCCAGCCTGTAAAATGATATGTGATTTCTGGACTGTGCCTTGCTTGATGGGGCTATGGAGTCTTTTAGTGGGCCTTTTGCTGTCTGTGGGTGTCTCCAGGAATGGTGTCAGCAGGGGGAAGTCATGTACTTTTAGCCTGTAGGATGAGGTTGTTACAAGTCCTGGCCTCACAGACTGGAAAGAGTACTGGGGCCATTGGAAAGGATTCGCAGACAAATGATGTCATGGAGTTACCCACCTCCTCCAGGGCCTTACTGAAACAGATTTCTGGGGTTTAGCAGGTTCATTTTATGTTGTCCATCACCACAGGATTTATATGGTTATGGTAGGGGTGATCACACGGAATTCAGTAAACAAGTATATGGGGGAAGCTGTGTGTTAGACAGAAGGTCCTGAGGTCCTTGTGTGTCCTTCATAGCTGCAAGTGCCAGACAGAGAAGTGGGACACCAGCTCTACCTCGAGACTGTCAGTGTGGTTAGAAACTCTGCAGGTGGACTGAAGCTCCAGCTCATTTCTGGGGTGACAGAGCTGGGGAAGCAGTGAGGACAGAGGAAGCATTTGCTTCTGCAGACTTGCTGTGGTTTGGCTCAGTTATCACTTGCAGGGATGGTTCAGGGGTGTTCAGAGTCTGTAAAGGGACAGATGGGGAGGGCAGCCCTTGAGGTCCTTGAGACAGGGCAGGTGATGTGACTGCGGCAGTGAGTGGAGGAGTGGGAATGGTGCTCGCTTTGCGTCACACAGAGACGAGAGAACTCCTTCAGCAATTAATTACCGCAGCTGAGAAGCTGAGCTCAGACCTAAAGGTGATCTGCAGTGGTACCAACAGACGTGCACAAAGGCTTGATTTTTCTGACTTGGGACCTAGCTCAGGGCTTGTCCTGGTGGTTGTTCATGAATAGCTTGTAGAAGCATTGTAAAAGTCCAGTGATGTGGGAGGCCAAAGAGAGGGTCATCAGTGACCCTCAAAGCAGCTTTCGCAGGTCTGAGTACTGTAGGAGAAATACTGCACAGGCTTCTTTTTAACCTTTTTTCTCCTCTAATGATTCTGCTTTCTGGCATAACAATTACCTGTTTTGGATATCAATGTCTGTAGGAAACTGGCTCAAGCTAGAAGGGTAAATTAACTGCTTTGGAGCTTATGTCCCAGAAGTCAGTGGTGATAGATACTGCTGAGTGGTTTCTAGTTAGAAAAGACTTTGAGTGGTGTCATTTTTCATGGGAAAACTTCCCATATGCTTCTCTGAGAGGCTTTTCTGGGCAATTAAGTGACATGCTGTATGCAGAGATAACATGAATTCAGAGAGCTTTTGCACTTTGTCTTCTGTGACACACCATATGTGTGATGGCTGTGGTCACCATGGGTTTGGCCCTTGGTCTCAGTTACTTCTGCATTTGCAGGGTTTGCCACCCCAGCTGTCACCCATAACCAACAGGACTCCTGCAGTGTTTATTGTATGAACGGACATATGACCATGAAGCACCTTGAAGCTGGGATATGGGAAGGTCTGTGGCAGAGGAAATCCCATCCTATAGACAAGGGAGCCTACTGAATGGTCTTGCAGGACACCAAGACCCTTCAGGTCCTGAGCTGGTGGAATGTCTTGTAATGGAGACAATGCTCTGGACAAGGTTTAGGTGTCACAGGAGTGAAGATTTTGATGCAACTGAATGGCAACTTTGTCTCTTATTTAATGGACTATTAAAAGTTCTTTTCACAAGGAGCACCTGAGTATGTCACAGTGTGCAGCTGCTCACATCTAGGGCAACAGGACAGGGAGGTCTGGGGGAAAGCTCTGCAAAAATCATCATTTTAGATGCATGCAGGGTGTCTCTGGCCCTTGGCAAAGGAAGGGTACAACATGGGTAGAGAGTAAGGAGGTTTTCAGAGTCCCCCACAGAGATGACTTCCTTTGGTAGCCCTGGTAGCTTCAGTTGGTTTGGAACCGAGGTGTGGAGCTGCCCAAGTCTCTCTGTGCTCTGTGCCCCAAGCCATCTGCTGCTGTGCTTCCCAGAAGCCAAGCCCTCAGATTTTCCTTGCTTGACTCCTGTGTGCCAGCAGTCCTGAGGCTCCTGCTGCTTTGTATTACAGCCGTGTGTCAAGAAATCCCAGCTCCTGGGGTCAAGTGCTAAGCATTTGCTTCTTTATCAGATATTTACTTAGGAGGATTTCATTATACTGAATCTACTGGCTTTGAATAAATTCGCATGCAGTAAATTTATTCTCCTTCTTTTGGAAAGGACTTGCATGTGAGAGAAAACTTTGAAGAAGACCATTTATACCAAAAGCAATTACTTTCAAGGTAATTTTGTATGTATTTTACTGCAGATACTGTATTTCTGTTTGACGAGGAGCTTTCTTCCAAGTGGCAGTGCTGTGCTGGAACTGAAGGAAGTCAGATACTTGAATTTGTGGCGCCCCAACATTTTCACAGTTAACACTGAATGTATTTGTCCATGCACTTATTTGAACAAGCTCCACCTGTCTGAATAAAGCTACAGGTTGATCTTATCAGAATCCACTTGTGGTTGCTCCATGTGAAGTGTGGAAATGTTTTGTTTTGCCCTTTTGGGGGTGGGTTGGTTGGTTTAGTTTGGGTTTTTTTGCAACACCAGTGTGTCAGCTTCTGGTGGTTGGGTTTCTTCAGCCAGGTGGTAGAGATTGTCTTTCATGACACTTCAGAGGGCATCTCCAAAGCCTCTTCACTCAGGTCATGAGCATCCCTGAACTGTACTCTGCATTATGGACAAGTGGAAGGATTTGCCAAACGCAGCTCACTGTATGACTTGCAATAATAAACCTGTAAAAAATCCATCTGCAAATAACTTTCAAGCATGTGATGGGGCAAAGCTGAATTCCTCACCTCAGCAACTGGTTTGCTCCAGGCAAACCATAATGTTCAGGAGCTCTTTCTGGTGCCTCAGTGGCAGCTCTCTGTGCCCAGGATCTCCTGCAATCGCTTGACCAAGTCCAAGACAAAGCAGGAGGAAAAGCTCGAATAAGAATCTAGGCAGTTAGGTTGGATAATTGGTTAAGTCCTCTATCCACTGGTTTATTTTACTGTGCTTCAGAGGAAGGGAACCCAGCAGATAAGTGATTCAGCACCTCTGTGATGAGCAGAATGAAAATACTTGATGATCTGTGTGATAAAAAAAGCAACTCTTTGGGAGGGAGGGGTTGATTTTCCAAAAGTGTAGATACCATTGGTGATAACAGCTGTCCATCCTACATTGAAATGTGCTCTCAGCATTTCCAGAGGGCAAACATGCGTGAATCCTTTTGAACATGGACAAGGGCAAACTGGGGAGAGTGCACTAAAGAGAGCCATGTTCATATTACAATCCAGAGCAGTAGATTTATTTTTTCTCCAATATGAGTTTCTCATTAACAAGGTTTGTTTCATTTAGGAGTGGTTCATTGACTAGTCTAAAAAGGGAAAACCAAAACAAAACAAAAAAACCTTAAAGACTTGTAGGTCTCTGTTAAATTACAAGTTCTACATTCCATGCTGGATTATTGTTTTATGGGAGCAAGTGATAGTTTTAGTGCACATCTACATATTTCACCAGAAAGCAAAAATTGTTTTTCAAGGGAAATTATTATACAGAAAAAAAATTCAATGAATAATAAACTATTGCTGTTACAGTGTATAATAGTTGTGCTCAAACCTGAATCTGAAATGAACAAAACCCATGTCATCTGAACAGCCCTCAGCATCCCAGTTTAAACTTTGTGGCCAACTTTAACCCTTGCAATAGACTGATGAGAAAAATCACACAGTCACTTTCCTATTATTGCTGTTGTGAAGGAGACAGAAACATTTATCTGAGCATTTCTATGGCATAGAATGTTGTGGAGCTTTCTGGGCTGTTCTTTATCCAAGGAAGCTACTTGCATCTGGAGGAGTCACACATCCCACTTGAGTTTTGACCTTTTTTCCTTGCATGGCATTTGGTTTAGGATTTAACGACAAATAAAAAATTTATTTCTGGATCAGTAGGTCTGTGAAGTTTCAGTTAGTCCAGATAGGGCATGAACTTGAGCTGGTTTGCTGGCAAAAGGAAGGACAGACTTTTGTGATCAGGGAGAAAGTAGCTGGGTGGGACATCTGTGTCCTGTCTGTGTCAGCCTGTTCTGGGAGCTTGGGGAGGTCCGTGCTCTCTGTGCACTTTTCCTGATGGAGCAATGGATTGGTGGGTTTCCCTCCCACAGTGAGGATTTCCAAATTCACATTCAATGCATGTTAGTAACACCCTCCACAGAAAAATCTAGGGGCAAATTGCACATTGTTAGTTGTTTTTAAGAGGAAACCAAAAGAAAAATAATCACACTGAGAGTGTTTTGTAATTCATGTTTTGAAGTTGGCACTTAATAGGTAGAAATTAGCCTGAACTGAAAGGAAAGAAAAACTTGGGGCACAACAGGGCTTTGTACCACTTTGCAAGTATTCATGGAAAAGTACATTTTGACAGATTTCTAGTTTCAGCTTCTTCATGTGCTATTATGGCCTCTTCATGGAGATCCAGCAGACCCTGGGGAAATCACTCATGTGAGCTCACTTAAATATTCCCCCTGCCAAGCTTCTAAATGGGGGTCTAAGGCTCAAGCTGCTTCTAGTTCTTGTGGTCTGCCTCAGTTTTAGTTATTTTTCTCATGAAAGACTGAACAGAAGTTAAATTGGTGCTGTAATAAAAGGTGTCCCTATTTCATAAGGACCTTAACAGCAGCTGCTGAGGACAAACATTAGCCTAAGAAGGTCTCCAGGGGTTGGCTTTGATGGAGGTAATCTTTCTTGTAATACCATACCTAATGTGGATCTCTGTTAGCTATATGTAGTAATTTCTTCCTCTGTATTTGTTCTGGTGTATCTCTAGGGCTGCTTGTATGTGCTGTAGAATATTTACTGTATTACTGTTTTTCCATCTGTTTTGCCATAGTCTTATGTGTCTGTTCCAGATCTGTTCTGCTCTAAATGTGTAGAGTTCCTCCTAGTTTTACCTTTACCCCTTATGGCATGTTTGTCTTTTGCTCAGATGTCCTTCTCTGAAAGTTGCACCTGTGAGCTGTGGGGACATCAAACTGCAGTTGCAGTTCCATTCATGGAAGGGAGCCTGCAAGAAAGATGGAGAGAGACTATTTACAAGAGCATGGGGTGATAGGGCAAGAGGGAGTGGCTTCAAACTGAGTGTAAGCTTAGATTAGATATTAGAAAAAAATTGTTACTGTGAGGGTGGTGAGGCTCTGGCACAGGTTATTCAAAGAATCCGTGGATGCCTCATCCCTAGAAGTGTTCACAACCAGGCTGGATGGAGCTCTGAGCAGTCTGGTCTAATAGGAAGTGTTCTTGCCCATGACAGGGGTTTGGAACAAAATGGTCATTAGGGTCCCTTTCAACCTAAAACATTCTGTGATTCTATTTGCAGTGTTGGGAATAGGAAGGAGAGGAGCAGCACAGCAATGGTTGCCTCAGTATCCTCTCATTCTCCCTGATGTCTCCTGTTCAGATACAGCTGTTGTCCTGCAGACACTCAGGGATCCAGCTGTGGTAGCCACAATCTCAGGCCTGTTGTATTTGGTCCTGGTGTATTTCCCCAGTGAATCCTTCCTGTTTGCTATTCATTTCTCCAGTGCTGACATTAGCTGTTATCAAGTGGCATCTTGATGCTTTGAGATGTCTGGAGGTGGTTTAGAAATCTTGTTACTCCTACTTGTCTTCCTTTGCTATATAGATTATACTGTAATAGAATAACACTTCACGGAGGAGTCTGTTGGATTTTGTTTTGACTATTACTGCTTGATTGCATTTGTCATTGTTTTTCCTGGTTATTTTTTTCCCATGCTTTGGATTTTTTGGTCAAATATTGAGGTATCCTAAACTATGGCAGAATGAGTCTTCTCTAAGAATAATATTAGATCTCTTCAAAAATCTTCCCCTGCTTCTGCCATCCCAGAACTTGTTATCCTCCCTATGCTCCTCATCCATTATCCGTGCAAATCCAGTGTCTGGTGGCAGATGATTTCTTCTATTTATCATCTACAGCTCTCCTACCTGCCTGCCCATTTGTTTAGAAAATCTAGATAGCTTTTAGAATGGTCAGAGGAATTTCACACCACTGACTTAACTGAATGGTGGGGGACTGCCATCATCTCTGACCTTTTTTTTGCTCCAGCTCAACAGAAGGTGTAACCTTTGGGATGGGTCTGTGTCACTTCTGTGGTGTGCATTTTTGCATCTCTTCTGCCACCTCTTCTGCAGAACAGCTCACAGCTGTAATTTCTGCAGTCAGAGGGACGTGGTAAGTGGTGGATCAACAGGATTGTTGAAACTGTCCCAGGGAGGGCCCTGGAGATCTCTGGGTGTCATCCAGAGCCAGACCTCTGCTGCTTTCCTGGGAGACCTGGGGCTGCATCACCCATCTGTTGTCCCCTAGGACGGAAGGGATCCAGCTGACCAAACTCAATTACTTTGTCAATGAGGATAAATAAGGATCATAATCCAATTGTTATGGCAATTGCAATGCAGCAAACTCAAGGCAACCTTCCAAGGCTTCTACATATATACCTGACTTGTTTAAAGCAAAAGGACCTGCTTTTCCCAGTCTTTCCCATGTCCCAGGAAAATCGCAGTGCCAGCTCAGACAAGCAGCTGATGTTTGATAGGTGTCTGTAGGACCATTTCTTTTACTGTGTTGTACTGGTATGCTCTGCCTCTGGCACCAGGGACTGAAGGCTGATGGTGACTTATAAAAATAATAAATACATAATAAAAACCTTCTTCACACTGTAGTTCCCAGCACTGACTTCACCTGCTCAGTACAAATTTTTTACAACAGGTGGTGATCCCTTGTACCAAAACTATGGGAAATTAGAAGTATTTAATTTAAAATTTTAGTTGATAGTCTTTTTAATGTGAAAATATAGCATAGCATAGTACTTAGGACTATGGGTGGAGGAATCTTCTGAAAGTCTATAAGCAAATGTGAAAAGATTGATTATTAATTATCAAGTCCTTTCAGGAATTTGTCTTAGTTTTTTGTGTGTCCCCAGTGATGATAATAACAAGGCAATGAAGACAAATTTTCCATAGCTGTAACTGAAAGCTTGGTACAGGTTGTACTTGAGGCAACTGGGTCATACTTTGGTTAAATTATTAAATATTCTCATATCTAATTACTCAGGTACAACCAAGCTAAGCCAGCAGCATATCACCTGTGAAGGGGCAGGTCATGTTATCTTGGACCTCTTCTACAGGTCACCCCAGTGTGATGGTTCGGTTCCACTGACTCACCGCCCTTGAGGACAAGGTGAGTGCCACCAGTGGGAGGCCACAAAGCCAAGGTCACTGCAGTGGAGGTTGGGACTGCAGGGCTGTCTGGGGAGCTCTGGGGACACAAAGGTGTTGAGCCTGGAGGACTCATCCCCCCAGGTCTCCTCCTACACACAGACCTGTGTTCCCACACTCACCACAAAGCCATAAAATCAATCACAAACTGAAGGCCAGATTCATGAATTCACTTCAGCTGCTCTAGTGGTACAAACCAGCTGCAAATTCAGCTTTTATGCTGTAGCTACTTCCCCCAGCTTTTATGTGTTAGCAGCTTTGCCTTTAAAAGCAGTTTTTAAATGGCTTGAGATTGATGCTTAACTTCAAAGTGCTAACAAATATTGCATTGCAAATTCCTCCTTGGGCTACTCCATTACTTTTTCTTTACTTTTTTTTTTTTTTTAAGTAATTTTGAAAACAAAGTATATTCTTCAGGGAAAAGTATTTCAGTGCACATCAGTGCAATGTGAACAGAGCATCACAGTGCCAATGAGCACATCTAAACCCAGGATTTGCACAATTAAGAACATCCATTATGATGTATAATTCTGTTAGACTAAGGAGTTCTTGGATAAAACTGAAAGAAATCTCAATTCACAAACTAGTACCATTTGTATGTTTGTATTGGAATTGTGAGAGTGTGATTTTTTTTTTTTAAACTTTCAAGAAATCAACTGTGGTTATTTCATTATCTTCATAGTAAAAGTTCCTACTCTCACTTCTTTTAATAATATTAAGCAAAAATATAACAACCATGATTAAAGTTTAAGAACCCAAGTTAAGAAGCATATTTCAAAACATAATATATTTTTTAAAACTATCACACAATTTAATTTTGGATGGTTTCACTGTCATTTCAGGTTGCAGATATTGCTAACTTTGCAGTCCAGTCTAGTGTTAAAACATCAAATTTCCTGATTCCCTCATGCGTGTTCTTGCACATTTGCTTTAAATATTTCATCAAAAATTACTGATATGCCTGCTCAGCTTAATAATGCTTTTTTGGAGAACTAATGGCAACTCTTAGGATTTGCAAGGGTTTTCTCATGTTTAAATTGGTAAGTACTCTTCCCACTTCGCTCCATCTTAACATATATTTATTGTAACTGAAAGCTTCTGCCAGGAAAAATTGCCCCTGGTTTTATATCTATTTTAGCAGGTCCTTAAACAATTAACTTCTTTCTAGAAGCATCCTAACCATGGTTTTCCAAAGTTTATAAATTACCATTTCCATGTGTCTGCATAAAACAGGCATAAAACCATCCGACAAGTTAAATCAGAAATCAGACTAAGGGAGAGGGGACAAGGGAGGAGAGATTATCTAATCCTCTTTAGTGGAACAAGTGAAAACCTCACTATTTTCCCCAAATAAGAAATCTGCTCTGTCAGCATAACAACAAAGGGTGTTTGTGCATCTTCACCACAACCTACATAGCCATACATTTGTGTCATTAATCAGGGCTGGGGGAAACACATTTGTGTCTGTGCAAATGGTCTTCCAAGAAATGAAGCGAGGAGGGGCTGTTCCAGGTAACCACAGCAGCTCTCCTTGCTCAGTGCAGCACGTTGGCTGATGGCACTGTGAACTTCCACAGGGTGGATTAAGGAAGGGAATTTGGCTATTAATTAATAAGTTCAGTGGCCTTGTGCACCGTGTGCCCGTGGCTGCCCGGGGTAGCCGTGGGTGGTTGTGGAGGGCAGGGCAGTGTGTACACTCCATGTGTTGTGTTGATGGCTCCTTTGCTCCCAGGAAGATTAACCTATTTTTAGACCAAACTGTTGGTGGGAGGCCAGGAGAAACCTTCTATCTTTTAGATTTATGGAGGTTGCCAGGCAGATCTTAAACACTTCCTCTAAGCTGCATTTATTTGTATTTTGGCTTCTTTTTGGAGGCCAAGTTTCCTGTATCTCGTTGGATAGGACCCTCGATAATGAAATGGGTCTGGAGCCTGTCAAGTAATCCAATTCATTCAACATTTGGAATTGCCGTGCAAAAAAAAGTAATTTATTTTCTAATTATTCTCTGTCTTGCACAACCATGCATCGCTGAAGTGTCGCTATTTAAAATATTTATCTCTCTCCACTGCGTGATCTGCTCGAAGGCCATGGAGGGGCGATGAAATAAAAGCACTCCTTTCCAATGCAGGCACATTACTTTGACTTGTCTTGGGCTGTTTTGACGTCTCCCTGTAAATACATTTATTTTTCATTAGGATGTTTCTGGGTTTGTGGCATCCAGGAAAGCCAAAGCCATTACGCTGTTCATCTGTTACAGACAAAATGAAGATAAACAAGTGTAATGAACTCCCGCTGAAGCCATTTCTCTGTTGCCTTTCCCTCGCTGCAAGTGTGTGCCTGTGCAGGTACAGCCTCGCTCGTGCGTGGGGGAGCTGCTGTCTCTCTGTGAGGATGATTCACTTGGCGAGAAGGATTCAAGCTCCAGGTGTGCTGTAGTCCTCAGGTTTACTGCTGAGTCTGGAGAGCTCAGACATGCAGCATCACCTGGGGCTTCTTTCAGGAAGCTGTGGGGTTTTAACTTGTGATCTGGGTCCCACAGCAGTTTCCTCCATCCTTCTCCAGTGTGTTACAAGAGTAAATACACTGGAGATGGAAATATCAGGATGGAATGTCTGTGAGGTTCAAGTAGGTTTGATGGAGTTGGTGGTGGGGATTGGAGGAACACGCAGAAGATGACACTTGAGTACTGCATCCAGCTCTGGGGTCCCCAGCACAGGAAGGACATTGACCTGTTGTAGCAAGTCCAAGTTCATTAGAGGGATGGGGCACACTCTACTGTGAAGAAAGGCTGAGAGAATTGGGATTCTCCAACCTGGAGAAGAGAAGGCTTCAGTGTCACCTCAGTGTGCCCTTTCAGTACCTGAGGGGAGCCTAAAAGAAGGATGGAGAGAGACTATTTACAAGAATATGTATCAAGAGGACAAAGGGGAAACGGCTTCACACTGAAAGACAGTAGGTTTAAATTAGACATTACAAAAAAATTCATTACTGTGAGGATGGCAAGGCCCTGGCACAGTTTGCCCAGACAAGCTGTGTCTGCCCCATCCCTGGAAGTGTTCAAGGCTAGGTTGGACAGGGCTTGGAGCAACCTCGGCTAGTGGAAGGTGTCCCTGCCCATGGCACTGGTGGGGTTGGAACAAGATGGTCTTTAACGTCCCTGCCAACCCAAACCATTCTATGATTTGCTGACATGCTCATTGCAGGGATTTCTTGTGCCTCATGCCAGCCAGGGGCTCAAGAAAACTGTTGGAGGGCCTGTGGCATGACAGCAAATATCCAGTACAGATGGAGGTTGGTGGATAGGGAGTTAAATGCAGCCAGAGACAGGAATATTGTTTGGAGATCAGGGAAAGCTTGGAAAGGATAGAAAGTAAACTGCAAAGAGGCATGAAGACAAGAATAAAATTAAAAGTGAATACTGAGCCTTCTAGGGTGGCACATATGTTTTTTCTTTGTCCTAGTCTTTCAATTTTTTCCTATTTATTGAGCCCTCCCTCTTGTGCCCATCCCCACCCTTCCAAACAGACTTGCTCATTGAGTCTAAGCGAGTTTATGCTGAATTTTAAAATAACTTCTTTTTCTCCATCTCTAAACTGTTAATCTCCCAGGCTGAGGAATCCTGGGACAAAGAGGAGTCCGCAGAGTGGAACTCTGTAAAATTAGCTTTTGCAGCATTAGTGTTTGCACAGTTACAGGCTGAAGACCTGTGCTCCCCCTGCCTGGCAGCCTGCCTCCCTTCCCCAGGGAGCTGGAAGGCAGTGCAGAGCGAGCTGCCTTCCTCCTCCTTGTCCTCCTTTGCAGCCATCCCTCCTCTGGGAGAGGAGCAGAGGGAAGACGTTTGCATTCCTTCGGACACCACGGGTTTAATTTGCATTATCTCGGGCTTGTCTGCTGTTATCAGAATGTGTTCTCTCTCAAATACAGCATAAAATCGAAATGCTAGTGCCAATGTCATGACATGGGGGTGGTTAGCTGGGAAAAAAGGGCACATGGGGGGGATATTTTTTGAGTGAAACCAAGCTGAGACTTGGCACATGATGTGTGTTGCTGCTTTGTGCTGTAAGCCCTCTGATTGTGGGCAAGCAATTTAATCTGGGACATGCATATGCAGAATAAGGGAAGGTTTTGGAGTGGAGGGGAAGTGCAAGGGTTACAGGCTGATGTACTGCTGTGATGCCCCTGCAGGGAGAAACCTGTGTGCCTGTGGGGCAGTGAGAGGCTTTGAGCTCAGTGGCTGGGTGTCTGAGGGACAAGAGACACCAAAGAACAACAGATGATGCCCTGAAATCTAGCACTGAGCTTCTTTTAACCATTTCTTGTGCTATCTGATGCCCAATTTTGGCGTAAGAACATTTCTTTTGAGCACCTTGCACCAGTTTTCACTCTCTGTGACTTGCTTTCTGCAATTCACCATTCAAACCCCATCCCCATTGCCTGTGCTTCTTTATTCCTCCCTACTTCTGCTGTTGTTTATTAACTTACTCTGCATGGCATCTGGGGAATTTGTTCACTGGAAAAGCAAAATGAAGTTGCATTTCAGCCTAACACATGTAGGAAGGGACTCACAGCCTGCTGGGCCTTGAGCAGGATCCAGCACTAACACTGCAAACCCTCCCCTCTTCCTCTCCCGGCCCCGCTCAGCTGATTGCCTTCTATTTTTCCTTGTGGTGTTGTTATTAATAATCATATACCAATCTCCTCTGACAATCACAATCATTTCCTGGGAGAGAGCAAATCCAAGTCAACCACATCCAGCTACCCAGCGAAATGATGCTGTGCCTACCAGCCTGATGAATGCCGCTCCTGCCTGTGCCCTTTCCGTGCGTGGAGCACTTGGTGATGTCAGAGGCTGCACTGGAGATTTTAAGCTGTCTGTTTCTCAAGGCAACTGGCTGCAGGGAGGAGACATGGCTGCCTAGGATTAAAAGGGATGGTGGTTTTTTGGGAATGGCCACGAGATATGACATAATGCCTGGCTGTTTCCCTGGGTGCATCTGCCTGCAGAGTCAGGTACGATGGGACTGTCCAGGGATCTGGTGTCCTCAGCCCAGTTCTGTAGGGATAAAATCTCTACCCTTAAGTGCATGGTTGTAACTGGCTTTGCCAAAGGTTTTTCAGGAATAGTTTGGGCACGTGGCCCAAACTTGTGCTTCCTCCTGTGTCTGTGACCCCAGTTTCCATCCTCCTGTGAAATGGGAGATCTTGCAAACTGTTTTCTTGCTGGAAGAGATTTCCAGGGGCAAAATGAGGGTGAAAGCTTTTGCCCAGAGCTCACTGGTTTCTCAGTTATCTCCCTCTTACTCTCAGCTTGGCTTTGCAGGATCCCAGGCTACCTGTGCTGCCAGGTTTTTCTACCAGAGCAATTTCCCTTGTTGCAATTCTTGACAGCAGCATTTTTTCTCCAAGAAACATGGGGCTGCTGAACGTCTGGTGAACTCAATTGGCCTGGATGGATGGGATGAGCCAGCTGGGTATGCTTTGAGGCAGAAACCACTCTTCCTGTGCCTAAAGAAAAGGTGGTGACTGCAACTTGCTGGAGTGAAGGATTGCACTTGGGTGGGAAGGAAAGCATGGTAAGGAACTGCTGGTAGGCACAGAGCTGGGGGCTCTCTTCGGGGGTACCCCCCATGTCTGTGGCTTTCCTCCAGCTCTGCAGCCTGCCTGGCTCTGCCTTTTATTGCATTTCCTGGAAAGTTGTCTTTTTGGCTGATGGGATTAGCGTGGCTGGCTGTGCAGCGTGGGAAGCTGCGGTTGGCGGGCACACATTCCACGTGCAGTGGAATTGCCAGGGGCTCGTTGAAGTGAGGTGCCCAGGAAGGGCAGAGCTGTGGGTTGTGTCTTGGGAAATGAGGTCAAGAAACCCTTGGGAGCTCAATTAACCACAGATGACCGGGACAAACTAGGACACCGATTGCATGACTGGCGAAGATGAGAGCCCGTGGCCTGCTTGGTTTGCTCCGGGCTTAGAATGTCTTCATTTATTTTGCCTTCATTTGTCACTATTTTGTTCTTGGATTCAGAGTAGAAAGCCGTGGCCTGAGCTCCCCACACTTGGCCAGAGTGACCCAGCAGTGTCTGGCAGGCAGAGGCAGTGAGTGGGGTGCAGCCTGCTCCAGGCACAAAAACAGTGCATGGCTCTCCTCTGCTCCACGTTCTTGTCTTTGCTCAAGCAAACTCTGGCATATATTTGTCTTTTCTGCATTTCCTCGTGGATCGTTCTATGAAATATTGTGAAGTGGATCCTGTTTTATGTTACAAGCCATTCGTAATGAGATTGGAGAGAGATACAGCGTTTGATTGCAGTGGCTGTTAATTTTAATATGCTGTGAATCTCGAGGTAGCTCTTTATTCTTCCTACACTGAACTTGCACGCTGCTGCTGCCACAGTCTGCAAGGGGGACATGTCATGTGAACCAAAAAGGCTTAATGAATAACAAAGGGAAGAACTCTGCCAGTATTTTATAAAACATGAGGTTTATTTTCTTAAACGCAGATCACAGTGTCTAGACGTTTAGAGGTTTGTGATTTAGCAGCTGTAGGGAAAGGTTTGGAGGTAGGAAGAGGGACAGGGGATGGTTGACAGAGACCCCAAAAATGCACCCAGCTCTGCTGGGCAGAAGATGAGTGTGTAGTGGAAAATACCAGTCCCTGCTGGTCTGAGCAGACAAAGTCCTTCACAGGTGAGGGATGGAGGAGAGCACATCAGCAGCACAGGGCCACGGATGGCAGGTTAGTGCTGTAGAATATGTTCCTTAATGGTTGGATGAGTTGGGCAGAGGCGAGTGAAATGAAAGGGGAAAGGACAGGGCAGAGTGGTCAGGACCTGTGAAGGAGGGCTTCAGAACTCTAATCAGATGCTTCAAAATGATTCTTGCCCATGTACTAAACTAAAATAAACTATAAAAGCCCAAAACCTCAGCCGTAGGGAAACCCCGAAGTGGTACCAAAAGGTTTACAGTGGGGATCTGAGCAGTCTGTTGCTATTCACCCAGCTCTGAGGGGCAGCTTTGGGGCTGAGCTTGTCTGACCTCTGGAGTAAAAGAACAAGGGGTTTTAGTATTGCTGGATGTTGGGGTGTTTTACTTTTTTTTACTACAACTGTTGAGCTGAATGGCTGCTCTCTGCCTGCCTTTGAATTAAGACAGGGACTGTTGCCATTGGTGTTCTGTTTGTTGGTTGTCTGGGAGCAGCAGCCTGGAGATGCAACTGCATTTGATCATTTGTCAACTTTTCCTTTTGTGCTGAATATCAGATAGAGTTTGCTGAATGCTCCCACTGCGTGTGCTCATTTGAGTAGCTGCTGCTACAGTTGCAGGTGATGGAAGAAGAGAGCTTGGGACATGGCTATGGCACATCTGCAATTGAATGTTTGTCAACAATAAGGTGCTCGCTCAGCTTGGTAATAACAGACATTGGGAAAAAGAGGTGGTTCCAGTCTTCACATGCAATTACTGGTTCCCTAAACCTGTGGGCAGACAGAAAGCATATGGAATTGCCTTTCCACAACTGCTCTTGGAGGTGTGTTTCCCATCAGCAACTGCCTCAAAAGTAGTTCCAGAGCAGACCTAAAAATTCTCAATATGGTGATGATCTACAGTGCCGAAACCCATGGGAAGTGTGTGTGGGACCTGGCTTTGCTGCCACAGCCATTGAGGATTTTCATGGAAGAGAGATGGGAAATGGCAGGTTGTTTCAGTACCCAAATGTTGTACTCTGGTGTGTGTAAAATTCATCTCTACAGCTGCACAGACAGTGCTGCCGGCAGGAGAGGTTCTAGATTTGGAGGTGCGGGGAAAGCTGGCCCCACTCAATGTGTGAGGAGGATGTCTTCTTGTCTCCTCCCCTCTGCTCAGAGCCTCCCTGAAGCCTGAGCAGAGCTGTGCCTTGACCTGGTTCCTGCTGTCAAGTGCTTCCATTTACTCTGTGAAAAAAAAATCTTTCTGCTGGCTGTGGGAAGCAAACCCCCAGGAGGAGCCCGTGACTGTGACCACTCCTTGCCCTGCACTTGCTCAGAGCTCCCTGCTCAGACCTGTCTCTGGGAGCAGCAGGATGGCAGTTTGGTAGTGTGGGGGTTTTGCCCACTTTTATTTCTCATCAGAGGCCGAGTAGCTCACTCACACATGGCATATCAGGCCTCTTGCAGCACACTTCATTTAAAAAGCTAATTTGTAATTGCAAAGCAATACACATGCTCCAACAACCCCCTCCTCTCCAAAGCAAACAGAGAAACGCCATAGAGAAATAAAATAAAATGGGATGAGAGTTATCCATGCTTGCTCTACTCTGCTGTTTGTCTGCTGGGGAAAAAGAAGGGGTGAAGAGAAGTTGCTAAAATAAATATAATTAAAAAAATAGAAAAATGGCCTCTAATGTACTTAGCATTGCAAGTTGGGAGATGGGGATTAGCCTTGCCTGTGTAGTGCAGTGGGCTCTGAATTTATTGTGGGATCAAGGTTGCATTTTTCATACTGAGCAGCTGCAAGCAGGTGTGGATGGCAGCGAGAAGGGCTGAGGGCAAGTGGGTGTCAAGAGCTGAGCCCCCAAACAGCGCCAGGACAGTAGATAAGCTCCTCTGCATCCCTTGGTGTCCCCAGTGTATTTTTGAGGAGGGAGCGAGTGTTCTGTCCTGCTGTGGAGCTGTGGATTAGACTGAATCTGCCTCTCAAGGGACTCCTGAACTTGCATCACTGTGTGCCCATGCCCTTGCTGAGTGCTTTCTCGGGGCACAGAGACCAGCTGTGTCACGGTGTTAGCAATGCAGCTGCTCCCACCTTGTCTCCTGCCGGCCCCTCCTGCCCTGCTTTGCTCGCCGCTGGCATCCTCTCGGCTGTGCCTCCTGCTCTCGAGCCCTCCCACTCGTGGTGGGTTGGAGAGGGGAAGGGAAAGGTGAACCTACTGTTGGGCTTTGCTCTGCAGAGCTGCCAGCTCCGATTTTGTCATCCCTGCTCCGCTCTGCCTCTGCGAGTTCAGCGGGGGCATTTTCAAAGGCATCCGCTGTAGTTCCCAGCATGGGTTGAGGGCCAGGGAGCTGGGGAGGAGCGAGCAGCTCTTGCTGAGGAGCATTTCAGGGTTGAGAGATGCGAGGTGGGGGCCGGTGTGTGGCAGGATCCTGTCACTGCCGATATCTTTTACTGCAGCTTTTTTGCAGCATCAGAAAAGCAGAGGGGAATTAGGCCACGTAGCCTGTGGTATGAGCTCTGCTTGTTGGTATTGTTAATAGCTCTGCTCAGAATATGCTGACTTTTTCTGAATAAAAGCTAAAAAGCAACTCTTACAAATTAATCATTATTAATACTTTGCGCTTGCTTAGCTGTGCATGCAGCCATTCAGGGTGTAAATACCCGTTCTTGTGCTTGATCTCTGTGGCTGTGCAGTGCCCAGCTTGGCCTGTCTTGGATGGCAGCAAAGCCTGTCCTGGGAGCTCCTGTGCTTGGGGCCAGCCTGGCAACTGTGGAGCAGCAACCCCTTCCCTCTCCCTCTTCCTCCTCACATAAAATACAAACAGACCTCTTTAAGCATACAGGAGTTACATGGATACTATGCCAGCATGACTAAGATGAACCCAGGGATTTCATCCACCGCCAGTTGTCATTGATTCTGTGACTCCTCTATTACTCTGATGCAAAGGCTGATTTACACTGAAGTTTGCTCCAGCCCTGAATTTGTCCAACTCCAGTGAGTTCAGGGATTTCTTGGGATTATGAGCCAGAGCAGAAATTTGTGACTGATAAACTGAGCAGTAACGAGGAGTTCTTTTCATTTCAGGTCTTGAGGTCTCCTGGCTGGGTGGAGATGGTTTGCTCATCCAGTGGGAGAGGACATGGTATGTTGCAGGTCACAGGTATCATGTTCAGCTGAACTTTTTGGGGATCCAGCACCAACATTCTTAGAGCTGGGCCCCAGGGAGGAAGGCAGGACTGGTGTGACAAGCACCAGTGCAATGTCTCAGCAGATGTGCACAGCAGAGCATGGCAATGAGCAAGTGCTGTTTGCAGAGCATAAGGAGGAGGCAGGTTGGATTGTCATCTCCTTGGGCTGTACCTTGTGTGCTGGTTTAAGTGCAGTTATGTGCTGCCAGATTACTGGCAACAATCAGCTGCAGCAGCCTGGTCCTCTTCTCCACTGTCATCCACTGGTGGCTATGCAGGGCTATGAACTGGGAGTAAAATTCTCATCTCTCACTGGTGAATTCTGTCTCTCAGCCACCAAGTTCACTAGGCAGCTCAAAAGTAAGTTCTCAGCCTTTCCATATTGTGACTTCTTCCACTCCAAGTGCTACCCATGTAATCTCCTGCACATTTCAGAGCTACTTGAAACAGCTTCTTGCTTTAGTGCTTGCCAGATTCTCCCCCAGCTGCCAGGAAGAGAGTAAGCAGCCACTGCCTGTTCTACTTGAGAAATTCAACTGCCAAGTGGTTATTTACAGCGGGCAGAGGAATGAAAATGTTAAATGAAATCAATTGCTGGCAATGGGAAAAAAGGAAGGGGGAGGAAAAAACCCCAAACCCTTACAAAATCAGGATTATGCTGGCTGCAAGCTGCAGCCACCTTTAAAAGGATTGCAGACAACAAACAGCAAAATGCCGACGACAAAGCCGTGCCCGCATTAGCCCAGCCTGGTGCTGACTCTGACTTTTGTTTCTGTTTAATCTCCCTATTCTTGTCCACTTTGGTCCTTCTCTTGGCAGTGGATGGGGAGATGGAAGAGTTTTGGAAAGGAAGCTGGATTGTGTTAAAACAGTTGTTTCAATCCATTTCAACATCAGGCTCCCTGCCTGAATTTAACCTGGAGGTAAATGAAAAATTAAAAACTAAATGAGCCTTATCTCCCTGATGAACATTGAATTTTGCCTTAAAAGTGGAGGTATTTTTATTTCCCTTGACTTTTGCAGGGTGGAGGTGGTGGGAAGGTTACTGGGAGAGGCTGCTGGCTGGTTTAGTCTTGGCTGGATCACCACATTTTTTTAGGTGTCAATCCTTTGAAACATGGAAGCCTCAGGCTTCCCTGCTAAATTTCTGCAGAGACAAGTGAATCACAGCCTTGCATTGGGCAGTGTGGCAATTAATCAGCCATTAAGAAGGAAGACCTGCTGTCTTATAAACCAATTAGACGGGAACTGGTTGCTTGTGTAACTAATGTAGTGGGGCTGCTAGTAAGTTAAAGGCTCCTTGTGGAGAGAGGAGCTGAAATAAGTCTCTGTTACAGGGCTTTAAAGAACATGTTGAAACCTCCAGAGCACCAGATCTTCCTCTAAAACAGGAATCTCAATTTGCAGCCGTACTCTGCAGTAAACACTGTCCCCTCTGCTTGCCTTGCAGTTGGCTGAAGAAAGTATTTTTAACTCTTGATGATGAAGTGTTTTTAAAATTAGTTCTTTTTCTTAAATCCTCACTGTGTTTCTGGGCAGAGGTGGAGATGAGGAGGAGGATGCATGGGGGAGGGGGGGGTGTAGCTCCTGGAGACCCCCTCTGAGGCTGGGTATGAGAGGTGAGACAGCACCGCAGGCTGTTCTGTGCGTGCAGAGGAATGGGGTCGCTGAGGTCCAGATAACCCTGGAGCAGGATTTGGTGCACTCTCCATTAATGCAGCACCTTTTTAAGCTTGTTTGCAGGATGGGGGTGTTTTCAGGAGCTGGGCTGATGCCTTTGCATAGCGCTGGGTCTGTGCTGTTGTGGGGCAGCATTGCAGGCTGCAGGTGGGGCCCGTGTCATAGACGGCATGCTGTGTTATCTGTGGCTTCTGCAGGGGCTACTCCAGCAGCCACTGAAGCAAATCTCAAGTGTTTAGCTGGTTGCATCGGGCTTTCAGTTCTTGGCAGTTCTGCTAATGTGCTAATTTGAGCTGCTCTCTCTTGAGAACACTCTCGGTCTGTTGGCTGCCGAGCCAAATGGAGCAGGGGGCTGACCTCAGCCTGTTACCTGGGGCAGGAGCGTGGATTTTCAGCACAGCCCCGTGCTCTGTCCAGCCACCCTGTCAAAGGTCTGCAGGGGTGGGGTGGGGTGGCTGACCCAGCAGCAAGAAAGGAAGTGCTTTGGCGAGCAGATGCTTAAGCTGAGCCATTGGTTGCCTGTTGAAGATACTCTTTTAGGAGAGGTGTGATTGCCGTCGTTGGGCTGCTAAAGTAACAAGATGTATGTTTAAGTTTACCTAATATACTGTGTGCAGCTACTTAGGAACAGTACAAACTAGATAAATAAATCATGGCTTTGCTTCAGTCCCAGCAATGATTTTGTGTCTGCTCTGTCGTAACTCAGGGCCTCTTAATTTCCCTGGGAATGTGGGACACAGCGTTCACTTACCTTATGCTTGCATTTAACAGCATTCACGTGCAGAATTTTAACAGATCATTCTAGGCCAACCAAGGTAGCTGTTCCTAGTCCTTTTTTTGCAATTCTAGCAAGCAGGAATAATTTTAGAATAGGTCTGTGGTAGTGAGACTTTGTCTTTATAGCATAAAATGTTGAAAAGACACTTTATGGTAGAGAGAAGGATGCTGGGTGCACCAGCTTCTAGTTTTGGCTCTGAAACTTGCTTGCGACTGTAGGAAAGACACTCAACTTGTCAGAGCCTCTCTTGTCCTGGTTCCTCTCAAGGCATGATGTTTCTTTTTTTCATTTGTGACTTCTATTAAGCGTAGTGTTTGCATTTTTTGTGTAGTTACAATGGTTGGGAGCTTTAGCCTGCTCTGTCCACTGATGCTATCTTGTAGTAACCTGGGTATGTGGTGGCAACACAAGCCATGAAGGGCTGCACAGGTCAGAATACCAGTCTGTGACAATAAACAACCTTTGTTGAGCAAATTCTGCACTTTAGGGCTGATCCTGGCCCAACCACCAACTGGCCACATGATTTGTTATATAAATGCTCTGAGTTCGGGCACAGAGTGGCCTCTGCCTCTTCTTCCTTGCCCTGCACTTGTCATGGCCTCCAACTCCTGACCTAGCCCTCACTTAGGCCAGTGTCTCATCAGCCCTGGTTCAACAAATTTCAGCCTTACTAAACAGTAAGCGTGGGCTTACAATCAGTAGGTTGGTGTGCTTTGCTGAGTCAGGCCTTTAATTATGCCAAGCTTATGACAGCTCTGCATCCCAAATGAAAGATGCCCCTGTCATCCCTCCAGCCCTCAGCTCGTACCCAGGGAAGGTGCCCACTGCAGTTGAAAGGCACCTCAGCTGCAGTCCACTGAGCCAGTCCTCAAATTGAGTTTCAAATCATTAAGTGGAAAAGAAAATTTTTGTGACAAGTGATTTCCCTGAGCAGGTGACAAACTATAATGAAGCAGGGCGGTTTGGCTGGAAAGGTTTATGATAGCAGCTGTGTTCCCTTCCTCTCCTGTGAGCAATCTGGGCAGGAGAGGATTTGTGGAAAACTGTCCATGTCGCTGCAATGCAATGTCGCTTGTATGTCAGCCTTGGATTAACTTTCACAGTCTTTTCCCCAAAATGTTGCTGGAGATCCTTTGGGAACAAAAGCAGGATGGGTGACTAATTGCCATTTTGGTTGTACTGCTCTTCCTAGCAAAGTGTTTGATTGTGAAAAGCTTGTGAACAAATAGCACCCCTGGAAAATGGTATAATGTGAGGGCTCTCAGTTATTTAGCTGCACTGTTGCTCGTTATAGCTACACAATTTCTTCCTCCTGCTTTGGTTCTGTTCCTGCAGGACAGGCACAGCCAGTGCGTGTCTGCCACACCAGTGGGGCATTGGGTACAGGGCAGTGGGCATGACACAAACAGGCTCCTGCAGAGACTGAGCACTGGGCAGCTCATGGCCAAACAGAGCCCTTCCAGAACAGCAAGGGGATGTGATGCTGCCCCTCGTCGAGCCAAAGGAGAAAGGTGTGAACAAGGGCACCAGGATGGCTCTTCCAGCGTGGGGTGAAGTTTGGGTACAAGAGCACTGAGAGCTGAGGATGTTGCTCAGTGCAAGAGCTGCTGCTGACAGCAGGATGCTGGGGCAGGGCAAGCAGTTGCTTATCTTGATGTGCAGGTAGCCAAGTGTGACAGATCATGGCCATAACACTTGGGAGAGAGGTGCACAGGCTGAGGAGTAGGCTGTCCTGCCTGAGCAGTGTGCAGGTGTCCTGGCAGGACAGTACCTGGCTGTCTTTAATCTCACTTTTGTGTTGTGTAGATACCTAGGCAAGAGATCTCTCTTGTCTGGGGCAGAGACATAGGACAATGGTGCTTAAACAGGCAATATTCATAGCACACAGCTAGCCAAGAGGTTTCTGAGGTTTTCCTCTGAGGTGGTGGGTGCCTTGTTAGAGGTGAGGCTTGGAGCACTGCAGGCCAGCTGCTGCTGATCTCTTTTTTCCCCCTGATTGCTGGTTATGCAGTGTGTGGGTGGGTTGTTTTTTTCTTAGTACAATGTCAACTGCTGGCTGAGCAGTGCTGGGGTTTGTGGAAGGGTTATGTGCTCTTGTGGGGGTGCAGCCAGCTCTGCCCAGGAGGACCAGGCGTGTTCCTGGGGAGCAATCCTGTTCTGCAGGTGCACTCACCTGTTGCAGAGGAGCCTGATCTCTGCACTGCCTTCTTGGGGTGAGCTGTTCAGGACCAACCCCGCACCCTCTGGGCTTATACTGGTGCCTGCTTAATGGGATTTCTTCCACAAAAGGGTAGTGATGGATCACCCAGGCTAGACACTGCTGTCTAAAGCCACCAGCTGCTGGCCTTCAGGACAGTTGTATTTATACCTTGGAGCAGGTGTTGAATTCCTGATGCATGGAGCAGTGCTGAGCTGGGAGCTGTTGGTCTGGTCTGCTGTCCATCCTACACTAGGCTGAATTATTGAGCTGTCCCTGCCTCCGCTGCTCTTATGCAGGTTGGAATCTCCAGCAGCAGCACAGAGCTGGGGAGGGGTGGCTGAGGCCCTCAGTGTGTTAATGAGCCTCATTGCCTTAATCAGTCTCACCTGGGACTCATTCCTACTCCCCCAGCTTCAGGAGCTTCATTTGAGCTCAGGTCCCTGTGTCTTCCTGAGTTGTGTTGGAGCATTGTCCCTGTTGCCTCCTGGGTGTACCTCAGACCCAAGTTTCAGAACTGCAGCTCTCTCTGGCTGTTTCTCCTGGATGGACCTTGGAGTGACAGCATCCTGGTCTCTGGCCCTTTTCTCCCAAATGGACTTTGGACCTACACTGCAGGTAACATTTAGAGCTCTATCTCTGGCTCTTTCTTGCTCTTGCCTGAGCAACAAGGGTGGACCTTGCCCCTGCCTTGTCACTTCACCTTGCCTGGGGCTGTCCAAGGCAAGGACCTATCACCACCCAGCCCTGCTCAGACTTGTTGGGACTGTGTCAGAGTGGTGAGGACTGCCCTGTGGTTCCTGGTTTGTGACCTGCACAGAGGAGCCCCACTCTTAGTGCTCTCTGGCACCAGGTTTAGTCTTGTGGGTGTAACATCAGTGCTGCTGTTGAACCTTTAAGCAATCCCATGGTCTGATTTGAAAATTCACTGTTCTTGAGCTTCCACCTTCAGAGCTCTTCTTGGTCCCTTCACAGGTTTTCTGGGCAGTTGGTGTTTGCAGTGTGGTATGAAGAGGTTGTCCTGTTCTGGTTGAGAGGTGTTGCCCAGGCAAAGAAAGGGTTGAAGATGTTATTTAAAGGGGTGCCAAAGATTTAATGTGTGTGCTGGGAATAGAGCAGAAATAATTTCTTGGAAGCACTAGGTATGCATTGCACTGCTGTGCACACAGGAGTCCAGCGTGGACAGGGGGAGGGATCATCGAGAGTGAGTAAGGCCAGCTGGAGACACCAGAAGCCTTTTAAAAAGAGCTTGAAAGCAACACAAAACCCAACACACTTGCATATTCCAAGCAATGCACGTAAGCAAGACTCACTTTTACATTTTTCAGAGCAGATTAGCGATTTTCTAATTAGGGAAAGAGCCGAATATTGAGCACTGAAATGGATAAGCGACTTAAAAAGAACACAGAAAATCACAAAGTGAAATCACTGAAATCAGCCTTGTCTCCTTGCCCTCCCTCATGCTTGGTCTGCTGTTTATCTTGGCAAATAGGGGGGGAATAAATTCCCTGGAGGTGGCACATACATTCTGGTACCTGAATGCATCAGGTATATCTGTGCAGGGAGTTAAAAGCCCTAAACTTCAGATTTTTGAGTCAGTCTCCTGGACCTGCAGAAGTATGAGCAGAGCTGCATTCTGGGCTGGTGCTTGGGCTGGCTGTTGTACCAAACAGCAGCTGTTTGCTAAATTTTGATCTGGATCTGGCCCTGGATTAAGGAGACCCCAGTTAGTTGAGGGTTGTTTGGCCCTTTGAGAGGTTCGGTGTTTGGCTTTTTGAAAGAGCAGGATGCTGCATTGGTTGTGATTCTGAAATGAGTTCCTGGGGCAGCTTCCTCATAGATGTCACAAAATACTCTGAGTTAGAAGAGACCCGCAAGGATCATAGAGTCCAACTCTTAAGTGAATGGCCCATATGGAGATTGAACCTGCAATCCTGGTGTTACTAGCACCATATTCTAACCAACTGAGATCATCTCACAGTCATTGCTGCCAGACGCAGATCTGGAAACCCAAAATCTTGTTGGCCTCGTGCTAAAGACTCATTCTGCTTGTCAGGCCTGAAACCCTTCGCCTTTCCATGCCTTGGATTATCTACAATGTGGGGTGCAGCCTGGGTTGGTGTCTGGGCTTTGGAGGGGCCAACACAAAGTACTCTGGAGGGGTGCAGAAGGCAGTTTACACCAGAAATTCTTTTTTAGGCTCTTGTTATTCCAAAAAATAAAGCCAAGGGACTGTTATGAACCATAAGGCCACGGGGCAGGGAGTGTATCTGGCTGTGCACAGAGGCAGCACTCGCACGCTGCAGCCACTGCTGGACCATAAATAAATGTTAGTGGGCACTCTCTCTCCCAAAGCACCTATCACTGCTGCCATCCATGTGGAAAGAGGTAAGTAAATAGATTCTTGGATTGTCTTAAAGGCAGAGGGAATAGGATAGGATCAGTCTATTGGATTTGTTGAATAAACTACGAAAAATAAGATATAATTCTCTGCAGGCGCAGGGTAATGGGCTATGTTGTATTTTGCATTTCAAGCACCAGAGCATTCAAACCAAGCTGTCAAAAACTGGTGGGCTTGTTTGAATTAACCAGGGCTTGAGCTGGGCACAATATTTTTATGACTTATTTATGCTCCAGTAGAATTTATGCCTGGTTGCAGCACATGTGGTGTGCTCTCTGCCCCACAGTGCTTACAACAGGAATTACATACTGAGGACCCAAAAAGCTGCTTTGGCATTTTCTGAAAAGCTGACCATGCCATCAGTGGTGTCCCAGAGAAGGGAGGGTAGCTTGCTGGCTGGAAGCTTCTGGTGTAAATCCAACTAAGCTCTCTCCTGTATTTTAATCAAAACTTCCATCCAAAAGCCATGCATCAGCATGACTTGTTTTGTTGGTTGCTCCACAGAGGTCAAGACAACCCCTTCCTCTCTGGCCTCTTACTCCTTGTCTGGTCAAGATGCCCAGGTGGTAGGATGTTACAACCCAGAAAAAACCAGTGTTGTGCTGTCATTGATGCCCTTCTGTGCTCTGCTAACACAAGAACATTGGCTCTTGGGGTTTGCCCTAAGAGGGTATGAAGTGTCAGGGAAATACTATGTGCCCTTTCCTTTTAAATGGGGCCTTTGTACTGGCCTTGAAGATAGGTAAGAGGGATTTGTGCATTCCCTGACAGCTGTGGGGAAGCAGAAACTTTTCATTCCATTCTCTAGATGAAGATCAGAGGTTGTGAGATGAGAGAGGCTGGCAGTGGAACAACCCACAGGTTAATCGTGGAGCTGGCATTTGGGGGATCCAGCTTCAGTTCCTCCAGGCTATTTCTAGGTATTTAGCCAAAAGCAAACACAGAGAGAAACTGAAGCACACAAAAACATGAGAAATGATCAGGCCTGCAGCAGGCTCTTGCTTTAACTCTGAGCCATCTAAAGAAATATCATTATATCCTATGAATTGTGTTGCAGTTAGAAAGCCTTTGCAGTGCCTCAGCAGTTGCCTTGCATGCATACAGAGTACATTGCCCTTATGATATAGATAATATCTTCTGGCTACTTTTAAATTAACAGAGCCTCAGAAAGCTGTAAATTCACTGTAGTGTTCATTCCTATTTCCTCCCCCCAAAATATCTTGATAATTGGAGATTTCAGCTGCATGGAGGGACTCTGGAGGGGGGAGGGCAGCTGTGGCTCAGCTGTGCTATTGGGTGTCCCTCACAGCCCTTCCCAAGGTGTGTTGCAGTCACCTGGCACCATGAGTAGGGCTCTGCTGGCCTTGACTGACCATCAGAAGAGGTTGTTGGGTCAGTAATGCAGCAGGACTGAACAAAACCCATCTCCCCTGAGCTGCAGCCTCTCCTCTGTAGCTGCAGCAGCCTGTCCTGCCAGCCTGCTGCCCCAAACCTATGGGTGTTCATTACACATTTTATCTCTCTTAATAAGTAAAATAAGCTTGTGCTCATTCCCTGGCTCTGAAGACAAGTGGCATGGCATGGCTCATGTCCTTGTAGCTTGCATGGCATTTCCCCCAAAGCAACTAACTTCACCTGGGCTGTCTCTCTGCCAAAATACCCTGTCCAGTCTGCACCATGACTGTTGGTCAGCTCTGCTGTGGATGGTGGTGGGGCAGTGCTGTGGTTCCCTTTGGTTACTGGTGTAGAAAGAGCCAGCAAGCCTCCTGAGTTGGTAGGGCAGGGTGGGCATCTGCACATCAGTGGGAGAACATGCCCTTGTGGCTGGCACGCAGGGCTGGGGCCATCCAAAGGTGTTTCCCACCATCTGTGGGGACCTTGCGCTGTGAGGATGCCCAGTGTCATTTTTCTCCAGTGGCTGAGATGCTGCCTGGCAAAACTCGGGAGAAATGCAGCAGGGAGGAGCTCCAGCAAGGTCTCACCACCTTTGTCAAGTAGCAGCCAACTTGCCTCTCAGTGCCCAGGCAGGAAATAAACTTGCTAAATGAGTATATTTACTGCAAATGAATTTGTACCAAATCTTGTATGTGCAGCAAAATCCTCTTAGATGAGCATCTGATAAAGGATTAAAACTATTAAATGATTAAAAAATCCCCTCTGCCAAATGGTGAAATGTACAGATTATACGGTGCTTTGTTGTTTTGTTTTTCCCCTTGGCTTTGCTATTCCCACCCTCCTTGCCCTGTTTGGGAAGAGAGGGAGAAAGGGCTCTGCTGCATCTCCCTGAGGCACAGGGAGGTGCCAGGGAGGCTGGCAGTGCTGGGGGAGCAATGGTAAACTCCATTACCCTGCAGTAAGAGGGAAAGGTCCCCAAAATCTTTCTCATCTACAGGCTGCATCCTGCTTTTCAGGAAAGCAAATGGATTCCGCCTTATTGTGGAGAGCTTTCCTCATGGTAAAAACTATGCCCATTGGGAGGCTCCTGGGAATTTGGAAGCCAAAACTGGTGAAGTTGAGGAACAAGACTAAACCCTACAGGAGGCTATTCCAGGCAGGGTAACATCTCAGAGGAGTCTTCATGTCCTACTAGTAGTCCTCTCCTTAGGCAAAATAGAGGAAGGACTGGTTTTGGGCAGCTCCTGAGCTGCTGTGTCTCTGGTCAGGAACATCCATGCCCACAGGTGGGAGGATCATCAGTGTTTCAGCTCTAGGACGTGTCACCTTCCTTGGTGAACTTGTCTGCAGAAATGTTCTGGAACTCAGCAGCTCCCTATGATTTGTATCACCTGTGTTGCAGGTAGTGGCAGGTGACCTCAGTTATGGTGGGTGGCAGCAGGGAAGTGTCAGGCCATGTCTCCTGTCAGAATGTCATTTGACTGTGATACCTGCATGTCACTGGTCTCCTTTGAGTGTGCAGCCAAGTATTCAGGGCTTGCTTAGGAGTTCTTAGCCCACAGTTCTAAGGCAATAATTGGGACAGGAATCAAAGCCCCGATATCAGAGGAAAAGAGCTGAATATTCTGTTCTATGAGGGGTCCAGGTAAAACTCCTTCTGATGCTTGTCATGTTCGCAAGGCTCAGGTGTGTTTTGTCCTCACCGTGAACTAGAAGGTGTGAGAAGACTCCCTTGCTATGGCTGGGTAACTCCTGCTAGCCCTGGGAGAGGAAGGCTTGGTGGGAAAAGGGATAGGGACAGGGTACAGGCTGCTATTATAACCCTGAATGTTGAAATGAGACTGAAACATTGGGCCTTTCTGGTGTGAAAAGAGCTCTGCTTTGGGCATAGCAGAGCCAGGACTTCCCTTGGGCTGTCTGGGCTGTGCTTTGTGCTGTGGAGTTGGACCCCACCAGCCAAGGGCTGCTGCCTAAAGTACCTGTTTCCTTGGTGTGCTGGGCACAGGCACTGCTCTGTGGAGGATGTTTTGGGGTCAGGCTGGATGAGATAACTGCTTCATTAATGTAACCCTGATTAGGCAGTCAGGGACCGCATCGGAGTCCAAGTTATTAGGAGCTGTCAGCAGCCGAGCGTTCAAGTGGAAGGATGGGAGAGGAGGAAGGAAGAGCCAAAGGGGCTGTAGCAGTGGTGGTGTCAGCTCAGTATTTATGAGGGGAATAAGCCTCTGGTGTTTTATGGCCCATAAGATGCTGTTTTCTCTGGGTCTGTTTGATTAGATAGGATTATCTCAAGGACTCGAATGGCACATCATTGATTTCTGCTCACTTTCATGGGGACATTGAGCAGTCCTGATCTATACCCCCTGGTTCCAGAGTGCTGAGAGGGGACACAGCCACTGCTGGCCTGTGCCAGGAGGGGCTGTTTGGAAGGGTGCACCCCTTATTTAGCCTGACTCCATTCCCCTGCTCTCCTGTGCTGTGCCCTCTGATTTGAATGCTTTGGGGCGATCATTCGCTGTCTCCCAAAATCAAGAGCTGGTACAATGATTCTGTCTCCTTGATGTTTCAGGGAGAGTTGGACAAGGGCAGGAGAGGAGACAGGAGAGGAATTTAGCAGCTCTGAGGGGGTGACCAAGAAGACCAAAGGGACATGGTTTCTAGCTGGTATAGCACTGTGGGAACGAGTCATGGTCAGAATCATGATGAGGTAGGGACCAGATTTAGGATTATTGGGCAGGTGATGGGTTTTCGAGCTTCCTGTGCTCAAACTATTCATTACCCATGTGGGAATCTTGTAAAAATCCTATCCCAGGTACCAAACCCTCAGAAACCCGTCCTTGTGGGTGTCAGGGTACTTCAGGTAAGGGCAATGTGGCACTGGCAGCAATGTCAAGCCTGACCAGAGAGAGTCAAAGTATTTAAAGGCTGCAGCAGAGAGCAGGCTCCCTCATTTCCATGTTGTAGCTGCTGGCAGAATCCTGAAATGAGATGGTAAATTGCTTTTCTAGCTCTTGTCCATATAGATTGGAGGCTGAGGGGTTACAGAGCTGGCTTTTCCAACTGGGTTACAATCTTCTGGCCATGAGCAGAGGGGGATCTTTGTGCTGCAGAGAGCAGGGCAGGAGAAAAGGGAGCGTAAGGACAGACTTTATCCTGGCCCATTAGACATGGGAGAAACCATCTTCAGCAGCATTGCAATCGATTGCTGTGAGGAGAATTGCAGAATATTTTGTGTTGTTTGGCACATGAGGTTGAAGGCAAGGACAGCATGGAGATGTGGGGGCTTGAAGGGACTGGAGAGGGTTTGAACAGTGATCTTTCTGGAAGGATCCTGCTTGTGTTTTGGTTCCTGCTTGCCTCAAGGCAGTCACCAGTGGGTGGGTTATTTCTGCCTCTTCCCTATACCTGGGGGACAGTGACTTGTGAGCAGAGGAGCATCCTGAGCTGGGGACCACCAGTGAGAACAGAGAGGGTGTCTGCAGGAGAGGCTGGTGTGAGCTGCCAGGGCTGGCAACACCTCTGGGTGTCTCTAGTGAAGTTCAGTGACTGTTCCACTTGTTGTCACAGAGCAGAATAACTTAACAGGCTTGGGGGCTCTAAAAGCACTGTCCTTGTTATCCGGTCTCCTCTGGAAGCAGAGCCAAGGGAGAGCTGGGAAAGAGGAGCAGAGCACCCACGGCATGGCAGAGCAGGGATGTGCGTGGCAGAGGTCTCCTGGGATGGGGCTGAACTGTGGGGGCACAGGAGCTGGTGCAGGCAGATAGTTGTGATGCTGCAGTGCAATTTGGGGCCATGGAGTGAAGTATGGAGGAGAGGGTGGCAGAACCACTCAGACCCTGGGGATAACTCTTCTTCCCTTGGAAACTGCATTCCCTTTAACCTTCTGGTTTTGTTTTTTTGAAAACCTTTGAAACCTTTTCTCCCCAGTTCTGTGAAACAGAGATGCTGGTTTTTTGTTGGGCTTTTTGTTGGGTTTTTTTGTTTTATTTTAATTCAGGGGAAGTGCTAGCATTCAGCTCCTGCTGGGAAAAAAAGTGCTGGAGCCCAGGGCCTGCTGGTCCCTGCTTGTGCTGTGCCCTGATTAGCAGCTTGTGCTGGAGCACATCAGCACAGGGGGCTGCGCTGCTCAGGAAGCAATGGAGAGAGGGAGGGGACCATGGAGATTTCAGTCCTCTCTTTGAGCAGCCTTTGCTGCCTGGTTTGGCAGTGCTGGCAGGGCATTGGGGCTGCACTGCATGCTGCTGGCTCTGCCATGTGTGCTGCCTGCCTGTGCCCTGCTGGTTTGCCTTGGCCTGACCTACCTTTCCCAGCTAGTTCTGCTGCCTGAGTTTCTTTAGCCTCTCTTCCTATAACGGAGGCATGAACACAGGTTTCCCCTGCCCTCTGCCTGTCTCCCACATAAGCAGAGAAACTGGTTTCTTCCCTCAGGTAATGCTTGGGATGTTGCCCAGGCATTTCTCCTGATGGTGTTCAGAAGGTGGGGCTTGGATTAGACAGAGGGAAAAGAGTGGACAGATTGGGAACAAAGCTGAACCCTGCCAAACTCATTTCATGAAGGCCCTCAAGGTGCTATTGGCAATGTCCAGCCTGTCCTACCCCTTTGGCGTTGGCTGAGGAACATCCAGGACTTGCCACTGCAGTAGTAAAACCTCATCTTAGGCTCCCAATCAACCAAAGCTGTTTTTTTCTTCCCTGAAGTCTGGAGGCAGTAAAAGCAGCTGCCAGACTATTTCAGCGTTTGCAATGTAAGCCCAGAGCTCTGATGGACACCAGGAAGCCTGCATCCCAGTCCTGCAAGAAAGTTCTGTCCTCAGGGCTTGAAATATTAATCTGTACAATCATTTACTCCCATCCACTGGGACTATTTGCTACCATTAGTACTAAAAAAGGTCCTATGGCAACTATAGGCCACCTCCTCCTCGCTCCCACTTCAATAATGAAACACTCCCTTCTCTCTCCATCCTGAAGAGTTTTAATCAAATAAACCTGGCACACATGCCCCTGAAAGGAGGATACTCTCTGTCAGCCAAAATCTGTGTCTGTTCCATTTTCTTCTGATTTAATTTTCCAGAGATTAAGATCCTGCTCATCCCCACTCTCAGAACTTGGCTGCCTCTGTTTTGTTGGTTGGTTTTACTCTGGCAGGTTTTTCCTTTCGCGGTGGCTTTGTTTTGCAAGCCCTGAAACCCCAAGGGCGCCAATTCCTGGGGACTCAGCGGGCTGTGAAATCGAGAGGGAGCTGTGCCTTCCCCACCTGGCACCATCTCGCCTGCTCTTGCATTTCCCGCCTGGACTGGAGGTTGTTGTCTTCCTCCAAAGGGCTTTGGCGTTGCTGCTGAAGAGCATTTCTGATGTGAATGTTTTTTCCCATAGCAGGGGGCTGTCTCCTGGCTGCTCACTCCACTTGCTCTACAGAAGGGTGTCTGGCTTTGCTGCCATCTTTTGTTCAGCATCTACATGTAGCCTTAATGGCAGTAAAAGTTTCACCCTCTTGTGCTAAAGACTCCAGAGTGAGTCCCTCAGTCCTGTGTTCAGGTGGCTTTTGAATATCCTCAAGGAGAGAGATCCCACAACCTCTCTGGGCAAACTCTACCAGTATTTAGTCACACTCTCAGGTAGGAGGGAGTGTGTGTGTGTGTGGGGGGGAAATCAAGTGTTTCCTTATGCTTTGATGGGTCCTCTTGTGTTTCAGTTTGTCTGTTTCTTCTTGCCTGGGTAAGAATCACTGGGCAGCACTGAGAGGAGCCTGGCTCTGTCTTCTTCACACCCTCCCTTCAGGTGTTTTTAGACTCTGCTAAGATCCCTCCTAGCCCTCCCTTCTCCAGGCTGAGCTGTCTCAGCTCCCTCAGTCTTCCCTTGTATGTGAGATGCTCCAGTCCCTTAAACATCTTAGTGGTCCCTTTCTGGACTTTCTGCTGTATTTCTGTATCTCCCTTGTACTGGGGATCCCAGACCTGGACCCAGCACTCCAGGGATCACCTTCCTTGATGTGCTGGCAGATCTTCCTTAGGCAGACCTGGGTACCATTGGCTGTCTTTGCTGCAGGGGCACATTGCTGCCTCATGGTCAACTTGCTGTGTGCAAAGGCCCCCAGAACCCTCTTGTGCAAAGGAAATGAGTAAAGGTCCTATCTTTCAAAGCCTGTATTTAAGTCACTGGCACAGGTTGCCCAGAGAAGGTGTCGATCTTCTGTTCCTGGAAGTGTTCAAGGCCAGGTTGAATGAGGCTCTGAGCAACCTGGTTTATAGAGAGGTGTCCTTGTCCATGGCTGGGGGTTGGAACGAGGTGACCTTTAAGGTCCCTTCCAATCCAAACCATTCTGTGATTCCATGATTAATGGTGGAATTAATAGATTCATACCTCTCCCTTCAGAGTGTGCCAGTGCTTGACTGCACCCTCTTCCCATTGGCTTGGCAGACTGAAGGGGTTTAGCTCCTACAAAGTGTGGGGCTGTTGGTCTTCAGCCTGGAGCTCCCTGTGTTCCCCAAGGTATGTTTGATGCAGGGAAAGCTGCCCATTTGGGGGAGTATTCTGTGTTTGTGCCAATAGAAGGGAAGCACCCCTAAAGCTCACTCCCCTCACTGGCCTCTGAGTGCTGGGTTTTTTATGAGGAGACTGAAACACCCAAATATTTCCAGTGCTCTTTGCAGGCTGTGCAGATGTCTGGGGTCAGTGGTGACAAATTATGTAGATTCCTCCCCCTTCCCTCTCTCCTTTCTCATTTCCATTATCTGCCTTTTGTAGAGGCTGTAATTTATTGCATTTTGCAACCTTGTAATTTATGGCTTTTTTATAATTCTTTCCAAGCTTTCAGCAGTAACAGCTCCATGTACCCCAGTGCATTTCATTGTCACACTTGAGGCTTTCCCACCTCCCCCTGCACTACCACTCTTTCTTGTAACTTGCCTGTTTACTTGCTAAATTATTATTGTGCACTCAATAAAAATTGCATTTAAAAAGTGATAACTGAAATGACATTTAACATGGAAAGCACTTAAGCATAATTACACTATATGCATTGCATCATTTTGTGACAGTTAATAAAAAAAATATCTGAACAGGGTTTTTTGTTGTTTGAGGCTGTAGAGAGTGAGTGCTGGCATTTCATCACTTCTAGAAATGTGGTTTTTATTTTCACTGGAGGACTTTGTCCTGGGATTTTTCTGTCTCCTCCTCCCTTGATCGTACCACAGGTATCCTGTATCTGATGCAGCAGCACAGGGTGAGGAAGTTGGCCCTGGCATTCCAAGAGGTTAAAGCTGGCACAGTGTGCTCAGAGTTTGATATGGTTTATTTCCAACTGGAAATTTTGGGAGAGTGAGTTTGTTTGAGTCAGTGACTTGAGCAGACTTGCTGCAGAGTTGCTTTTGTTGACACCTGGGCTGTGGGAAGGGAGAAGGGAAGGAGGTGACAGCCCCTTGATTGTGGAGACTGGGGTGATGGTGTCAGCATAGCTTTGGCCCCAGGTTGAGCCCTACAGGGATTTCTTTTGAAGGAAGCTGCTGCTGGCTGTAGCTGAGAGCTAAACAGTTAATGTCCTTGCTTTAACTGTCCAATGACTTGTACAGAAACAGGGCGAGTGTGCCAACCCCTCGTGACCCCGTAGCTCATATCCTCACTGATATGACTACTTGATTATTAGATTACCTGCAAATCACAGCTCCTTGACCATCTGCTGTGTGAAACTCCTCAGCTCAACCCCAGCATCTGTCCAGCCTGGCCATGCAGGCTGTGCTGAATTCCTGAGCAGATCAGCCCAGCTTCCTGGGCACAGCTTCTTCTGCTGTGCTTTGTTCTGTCCTTTTGCTACCCACGTGCTGTGGAACTTTGGTGTATGAAATGCTTCAGGGGCGATCCTCATGCCTTGCCCTTCTTCCCTTCTCCAGAAAGTGTGCTGAGCCTGGTCAGTCAGTCATAAAGGGTGCAAACTTTAACCTGCCAGATATCTGCTGGGAGCTTCATACTGCAGAGAAGAGGCAGTCAAGGAGGTTCCTGGAGTGTATA
>JAWWEV010000024.1:16274445-16293197 GCA_035583235.1 Hafferia zeledoni | reverse complement strand
GCCATGATCTAGTAAATGGACTAGAGTTGGACCAGGGTTGGACTCGATGATCTCTGAGGTCTTTTCCAACCCAATCGGTTCTATGATTCTAAACCAGCACAGTAAATCAGGTCCTTTTCTCACATGGGGAACTACAACTGGAGACGCAGATCAGACAGAGGTTCTGCATGACCAGGTTAGTCTCCCCCACAGGAACTGTGGTCTCCTCCTTCTGGGAGCCCTGAGCTGCTTGGAAAAGGGGTGAGGGCTGGTGGACCTCTTTATGCACCTCAAGTAAGGTGAAGAGACAAGAACAGGGACCCTGAGGATCAGGGCACAGGAAGATCTGAAAAAGCATTTGAGATGTAGTGAGCAGATGACAGGAGCCACAGTGCTTGACATTTCCAGGCTGTGTGTGAGGGATTTTTGGAGCAAGCCAAGATAGACACTACGTGTTTCTGCAGTTTGGGGGAGTGATCTTCAGGAAGTGGTCTGTGGCAGGTTTGAATACTGGTCCATGAACTGGAAGGGTTGTGGATACATGGAAATATGAGACAGGTAGGAGAAAATGGGAGCAAGCCTTTATTTAAAACAGGAGGGCAGGGGGGGAAGACCCACCAGTGAGAACATTAGTGTCCATGAGCAAACTCCCCAGGGAGTCTGGAAACATCCTGTTGCTTTCCTGTGGTGGTGTTGTGACTTGCCCTTCAAGTTAATAAACTGTTAATCACTTTATGGGTCATTTAATTCAAAATATTCACCACAGCATTTTAAGGTTCAGATAAAGGAGGTTTGTGAACTCAGACATTTTTTCCTCTTTCTTCAAAGGCACACATAACTAGAAACCATGCAGAGGTCGTAATAACTAATATAGCTTGGAAAGGAATCTCCTGGGGAGATTACTCTGTGCTTTTTCAAGGGGGGAAAGGCATTTCTAGTTACTTTTTTTTCTTTTCTATGATTTTTCTGAGTTGAGCTTAACAAAAAAAATGTGTTGATAAAATCCTCATCTGCTTGACAATCACGCCCATCTGGGAACTACTTGGTGTTATCTTGGCTTAATTCATTAGTAAGAATAAAAAAAAAGACATTAAAAATGGACATCTCTATTGAGAGCACTTAATTCTTTGCAACAAGAGTCAATTATGTCCTATTGAGTAAGCCCGATGCAGAACCACTTACTTGTGAAATTCCTCAGCCTGATACCTGGGAAAATAAAGTGGAAGGAGGGCAGAACCCTCCACTTGCAGATGTGCAAAATGCCTGCTTGCCATGGACTTGCCCATCTCCTGAGCAGGGGGTGGGTTGCAGGGGCTGGAGACATGGATGTCTGTGATCTGCAGCCTGCGTCTGTCGCAAAGAGGGAGGAGACCCGTTCTCCTGTGAGCTCAGCAAGTGGCTGGCAGCTCTCTTGATGGTTTTATGGCCGAGAGTTTGCTTCCCTCCCCAATTGCCCTTGTACTTCACAACAGCTCTGCAGCTCCTGGGGTAATAGGGCTGAATGCTCCTGCAGTGCGTGGTGGAGGATGTTCCTGTGCTGTGCACACTCTGCTCTCACAGGAGGAAACACTGGGAGTTGGTTTGTTTTGCTTCTGGTAGGGGGCTGTATTGGGCCCCTCTGAGGTGACTGCATGTTCCCTGACTGCCTGTGCAGGTGCTCAGGGGGAGCCCCTCACCACGGGGTCTCAGTGCCTTGCTCAGGTGTGGAGCTGAGTGTGGGTTTGGTATTGAGAACTGCTCTCTGTGTATAAGACCACCTGTTTTAGTCCATGGGATGTTGCTGAGTTTCTCATTTCAGTGAGAATTAATTCCAGCAGCCCTGTTGCCTGTGTTGCCCAGGAGATGGGGTGCAGGTCCCTCCTGACGGTGTCAGCTGTGGCACCCGGTGTGCCAGAAACATGGCATCGATCACTCGGGGCAGGGGGTTTTCTGATGCTGTTGGTAGTTCTGGTGAGTTGGATGAGGAGACATATACAATAGGAAAGGGAATGGCACTAAAAGGAGAAGCAAATTGTGAAGCCAGTTTCCTGCTGCACTTTTGGTAGCTGAAATTTAGTGATACTTCAAGATGTATATTGATTGTCCAAACACACAGAGATATATGTGGTCTGTATAATCATCTAAGTTTTATTTATGGCACAAACCCAAGTCAGCACTATTATTTATGAATATAATTGCAAATCCACTTTTCTATTATGTGATCAACTAAACTGCACTGCAAAGCAGCCTTGGGGGTTGCCCAGCCTGGAGTGAAGTGACACATTTGAGGGCTGTGGGAGTGAGCAGGGTACTACTGCCACGCTGTGGGGCTCCATCCATGATGTGCTGGGATCAGGAGAATAAGCTACAGAATACACCCATAACATTCAGAACATGAGGCAGAATTCTACAGCCTCCAGAAAAGATAGTTTTCTTTTTAGAACTCGCACCCTAGTTTTAGGAGAGAAGTTATAAAGTGGCATTAAAAAACACCTGCTGCGTCACCATCACGTCTCACCGTTTGAGTTTAAATGTCTCATCTGAAAAGTTCCCAACCAGGTTTCCTTTCAAGCAATTGAGGCTGCTTGGGTTTCATCTTTTGCTGCTGCTGTTTAGAGCAATGCTAATTAACATTCTGGGCAAAGGAGCGGGGAAGGGAAATGCTTATGATTTGTAAATGCCACTTTGCTCTTCTGGCACCGTCCCTCAGGGGAGAGGATTTTTTCTGTCTTGTTCTTGTCTTCCCCTCCACAGTCTTGGAGTAAAGCTGATGGTTGGGCACATATTTTGCCTTAAGCATATGCATAACTTTCCACTGTGTGCACCTGTGTAATGGTGGGTGAATCTGTGTGGATGTGAGGGGACCTGTGTGCGTGCAGAGCACGGACGTGCTGCTCGCAGTGTACGGGAGCCCGTGGCTGCTGCGTGTGAGCCTTTTCCAAAGGAAGAGGCATGTGACAGGCTTGTCCATGCTACTAGTTCCCCTCTTCCCTTGATGATAAGCTACGAGGAAATGGGGATGAAATCAGAAATTGGCAACATGCTGTCAGGAGGGATTAATTTCTGTCCCTGATTAACTTTATGCTGGAACAGCAGGAGACTAATGCTTCACCGTATATGTTGCCTGATGCAACCTTTTCTTACTCCAAATAGATATGGATCCACCCCTGGTCCTGCATTCCCCTTGTATTTTCTCACATGTGCCAGGGCTGTTGCTCTGGATGCATAATGACAGGTCCCATATATGTTTCCTAATGCTGATGGAAAGTACTGAAAAAAATCTGCCATTGCTTTGTGAGGTCTGGCTTGAGCCCTTGCAAGAGTTTTGTTTCTGCTTGTAGAAGCTTTAATGTGACGGTCAGTCCCTAGAGATTCTTGGTGGAATATTAATATTCTCCACTCCTGTGCTGCCTTTCCTCTGAGGATTCCACAACGCTTTGCAAAAATTAACGATAAATTCTTTCAAAGTGGGAGGTCAGTGAGACCATGCAGACACAGGAAGGTGATTTGCCAACAATCACGCAGGCAGCTCAGTGCTGTGCCTGTGGCAAAGGGGGAATACAGACTGAGTCCCCTCTCTCAGCCACGAGTGCCAGACAATTGCTCCCTACCTGAAGCTTAATTAAGATCATGGCTGTCATAGGGAGAGTGCAGGTGTGGAGCCCAAATAGCACTTTGTACCTACAGCCAGTGCTGAGGCAGAGCTGTGTGGGGAGCTGTGCCTGTACAGGACAGATGGGTCTGGAGCTTGACCCTGTGTTTGTGAGTGTGTCTTTGTGTGCAGAGGGGGATGACTGGGACTAGAGCCCTCAAATATTAGGAAGGAACTGGAGAAGGAGAGGACAAGGCAGGTGGGGATTCAAGTGTGTCCATAGATGTGTGTGATGGTGGTTGAGCAGATCTGAGTGAGCACTTCTGGCTGCTCTGGGAGTTCTGGTTTCCCTGGCCCAGCTCTGGCTTTCACACTGTGGGTACTTCCCTCCACCCTGTTATTCCTGGGGGCAGTGGGGATTGAGTTCTTCCCCACTGTGGGACAGCCCTCCTGCAATCTTAGCAGTGTACATAGGCAGAGTTTGTTGGCCAGTAGGAGTGATGCCAGGATTGCAGAGCATTGTGCTGCCTCCTCCTTGGCCATATGGAGAGCACAGAAAATCACAACCTCTGTATCCAGGGTTTGCAGAATCTGGTATGTCTGGCCCCATATGGGAAAAACAGCCTGCTCTGTGTTCCCTGCCCTGAACCTGTAACATCTCTCAGTGAGTCACATCAGTTTTATGGATCAGCTGTATTTGCCTCGGTCTCTCATGTTGAGTATCACCTTTCCAAGGGCTGAAGCTGACTTGTTCTGGCTTCCTCTGACCAGGGAATAAAGTAATGACTTTCTCACAGGCTGACCTTTTAGTGCTTAAAGAGCCTCCAGGAGAGCTGGAGAGGGACTTTGGACAAGGGCATGGAGTGACAGGACAAGGGGGAATGCCTTTAAACTGACAGAGGACAGGGTTACATTAGATATTAGGAAGAAATTCTTCCCTGTGAGGGTGGTGGGGCCCTGGCACAGGTTGCCCAGAGAAGCTGTGGCTGTCCCATCCTTGGAAGTGTTCAAGGCTGGGTTGGATGGGGCTTGGGGCAACCTAGTCTAGTGGAAGGTGTCCCTGCCCATGGCAGGGGTTGCAATGAGATGGGCTTTAAGTCCCTTCCAATCCAAACCATGCTGTGATTCTATGAAAACACCGGAGGACATCAGCCAGAGAAGCCTGGAGTCTCCACCACCAGTGGATTAGAGCAGGGCTTGTGAATAGCACAGGTTAGGTGGGTCCTCAATGAGCCAGAGGGGATGGGTTGGACAAGTGGGTCTCTTCCATCTTTGTTTTCATTGAGCCTATGCCTTTGCAGAAGTGCTTCCAGTGCTTGAGATTAGGGGGAAAAGCTTGTAAATGTGAATCCCTGAAGTGCAGAGAAAGCCCCACATCAGAAGGTAAATCAAGAGAAATGCAAAGTTGCTGTTTCTAAAAGTTCAATTTCTTTAAAATAGATCATTACTCTGCAGAAAACTGTGGGGGTAAATGTTGACAGTGCTGACTTATGCTGTCCTAGATTTCAATTGCTTTAGCTCTAATAAGAGATTTAGTTTAAATCCATGTCAGTGAAGTTATCCCAAATTTGCATCACTGCAGCTGAGAGCTGAATTTGGTCAGTGGTAGCCATCAGTAAAAATAAAAGGCAGTGTGAGGTAATTGTTACTCTTTTTTTGTTGTGGTTAAAAGGAAACCTACAAAATACATCTGGGAGCTTTAGCGTTAGAGGCTGCACAGCACAGCCTTTTTCCACAGCCCTTCCTACAAGAAGCAGCAGCTTTTCTGGCAGAGAAGATAAAGCTGTTTTGGGAAACAGGTCTGGTTATTTATTTAAAGTCAAGTCTTTGAGGATCTGAGAGTCTTGCCTGGCTCAGTGCAGAGCGAGTAGGGGAGCTGTGCATGCTTGGGCTATACTCACAGGGAATGGGGAGCAGCCTTTGCCCACCTGCAGCAGCTCTGCCCCAGGCTCTGCTGCTGCCAGGGGGCTTTGGCAGAAGAGCCTGGTGAAATACTTTCCACTTCTCAGAGCAGTGGTGGTCCCTTCCTCATCCTCCTCACTGCCAGGGAAATGGAGTCCAGTGGGATCCCATTTGTAGTCCCTATGAGCTTTTGTAATTTCAGTGTCCTAAACATTTAGCCTTGGTAAACAAACAGCACAGTAAAAGAAAACAGTTTTAAGCTGCCCAGCAGCTGTGCAAAATGCAGAACTGCAGCCACACAGTGCAGGAAGGATCTGAGAAGCAGAGATGTTTCTTGCTTTGTCTTTCCCTAACAATTTCCATCATCATCTCCTGTTCCTTTCATTCACATGCTCTCTGAAGCCATCAGTCACGACACAATGTCTCCCTCCCTGGACTTCCTGCTCCAAAATCCCTGTCCTTTGAACCTTCCTCCCAACCTCTGTGTTTGTCCTGGTGGGTCCATAGTGGTGCTTTTGCAGAGCATGGGCCTGTCTACCCAGGAAAGCACTTTAACTACTTCTGGTCAAACTGAGGATCCATTACATAATTGATTTAAATACTTACTTATAGGTAAATCAGAGAGAAATTGAGTTATTTTCAGTCAATATCAATCAAGCATGTGTTTCTGAAAGAGCTTCACATCTAAGGATTTGCACAGCTGTATCAATGCACCTTCTGATCTGGGGACAACCCATTATGATCCATCACATGGGGGTACTGATTCTGGTATGGGTTGGGTTGGAAGGGACCATCTTGATCCAACCCCCTGCCATGAGCAGGGACACCGTCCACTAGCCCAGGTTGCTCCAAGTGCCATCCAACCTGGCCTTGGACACTGCCAGGGATGGGGCAGCCACAGCTTCTCTGGGCAACCTGTGCCAGGGCCCCACCACCATCTGAGTAAAGAATTTCTTCACAATACCCAATCTGAAATCAGCAAAATAGCACATCTTTTGCTGTGACAGCATCTCCCCTGGGATGCACCCAGGGTATTCTAGGTGCAATTGTAATGCTGTTGTTCTGAAGTAGGTGTGTTCTGTGTAGACATAACTTAATCAAACTGATTAACTCTCTAGCATATATCCTGAAGAAAAGTAGTTGAGATACACTTAAAAATACTGTGTTTTCCTTACGAAAGCTTTTCTTATATCCTATATAACCAAGAGAGCAGCCAGAGTCAAGGATCAAGCTTGGTGTTTTTTGTTTGTTTCTGTTTTACTGTACAAGGTTGCATTTTTAGAGATTGTGTGATCTCTGAATGCATTTGGGCATTTGTCTGAGAAGCCATAGCTGTTCTCTCCCTCTTATACATTACCACAGAGGCTTTGGTGGGCTTGTGCCCTGACCTGGCAGCAAGACCCCCTCCATCCAAGTGGCTGTGAGTGTGCAGAGGAGTGCCTGGGCAGCTCTTCCAGGCTGGTTGAGACCTTCTGTTTTCAACTCTGCAGTGATTTATTTTTACAGCACTTTATCTGAAAAGAGAAGACAGTTTGAAGTTGTGTGGTGCTGAATTTCCTTGCAGAAGATTCACTCTGTGCAAACACTCAGGCAGGTCTGTTGCTCTGAGAGCTTCCTGTACAAGGGTTTGGGCTGATGAAGACTAAAAGCAGCTTTCCAGGCCAGGAGAGGTTTTCTGTAATCCAGGCTAACCGTGTATAGCCCTTTATCCCTGTCTAGTTGCTAAATTATGTATAGCAGTCTGGAGTCTGCTGCGGGGCTGGCAGAGCTGAAGTCTCAGCTGTAGAGGCTGGTGATCCTGGGCTGAGAGACCAGAAGTCCAGCCAGTGCCACAGAGGATGGGGGATGTGGCTGCCAGGCCATGACAGGGAGCACTAGAACAGTTCCACCTCTCCATCCCTAGTGGTGTGGGCTGCCTTTCTCTCTTCCCTCACATCCTCTGTGGTACTGCTGGCTTTTAGCAGGCTCTTTAGTGAACTGGGGAGACCTTAGTTCTATGGTTTGTTTGCTTCAATTATGGCTGACCATCCCTGAGGAGCAACTAAACTGCACATTTCCCTGTCCTGCTTCTGTGGGAGAGCTGTGAAGAGCTGCTCCAGAGGGTGCTGGCTTTTTACTGGGGGCAGGTGGAAGGATGGAGCACAGCAGGGAAATGGCACAGCAGGGAATGGCTCTATGCAAGGGGAGAGGGAGATGGGCTTAGGAAATGTCAAGCTGTTCCCCTCCTGCACGCTGGAGCACGTCTGCAGGCTGCTGGGGCCAGGGCAGAAGTGGGGGCACAGGGCAGCTTGGGCTCTGTGGGAGACACTGCCCACGCTGCTCCCAGCGGGGCAGCACGGTGGGTGCCTGGGCTGGGGGCTGAGCTCACAGATCTGTCCTTGGGGCTGGTGGTGTCCGGGGTACCAGCTCTGGGAGCTGCTGTGGGGTACATTTGCAAAGCCCTCTCTGAACTGTGGCATCAGTGCTCACCTGCAGCTGCTTCCCTTTGCCTTCCCCCCTCCCTTGACAGGGAGAGCTGGGATCTAGCACCTTCCCGGCTGCTTCACCAGGAGGCCATCCCCGGGCCGGGGGCGGGTGCCCATCCACGCCGCCCCTGCAGTGCTGTGTGATCGCTCCGCTCACGGAGGCGCGGGCAGCGCTGCCTGTCCTGGCGGGCTGTCAGCGAGGCCGCTATCGCACTTATCACTGCCTGCTTGATTATCCCTGACGCTGCGCCGGGGCTGACATCCTCCTAATGTAATATAGACACCACAATGATTACCATCATTGCAAGAACTATAAGCACCAGACGATGAAATTTAACAACAGTAGGTGCAGCAGGGATGAGGGGCGAGATGGGAATCGTGCTGTCTCTGCTCTCTGCCTATGGCCCTGAGCGGTCTCCATCTTCCAGCAGGATCTCTGGGGTTTGGCACTCCTTTTCCTCCCTGTTACCCAGCCACAGAACTTCATGCTCAGCCTGGACCATCTCATGGTGCTCTTGCTGGTCATTTATATTACTGGGCAGTTCTCCTCTAGGCTGCCTCTTCACCAGATGGGTCTGCTCTGTGTACACAGGGCATGAGCAAGTCCACTCGAGGGGTCTCCCCATTCCTCTTCACTCATACTCTGAGCCACAGGGAAAGGGCAGGATCCCACTGTAGGTGAGATGAGACTCCAATGGGGCCGGACTGATGCTTGTCAGGGTGGAGACCAATAGACCCTAAAGCTCCATTAAAAGCACTAGATGAGTGTCTGAGCCATCAGTGCCTCTAAGGGCAAGTATCCTGTTGCAGTATTGGTTGTACCAACTAATTCCCTTTGCAGAGGCCATATCTGGGTCTCTGTACAAAGCTGATCCTGGGCACAGGCCTGGCTGCAGGAGCTTGAAGGATACCCCTGAACAGAGACCTTCCCTGCCCTGTAACAATGCCAGGTGGGAAACCACTTGTTTCCCTGTTTGCTGGCCTTTGTGAGGCATGTTATGGCACAGTCCCATTTCTGGGGCATGAGGGCTTATATCAGATATGCACAGCTGTTGTACCTGCAGAGTTATGGTTTGGTCTTTGGCCTCCCTCACTGGGAGTATCCCGACTTTAAGGTGGGATGCTCTGGGAGCAGCAAGGCAGACACTCTGTTGCTGCACGTAGTACTTTGCTCCTTTGCAAACATGCCAGGTTTGCTGTGTGATTAAATGTCGCTGTTTAGACTGCAGCTGTCCAAACCTGGTGTATTGGATTCATACAGGAGTGGGGAGAAAAATTTAATTTCTGGAAGGTGACTGTTACCCAGAATCAGATGCCTTTCCAGCAGGAGCCATACCACCACACCTCCTTGGCTCTGAGCACACCCCAGCTGGGGTTTGAGCTGGGGGTGCAGCTGTATCCTGGCCCAGGGGGGCTGAGAGCTGCTGGGGTTACCAGCTGCCATGTTGGGGGGCAGCTTTTTGGTTGCTGTTGTTCTTGAGTGGGGTGAAGGGGGAATCTTGGCAGGGAGGTGATGCTGTGCAAGCACCATGGAGTGCTGCCCATCTGGTTTGGGGTGGGGGCTGCTTCTTGGGGGATGTGAAATGGAACTGGGGGGAGGGAGAATGAGGGGGGTGGTGTCTGTTTTGGATTTCAGGTGTACCCCAACATCCTAGCCCTCTCATCAGTGTTCTCCCTCATGTCCTGGCTAAGGAGGCTGAGGACAGTTGGCAGGGGAGGCCACTGCCCATAGAGGACAGCAAGGCTGAGGGGGGACAGTTTTTACTTTCTAGTGATGCTCAAAGACACACATGCTAATGGTGCTATACAGGGAGCTGCCCTGAGATTTGTGGTTTTCCTTTATGTTTTATCATCAGATACCTTGACCCATGGGAGGTGTTGGGTCCTCTTGTGGCAGCTCATCAAGTGGTGATTTCTGCACTTGAGGGAGTTTTTCTGCACCTGTTTCCTTCTCAGCCTGCCAAGTTTCATGGTGCTGGGTGTGCTCACAGGGAACTGGGGAGCGGGAAATGCTTTCTCAGAACCCTGACAGCTCCCTGGATATATAGGCACGGAGGGAATTAATGGCAGAGATGAGCATCATTTGTTGTGGATTAGGAACAAGGCAAACAAGTGAATTTAGAGAATGGATGTTCTAAGGCAGTATCAGATCTGTCTCCTGTACAGGTGCTGCTAGGAACATATGTTGGCAATTGCTTGTGTTACCAGCTCTGCTTTTTAGTGAGGCCACTTAGCACTTCTGGGCTGGTTTAGATCATCCTCGTGGTTGTTTGTAATTGCACTATGCTGAGGAATATTTGGGATACACTTTTCATGTTGCAGATTGTCTTGAGCTGTTTGATTTTTCTCCCCCCACCTGCCGCTGTTTGGGTTTGGGTTTTTTTCATTTGTTTTTATTTTTCTGTTTCAGCTCAGAACTTTCTGTTGTTTTGCCAGTGTTAATATTCCCCCACCCTCTCTTGCCCCTTACTAGTTCACTCTCAGCAACCACTGTTGGACTCCATTTTACTGCCATTGCTCAATCTTCTGCTACTGCATCCAGTTTCAGCCCTTCCCGGACTTTTCATTGAGACTTGCAGTTTATAATTTGGTCTCAATCTCCATCCCCTGAGTACAGCAGCCTCCTACTCTGTGCTGCCTGAGGGTTATTCGCTCTATAGGGAATTAAGGGGCTCTGTGCAGCCCTTCTCCTGTCCAGTAACTTCAGGTTTGCCAGCCACACTGAGCAGGGCTAAAACAAGGGTGTTGCTTCTTGTTTCAGCGTGGCTGTAGCAGTGCAGGATTAGGCTTTGCTCTCGTGTCCCTGCATTGCCACCCACTGCCCTGTGTGTTGGGGAGGCTGTGAGGGGTTGGGGCCTGTTCCTCAAGGGATTACAAAGTAAAACCCAGTCTACCAAGAGCACACAGCCTGCACCCCCTTCTGCCCAAGGGTGCTGGCACAGCTGGGTGTGAGGGGACATCCATGGAATCAGAAGCAGCGATTCCTTGATTCCGAGGTCACCACTGTTGCTAATTTCAAGCCCAGGTCCCAGGGCACTGGATCACAGGAGAATTTCAATGACAATGGTTTTCTAATCTGGACAAAACTAAGGGCTTTTGCCATCACTGAGGAAAGTTCTGGATGTCTTGGGCCAGAAAAGACTGTTCAGTTCAGCTCAAATTAAAACCCAATATGGAAAATGTCACCTTAGATAAAAACCTGGCCATGTTCTGAACAACCCAAAGCAAAACGCTACAGTGGAGAGCGTGAAGTTCTCTGAATTGCCTGGAGCCCTGGAGCCCTACAATTCATTCCCCTGCCTGTCTGGGACGTTCTCATGCACGTATGGTCACTGTTAATTTGTCTTGGATTGTTCTAATTAATGCCGATGAACTGTTCAGCCAAGACTGCAGATCTTTGCTGCTGCAGAGACGGCTGGAGCAACAGCTCCTGGTTTCTTTTTCTGTTCTGTCCTCCCTTGTGGACAGGCACCATTTCTGTCCATAACCAATAGGAGCCCATTTTCTGTTTCATAATAGGAAAATACTAATGTCAGGACTCTCTCTGTACCCAAAGCTTTCTCCTTGAAGATTGCTCCTCTTTGCTTTCCTAATTGCTGCTGCTCAGCTGGAGGTATCCTGCGTCTTCCAAGCACATGACTCTGTTATGCTGTTACTTACCAAAGGGGGAAAAAGGAATATGAAAGAATCTTGCTTTGTATCAAGCATACCTTACTTCAACCCTTTCTGTGCCATTGTGGGGTGTTTTTACCTAAAGGAGGGTGTTTTTCTGCTGGCTTTTTGATCTGAAACTCAGAGTATGATGGAGCTCTGAAGTGAAGAATATCTAGAAATTGTATCTTGAGCTGCAGCAAGAGTAATGTGACCAGCAGGTCAAGGGAGGTGCTTCTCCCCCTCACATACAGTGAGCCCTAATCTGGAGTGCTCTGTTCAGCTCTGGAGCCCTCCGCATAAGGAGGATATGGACCTGTTGGAGCAGGTCCAGAGGAGGGTGAAAAACACCAGCAGTTACAGGCAGTGTCTTTCACTTGTAAAGAAGCTCCAGCAAAGAGGGGGTTTTGTCTCATGGGAAAGCGTGATTCAGCTCCCAAGGATCATGTAAGCTTGGGTAGGTGCCAGACCTGCTTAGCATGGAATTTGCAGTTAAGCATGGAGTCAGCTACTTCTTTGGGGAGGTCCAGCTCTCCTTGGAGGGATTTTGCTCCCAAATGTCTTCATGTCTGGAGTTGCAGGTATTTGCACATAGCCCAAGGATACAGAGAAAAGTAGAAGCCTATTTGCTTTGAGGTTTTCTTCATGTGCTTGACTTAGAAAAGATAAGGCATGAAACATTTTTTTTTTTTGCCTAATTTCAAATGATTGCAATAAGCTCCTCCCTTTGACCCTGTGTTGGCTGCACCTGAGTTTGCAGAAACGTGGAGTCACAAAATCATCTCAGGAGGAGGCTGAGAGGTTGGTGGTTGAGAAGTCTTGTGGGACTGATTTGCTTCTGGTTGGGGCAGTGTTGATGCCAATAGCACTTCCTGTAGGCATTGTCCCCTTCACTTGTCTGATGTGGCTTGGAAGGGCAAGCCTGTGGGTCACTGCTGCTGTTTTGGCAAATATTCAAATCCAGGTAATTACACCTGGCCTGCAGGATAATCCTGGTATGGTTTTGTGTCTCTCCCCACCACAGTCTGGCTGAGTCCTGGACTGGTTGCAGAAATCCTCATTTCCTGAGGATGCCAAGTTACTGTAGCTTGCTTAGAGATCTGAGTTTTGTACTAATTCACGTGATCCCCTTGCTCCCATTCCTGCAGGAGTTGTAACAGGCAACAACCCTGTGGGCAGCACACAGGGGGCTGGAGACAGGAGGGCAGATGGACTTGCACTTGCCAAGTTCAGCCGGGCTTTGGGGAAGCAGCCAGTGGGATTTAGGGATGTGTTTGGGCGAGGGAGAGCACAGCAGGGAGCATGGTGGCTCTGCCTGTGCTGCAGGACTGGCTCAGCAGAGGCGGGGATTGGGCAGTGCTATGGGCAGCTCAGCTTTTGAGTGAGAGGGTGGGATGCTCATCGCTTCAAGCATGAAGGCAGGCGGCTCTAAAGCCAGTGCTGTGGGCAGCAGGTCGAATGCATTTCTTTTTTCCAGTTGCAAAGCTTTTCTTCCCTTGCTCCTCTCACTTCCAAAGCTTATATTGTTATCTAATCCACATTGCTAGAATTCTTCTCTTTTAGAAGATCAGCTTTCCTGCGGGAAGACTGCTGTACCTCTCTGTAATATTGACTATCTTTCTTTCTCTTGCTTCCCTTCTTAGATCTACAATGAGAATAGAAACCTGTTTGAAGTCAAGGAGAACGTGCCCAGGAAATTGGTGGAGAAGGTTGCAGGGGACATTGAGAGCCTCTTGGCCAAGAAAGTCCGTGCTCTAAAGGTAAGGAGATGGGCCTGTGTGCTGATGCTTTGATGGAGATGTTTAGTTTAAGGAAGAGGCTTGATGCTGGTGTAGCATCATGATCTCAGCTTCAAAGTGATCTCTGTGGTTGTGTGGCCCTTTCTGGGAACTGCATCCTGCTGCTGGACAGATTTATATGGAGTATGTGAGGCTCTACTATAGGTATCTTCTTGCCTTTTATCTCCTCCCACAGTCGTGCAAACACCTGAAGGTGCTGCCACAAGAATAAAAGTGACAGCCAAGCCCAGCAGCAGAGTTGACCCAGTCATTTAACTGGGGGTGTAATGTGAGCAAAGGTACTACAGTGTCCCTGCAATAGCTCAGGGAAGTGTTTCCGACAAGTGGGGTCTTTCCTGCTTAGGAGAGGATGCAATGAAGTGTTTGTGCTGGTGCCTGGTACTTGAATCCTGTCGCTGATTGCACGTGTGAGTTGGCCCCATGGGTGTCTGCATACATTTCCAATTTATTGTCCTATTTTGTAACACTCCTTTTAAAATGAACTCATTTTATCTGTAGTGGAGCAAGGTGACCTGATCATGGTGCTGGCTCAGTAAAACCTGGCAGTGGCTGTAACAAGGCAGCAGCAGGGCCATGCTCTGCTCCCGGATTCTCTGCTTCTGGTAAAGAGACAGCTAATTGCCATCTTGGAGAGATGGAGAACCCTCTCCACTGCAGAGGGATATGGGTATTTCACCTCCAGGAGCTGAGGTGTCCTCTCAAAATTATGATTGTATTGAGTGTCATGAGATTGTGCAATGGGCATCTGGCAGTGTGGCCAACTGGATACAGGTTGTAGCTCCATTCGCTGAAAAGGCATCTGCAGGGTGATGGAAAAAGGGAACGTAGCTGTTGTGTTCATATAGGGACTGTAGCCAAAAGTCTTGGTCATCCTTCAACTGATAGGCAGGAATGGGAGGACAGGAAAAAGTACCATGATGAGGGAAGGGGTGTTGCAGTAACTGAGGTGTTACTAAGGCAGCAAGAGTTTGGAAGTGTCCTATCTCAATGGCTGGGTAAGAAGTAGCTCAGAAAAGAAATCTGGGTGAAGAGTGTTTATTCAATTCTTGACTTTGGGAAATGGAGAATAATCCTACTTGGGACACACACTAAGTGTTTTAGCTTGAACAGAAGGAGCTGAAGAGGGACTAAATAGGTGGACACTGACAGGACTGCATTTGGGATTGTGGAAGTGAAAACCAGGGAGACCAGTCTTTTTCTTAGCGTGAACTTGCATCCTTCTGTTCATATTGTTTGTGAGCATGCTTGAGCATTTATCATGTTAAATGTTCCAGAGATGTCCAGCACCTCTAGATGCTGGAGGAAGACACAGGTGACAGAAGTGAGCTGCAAACTTGATACACACATGGACAACACGTGGCTCCCATGGGGTGTGCAGGGTAATAATCCAGAGTTACACACCAAGACTGTGCTGGTGGTTCCACTGTGACATTTGAATCGTAGCTCATCAGTGACTCTGTTTCTCCTTGCCCTTTGCTCTGAGTCACACAGACTTACAGAGGGTTTGTGCATCTGCTGGTGCTGGATCAAGGATTGAACTGTGTCCGTGGTGCAAATAACCTTGTTTTCCGATTTGCCTTCCTGTTTTGAGGCAGGACTGGCTGGTGTGCTGTGAGGGGCTCTCCTGGTGCTGGACCTGACACAGGAGTGATTCTGGCAGTGCTGGTTAGAAAACAGCACTTGGTGCTGCCTTACAGTGGGAACAATGATCCATTGACCTGATTTAGTCCTTTCAAGAGGACTCCTTCAGAGCAGCTCTTGGATGGAGCAGTGTTTTACATCCAGCTTCCATATGAATTCTTGATGTCTTGGATTGGTGCTACTGGCAACAAAATCTAGAAATGAGGAAGCTGATGGAGGAGGATGATTGAATCTTCTGAATTGCTACCATGTTGTGCTAAGCTCCTTTGAAACAGTGGGGCTCCTGCAGCTCCTTCCACTCTCCTGCCTGTGTTTTCTTCTGTCTCAACTCTCTCCTTAGTTGAATCATCTCTCCTGGAGTCATTTTCTCCTCTTCTCTCATGACTCACGATATGATTTCTTGAAACACAGTTTTCAGCATCTGAGTCAGGTAGGATTCCATGTGGCAGTGAGGGCAGGTGAGGAGGGAAAAATAGAGCCTCTCCTTGATCTATGATTTGCCATGTCACACATGTGCTTACTCTACTGAAAAGATGCATCCCTGTCTCCTTTGCTGCAGAAGAGGGAAGGGACATTGCCTGTGCCTTGGTGGTGCTCTGTAGGAAGGTGCTATCAGGCTTCTAGGCACACATCGTGGGTGCATGGCTGAGTGCTGTTCTGATTAGGTGGTGATTCAGTCCAGTCATCAAAGAACCTGTTTTCCTTTAAGTGAAAATATTAATGTGTCTTTTATTAAAGTTAAATTATGTGCAGAGCATTTATTAATAATACATGGTTTCTTGCCTCATGTGGTGCATTTCTAAGAAGCAGAAATCAAGCACAAGGAAGCCAAGCTCATCTATCTGGCCCTGACAGCCATGGGGCAGTACTATGACACAGTTCTGGCACTTGCAGGACACTCTGATTTCCCATGTGCATTTTGGAGCAGTGCTGGAGACAGGGGTGCATGGCAGAGAGGGTAATTGCTTCCTAAAATAAGGCATCTACAAGGGGCTGCTTATTTGAATGCTCTTTCCCATTTTGTTCCAGAGCATCATATCTGATGACAGTCTCCTGATAGGACAAAACAATTCCTAGGAAGATCTTTTTGTAATCCCTACCTGTTCCCACACAACAGCTTCTGTTTGACATGGATTTGCATCAGCACTAACTGCCCTTTTCCTCAGCATCTTAGTGTCCTTTCTCCATGATGATTTCATTGCTTCAATCCTGGCCTCACAGCCTCCTTTGGGTTCTCTAATTCCAGCTGCCTTTTATTCCCAAGCTTTAACAAGAGGGGAGGTAAAAGTGATGGTCTTCAATACCAAAAGTGCAGCTAGTTTCCTTTGAATTGGAAATAAGATGTTGCTAAGGTGGAGTGACTCCTGAAGGAGACAACATTAAATTTATTTAATTTGGAGTATTGCATTGTGGGGAAGCTCCAAGGCTACAGGTGAGGTGTAAGGAAGTGATAGGTGTGTTCTCAATCAAGTGGGAGTTTAATGGGCTGTTCTAGTCCACACTCATGGGCTTGTCCGTGTTCAGGCTGAGAAAGACATCTTTCTTAACATGTGGAAAGGAACAAAGTGGCAGGTTGCCAAATGACTTTAAATCCCCACTGGGTTTTCCTTGTGCTGGGAGTCACAGCTGGCTGGCTCATGACTTGACATATCTGAGACTAGAACTCAACAGGTTGGGGTTTTTTGCCAAGCAGATTCTTTGTCACTTTTGCAACTTTATTTCCTATCTCCTCTTCAGTCTTTCAGTGTGTTCAGACCCCTCCTTGCCTTTGTATGTGCCTAGGGAGACAAGTACAGGGTGAGGCTCCTTTGGGAGCTTGTTTAGGAGCCCAGGTGTTTGAGTTTGCTGCTGGTGGAGCACTGAGTTAGCCAGGGCAAAGCCATTACCCGAGGGTGTGCATGGGATGGCTGACAGCTCCAGATTGCCAAACCCAAGGGATGTTTTTCTCTCTTCCCCTTTTTTCTCTCTCTGTGAGGCCTTTCAAGGATTCCCCAATTCACCCATAGTTAGTTGTCTTCCTCCAAAACCTCAGTGGCCATGTTTGGTGAGGTTGATAAGAATGAGCCCTCAGGAAAGGAAGTGGCAAAGATAAAGGGTGCCGGAAGGAACCTCCCTTGCCATCAAGTCCAGCCCCTTGCCTTCTACTTTGAGCCCACAAGGGCATCTCTTCTTCCTTCCCTGAGCTATTTCCCGTTCCTTCTTTCTCCTCTTTCCTGCCATGCCACATCCCTGGATGCCCCAGCTCTGTCTGCTGCTCATGGTGACTGAGGAGATCTTGGCAGCCCATCCCCACTTCCTCAGCTGTGCTGGCACTGGCAAACAGTGTGGAGCAGAGCGAGGGACCTACTGAGGTGATGACAGACTTGGGAAACCATCGGTGCAAGTGGCTGAGGGGTTGCTGCATCACTTCTGCCACCCAAGCCCAGCATCTTTGGAAATTCTTCTATTGCCACAAAAACGTTTCTGCAGTGCAGAGGTGGTGGGGGAACAAGATGATGTGGTGAAGGATTTAGGAGGGTACCTCCCCTTGTCTTCAGGTCTACAGACACCCCAGGTCTGATTCTTTTGTAATACTAAGTTGAATGTATGAGTGATGCCTCCAGGTCTATCCTTTCCTGAAGCTCTGCAGACTGGGGAAGAGGGGAGTTGTGATTCAGTGGGGGAGGAGGCTGAGAGATGGAAATTTTAGGTCCTAGGGTATGTTTTAAGCTTGTTTCTCCTTTTTAAGCAGTTCTTTTGAAGGCTGCTTTTGGATGCTGGCTGCTTCATCCTTCACATATTTAACCACAGACAATTTGCTTTGCCTCCTGAGAGTGACACATCCCACAGTTTACTGAGTGGGTTATGCCCTGAAGGGAGTTATTCATGCACTGTAACCTGCCTAAAGATTATTGTCTGTGCTGGTGGTCTTCCCCTCTCTAAAAAGGGTCTCCTGATCCATAAAACATGGTCTGAATGCCTGCAGGCTCTGGCACTGCCCTGATGGGATGCTGCTGCCATGGCTGGGCTGGTCTTTTTTCCAAAGAGCTGGTTTAGTTTTGGATGTTGTACATCACTGGGAAATCTTTTGAGTTAAGGTGAAGTGTATTGTATTTTCCATGAACCTCAGCTGTGCGCAGTATAAAACATGTGTTGAGCAGAAGTGCAGCAAAGTGGCATTTTGTGCATTGGAGAATTTACAATGTATATTTTGTGTGTCTGTGTGTATTTTACTTATGTATGATATGTATTTACAGATGGATGTATATGCAGCAGGTTCAGTGCACCCTGTGTGGCTCTGCTGGTGAGAGCACTAACAGCACTTACCAGCAGCAGGAGAAAAGTTTGTGAGGTTTTGGGGTTTTTTTTATTCTGTTGTGAAATTTAACAGACTATTTTTGTTGCTGTGTGTTTTGCTCCAGTGTGGAATGAGCATCTGGGGGCAAGGAGGTGTTTGCTACAAGTGTTCAGGGGTGCTGTTCCTTCAGCTGAGGTGTAGGAGCTCATGATACATTTCACTGAAGACAATCAAATTTTCCTGCAAAAAGAGTAGGAAAACCAACATTAGACTTTCTGTTGTTGTTGTTGTTGTTGTTTGGTTTTTTGGATGAAAAGTGAGTACAAAGGACAGGACTGGGGATTTTCTGTGTTGTGAAGGCATCCTGCAGGGAAGTCTGGCAGGGTTTCCTGTGGCCAGCAGGACCAGGGCAGTGATCCTTCCCCTGTACTCTGCGTTGGTGAGGCCACACCTTGAGTACTGTGTTC
>JAWWEV010000024.1:16257737-16272082 GCA_035583235.1 Hafferia zeledoni | reverse complement strand
TTTGTGAAGAAACAGGGGCTCCTGCTGCTGCCTCCCCAGCACCGTCACACTCTGGAGGTTGGGGAGTGCTGGGATGATCCTGTTTTGGGACACACATGCAAGGTATGGACTCAGTAGCACCAGTGCCTCTGGAGTCACAGACTGGGGGAGTGAAAAGCAATGGTCCTGATCTGATAAAATATTCAATAAGTTTCCACAGCAGATTCCATCCCCGTACTTGGCTGTTGGTAAAGAACAGATGAAGAAACCTTTGTCCTCTTCTTGCCCTTGGCAGTCTGAGGCTGTTGTTTCTCACTGTAAGAAGTCTGGACAGTTGCTGTTTAAACAAAATACCTATCTGGAATTGTTTTGGGATGCCCTCTCAGGGCCTGGAGCAAAAGAGGAGAAAAAACCAGCTCTACAAACAAGCTGGTGTCTTTTAGTATAGCTCTCCAACCCAGAGTAGAATCACTTTCACTGTGCAAATAAATAGTTGCCTGACTTTCCCCTTCCCTAAGACTAAAATACCCATCTGGTGCCTTTACCCTGTCAGCCAGGAGGTGAACTGGTTCTCACACTCCAGGTCTGTATCACTTAGCTCTGTGCTTCTAGGGATTTATTTTAGGCTTATGGATTCCTCCTTGCCCCAGAGCACCTTCCCCTGGTGGACACTGTGGGCTGTCCTCATCCCTGAGGCAGGAATGCTGCAGGGGGGGGAAACTGCTGCTCCCTGCCAGTGCCTGTGTAGCATCCAAGGCTGAGGTTCCTGCTCTCGGGTCACACAGCCGTGCTGGGAGCTTTAGCTGGGCTTTTAGCCTGAGCAAAGCCTGCCCTGGTGCCCCCTCTCTGAGCGCTGCCAGGCTGGTTTGCACGCACAGGGAGGAGGATTGTGAACTCCCTGGGACGGGAACTAACTTTTCTTTGAGGGTTTAATCGCTGTGCATGCCTTGTCTTCCTGCGCTCTGCACGTTATGCTGTGAGGAACAAAGACACCTCTGAGACCGAGAGGATGATGAAATAGTCCTTAAAGGTGTTTACTTCCCTTCCTCAAACCGTGTTGTGTATTTGGCAGCAGTTTGCATGTTGTTTTTCAGTTTTTCCTGGTTTTTCCAGCACAGGAGCAGCAGCACTCTTAGCAGAGGAGGAGGTAACTAAAGCCATTAGTGCGGGCAGGGGATTTGCTGTGGCTGCAGTGCTCAAAGTTCAGATCCCCCAGCTTGATCCTGACCCCCTCGAGCCCCTGGGGCCTGGCTTGTTCTGTACACTAGGGACATGTGTTTGGGGGTGGTTGAAAGGGTAAGGGCAGGTGGGTGTGACTTACTGATCCATCTGGATAGGTAGATACAGATATAAAGTGGTCAGTGATGCAGTAGAGGAGGGGGTCCATGAGGGAATTAGTGCTAGGGAAGAGAATTGCCATTTAATTCTTTATAGAATAACCTTTAAACATGATTGGGAAGATATGCTTACAATGATAGCAAAATAAAAGAAACCATGTCACTGAAAAAGGGATTTATTTGAATTTTCTTGGTTAATTTTGGCGTGAGAAAATGCATTTCCATGGCAGTTTGGTAGCTGGAGTTGCTTCTGTGCGTTGTCCAGTGACATTGTAATCTATGCATGGTGGGAGAGGGTGAGAGGAGGATCTTTATTCTAACAGGATTGCCTGTAGGTTTGCAGGGGTCATGTGCTTTTGCACTCACAGATCTGCTCTCACTCCCTGGGAGTTCAGCCCCTGCCCTCCATGACACTGTACATTGTCAAAGAGCTCTCCAAAGCCCGAGATCTTGGGCAGAAAAAACTCCAACTAATTTAATCTTTCATGTTTTTCCCCCTGAATGTTTCAAATGCATCATCTGGGGTGGAGGCTCTTATACTGAATGGGGGTAATTGACCTGGGAAGAAACAGTGAATCACTTTTAATTCATTTCAGGTGTAATGAGGATTAATTTTTTTTAAGGCTTTCATTCTCAGGCTGAACTAAAATTCAGTTATAGCTCTGTTTACAGATAGGTAGTGAAGTTAGTCTCTAAATGATTGAGGGGGTGGAGGCTTGGTCCTGGAGGGTAATGGACTTGCATGAAGCCTTTTTGTCTCAAAAGCTCTCTTCAAATCCCACCTTCTTTTCCTAAAGAAAGTGGATTTAGCAAGTCTCATTTCTGCAGCCCACAAAACCCAGATCAGCTTTGGCAGTTTATCTCAGTAGGTCTCTGCTCAAGAGTCCTGTGACTTGAATAGCAGGGCTGGCTGCAGCTGAGGGACGGGAGGCAGCCCTGAAGAGGCCTTGCATGATGGGTATTTCACTTGGCTCTGGGCTGGTGGTGCTGTGCTGGTACCCAGGGGCTGGCACCCGTGCTCCCTGCCCTGTACTATGTGCCTGGCAGGACTGTGCTTTCTGTCCCCCAGGGATTTGCTTTGCATCCATTGAAGCTTTCACAGAGTGAGTCTGAAATCCATCAGCATCCCGCCCTACCCCATAGCAAGGAGCTATTATATATTCCCAGAGCAGCTGATGTCCATTAAACGTTTGAGTGACATTACAACAATGTGTAAAATATCAGTGATAAGGATCTAGCAAATCTTAATAAAAAAATTTAAAAAGGCGACAAGAATGTAAATTGCACATACAATTGTGATAAAGAGCCAAAGATAACATTAAAGAGATTGTATCAATTTAATGCAAGTTTCGTGCCAAAGCCTGTCATCTGCTCTTTGAAGAGGAGTTGTTGAGAGCTTTGGTATTCCAGCAGATAGTGCTCGAATCATCCCAGTCCTCTGGAGCGGCTGTCCCTGCAGCCAACGTGCTCTGTGGAAAGCTGTCTGCTTGCTGAGGATTAATGGAAACCTTTGCTGCCTCTACAATAAAAATAATGTTCCTTGGGAAAAATAAAGTGCCCTTCTGCCTGCTGGCCTTTGGGTCCCTCAAAACGCAATTAAAAAGCGGCTTAATACAGCCTTGCAATGGGAAATCTGTCAGCGTTCAGAGGCACAATCTGAACTGAAAGCAAGATGAAAAGGTTGTGAGCAAAAATATTTAATCGTGTGCCTGCTTTGCCTGGTGGCGCTTGTAGAGCCCCCAGGTGAACTGGGATGTGTGGGACTGTAACTGGGTTTAACTGGAGGAGCTGAAGCAGCTCCACAAGCACAGGGCTGGGCTGCAACAGTGCACGTGAGGGCATGGGAGCTCATCCTTAACCCAGCCTGGGTTTGTGCTCTGCTTGCCTGTGCCTGCCAGTCACCTGTTTCCTGTGCTGGTGGCTCTGCTTTATGTCCTTGGTTTCTGTCCCTCCTCTGCTGCTTAGGGTATGCTACATCCCTGAAACTGGCTGGGCAATATGGCAGTAAAGGCTGTTGGAAGTACCTTACAGGTTTGATGGAAGTGGTAACTCCAGTTTTCTGTGCAGGATTGCTGACTGTAGGTCGGTGTTTGTGCCTGCTAAAATGTCTTCCCAAAATTTTAAGCATAATAATGGGAGTTAAAGTTAATTTTAAGTGGTGGGGGCTTTTTTCTGCAGGCATGAAAATTAAAAAAAAAAAAAAAATCCTTTAAGTAAAGGTGGTGATTCCATAACAAGTGGGGGATTATTAGGGCTGGGAGTGAACAACCCTTCTACATGGGGATGTGAACACAGAGCTCCGGTTTTGGGACTGTAAAATGAACCATCATCTTTGGCTGCCCTGTGTGTGCTCTTTGTGTGCTGCTGCTTGTACAAGGTCTGAGTTAAAATCCCAGCTCAGCTCTACCCAAACAAGTGCTGGAGCAACAACTTGATGGGAGTAGCACTGGGAGCAGTGTTTCAGCTGGATGCCAGTAGATGGCACAGCTTTTATATCAGCTCATTATATAGGGAGCAGACGCTGGTCCGTGCTGTTCCCATTGCTAATCTTAGCCATGAGTTGCTCTCCACTCACACAGATGATGATGTCTCTTCTGGTGTGCCTGTAACTGAGGAAGTCAGAGAAGATGTGGAAGATGTTGAGCTTTGTAACATTGAGGGGCAGGGGAAACCATGATGGGGAAGAGAAGAGAAGCAACCGTGAGCTTGGGTGAGTGTGGGAGTTAGACACAAACTTCAAGGTGGTGGCAGTTTGGCTTCCCAAGTGCATTCCAGCAAGTGATTTATGCCCTTAAGACAGATGTGTTTGACCACTTCAGCTTTATGCATGGGAAACTGAGGCCTGGCGAGATCAGTCTTTGTCTTTGAAACACCCAGCAATAAGAGCTGTGTGTCCTAATTAAGTTCTGGAACTTTTAGCTACAAGGTGTCCTTCATGCCTGATTACGACAATAACATCTCCCTGGAGCTCAAAGCTCCTTCTCTCTGCTCTGCTTGGGTTTGGTGCTATTGTTCCCTGGCCACTTCAGGCTTTGAATGTGAATTTTTTTAACAGCAATTTTTTGCACCCTTCTGAAACAGCATCCTAAATCTCCTGCCTACATGATGTTGCCCAGCTGTTTTGCACCTCCCCTCAAGCAAAGCAGCCCTCTGGCCCATTCAGGATGGGCATGTGGATCTTGGAGAGGTGTCCACTAGAGTTGTCAGGTTTGTTCAAATGCAGCAAGACAGCCCCAAAATGGAGAGGGAGGCTGCCCATCTGCCTGTGCCCTTGTCCTGGGAGATGTGCAGACACCCCAGCATTAGAGGCAATCTTTCCTCCTGCCTTCTGCCTGCTTAAGAATTTCTTTTCATGACTGAAATTGATTCTTGTAAGTGGATGGAAAGGATATATCCCAAATCTTGAGGGCCTGCTGTGCATGTAGAATATAAACCAGAGTATATGTATGTGCGGCTGTAAATAGAGTTGTCACTCTAAAAGAAATGGGGTTTCTAGTGCTTGTCAGATCATTTAAAAACCATTTTTATTACTAGATTACATTCTGAGATAAAGTTTATTGTAGCAAAAAAGAGGGAAGGTGTAGGATTTGACTGCAGATTCAGAAACACTCTTAAAACTTATGAAGAGTTTTTGAACCTTAGCTGAGGGCAGACTGTCGGCTCCAGGGTTTTCCTGCAGGGCATCTCCTGCCCAGCACATTTAAAGGATGATCTCCTGATTTTGATGCAAACTCTGCCCTAGCATGTCACCTTTTATAATCAAGCAATGACGTGCTATGCAGACACGGGCACAGGAGCTCCACCTCGTGAGTCAATGTCCTGCATATGAGGCAGAATGTTTTCCAGGCCTCTGCCCCAGATGGGAGCCCTGAGGAGAACCCTGTTCCCTGAATGTGGTTCTAAAACTACTGCCCTAAGAATTTTGTGTCAAAACTGAGGATCAGTCCTGGCATGTGTTGACTTTCTTCTTTCCCTTCCTCTCCCCTATGGTCATTGCTCCTAAAACATTTTGTTCTAGTTGTTTGCTTTTTCTGTTCTCTTACTTGTACTGCTACATATACAAACACCAGAAAACACTGGGTAGGTGCCAGCTCTTTTCTTAGCTATTCCTTGCAGATTCCAGTAGCATCCCCTTTTCTAACCCAGCCCCTTCTCTCTGTTCCTCCTAATTGTTTCTAGTGATATTTGTCTACCCTTTATATGTAACAGTGACAAAGTTAGCCGGATGCTGTTCTCTTGGTGCAGCATGTCAGAGAAAACAGCAGTCATCTCCTACCACCACACTTAGGCTTCAGACTTGTACTGTTTTCCATCTCCCGTCTCAGTTTAGGGAACCACAAAGCACATCACAAACTAGACCCTGGAAGAAGCAGCAGCTTTGCAAGCATCATCTGAACTCTGTAGCCCCTTGTAGGGTGGAGGTAGCTGGAGGGATGAGAAGAAAGTTCTATTTGACCCTGAAATTCATGTAGACTTGAGTTAACATAACCTCTGGCCATTAAAAAACTAGATTTATTTTGCATACAGACCAGTGCAGACCACTACCTTTATGTTGGAGTTTTTCTGTCTCTCCCACCCCAGCCCCATCTGTAACCCAGAACCTCTGCAAGACCTATTCAGAGGAGCTGCTTTTCTCCCTCTGAACTGAACATCCTTAAAACTGAGTGTAATAACATCCCTGCTAATTATATCACTGCAGATTTATTTCATGGTAATATTACAGCTGGCCTCGGGCATCACCACTATCATTGGAAAACATCGAACGATCACAGCTTCGTGGCTGCCTCCATTAAACCTGGGAGAAGCGTCTGGGCCTGTTTATAAGTTTGTCTTTTGATGAGAGCCAAGGATTGATGGGGTGGTGGATGTGAGGTTTGCAGAACGTGCCCTGGAGGGAAGCTTCCCTTGTCACAGCAGCCATAAGGTGCAGATGGCGGGATTGCTGCTGGAATGCAGACACAGCCTGGGAAGGGGGAGCAGCACCTTTATCTCTTCAAGGCAGACCTTGCTCCTGCCCTTCCAGCACTATCCTGTGCCGAGGGCTGCACAGCACTCTGTGCAGAATGGCTCTGTGCTCCAAACGAGGGGTGCTGGGGGCCTGGTTGGAGCTGCTCCCAGGGAAGGGAGTGTTTCAAGTAAGCCTGTGATGCTTTCAGCTGAAAGTCTTGGAGGTAGGGCAGAGGAAAAGGCACAAATACTGGTGCTGGTTTTCAACCAAAAAAAAAAAAACCAAGGAGGGGGAAAAGGATCTAAGAGTTTTCTCTGTGTTTCTCTTGCTAGAAATAAAATCCTGTGGGTGACGTGGTGGGTGCCAAGGCCTTCTGTTATGAGTGTGGGTGTAGGTCAGTGCTGTGTCCCCAGGGCTGTTCTGTTCTTAGGAGCCAAGCTTGTGGCTGCTCGGTGCTGCAGGCTCCATCCCTCACAGTGCAGTCCGTGGGTTGGCTGTAGGTCTGTGGGATGAAGCACTCAGTGCTGAAGCCCTGTTATTCGCATTGTGGCTTTGGGAGGATATCTGAAAGTATTTCAACACATATCCCAGGACTGTGCAGGTTTTTTGCAAGGAGGTTTTTGTCCACACCCAAAGCCTGGCTTTTAGGGATGGAATGACCATCATCCCTGAGCAGCATGTGGGTCTTCCCCATGGATGCCCATTGTCCCTGAACAGCAGAGGATTATCACAGATCTGGAGAATGCAAGGAGGTAACTTACCAAAATCCCTTTCAGGATATATTAAAGTAGATCAGTTCTTATTGATTTTACTCTGACCATAAAGTCCTTTTTGGTTACGGTATGAAGTGCTCCAGCACAGCAGTGAGTGGGCCAAAAACTTGACTGAAATGGGGTCAATAAATTACATGCAGACAAAAGGCACTTACACTCAGACTACATCAAGTCTCCTGGTAATTTCAGCAAAACAGGCAGAGCAGAAATATGCTGATAATTATTTAAATTAGACTCTGAGCATTGAATTTTTTTCTTCAAGTAACAGCACTTCAGCACTTGTCCAGATGAGTGCTAATTTACCCAAATGGAAAGGTTTATTAAACATGCCAGCCAGTGCTTTAGTAATATTTAGGACAGCAATTTTGCTTTATTATATCTCTTAACAAAGAGGACACAGGCTTCTTGATCCAACATCAGAGCAGTCAGGGGATGTTGGGGAAGATCCACGTCAGCTCTGCCTGGTCTTGAATTAAGGTACATTATTTCTGCTTCAACTCTGCCTCTTTGCCGAGTGCAAATGTGGGACCTGATTTGAAAAAAACATCACTGACTTGCTGAGTTTGAAGGACACTCAAGATCTGGACATCTTCTAGGTACAGGAGTCACAGCTATGATTTGGGAACATTGAAGGATGAAATTGAGTTTGCTCCAGTGAAATGGGCCCTGAGCCACGTGCTAAGGAAGATGAGCCTCAGCTCTTCCTGCTGTCCCTTGCTCACTCTAGGACAGGATTGACAACTCTGTCATTTTGTGGAGAAATTTGGGTGCATGAAGACAATCCCGCCCTAACCTATTAGAGTTCTGGGTGAAGCTGACTGTGATGGGAATGGGAAGATTTTTGTTCAAATCCAGGTACTTGGTCTGTCTTTGGTACTGTCAGAGCAATGAGAGGAAAGGCTGTGACTGCTCTTTTATGCAGGTGTGGATGTTGGATATCCCACAGGAGAAACAGAGAAGTACATCTTCTCTAGAGTTAATTCAGAGGCTCCCTGATCTCCACAGAGAGCTGAAGTCACCTTTGTCCTGTTCCACTGGAAGTGTGAAAGAGCTGCCAGGAGGAAATGTCCTTCTCTGCTCCCCAGCGTGGGTGGGCGGGGGTCCAGAGGGACCATTGCTGATTCCCTCTCATGGTCCAGAAAGGGCAGAGCACTGTGCTGTCACAGCTCCTGAGAGGTGAACACAAAATTTTCAGAATAAGGAATATAAATGGAAATAATTTGAAAGGGAACTCTTGTTTTGCATTATCAATGATAGGTATTTTTTATTATTTGACATGCCAAAGGGAAGCACGTTGTGACACTTTGTTTATGGTGGAACCCCAGTGTGCTGTGAACCATCAGCTGGTCTTATCCATCAATAGTAACAGGGATGTGGGGAAGCAGCTTAGATGAGTCCTCCCACTTTATCCACCTTTAAAAAGTGCAGAGACAATCTGGGATTCAATTTTACTGTTCTAGCACCTTTCTTGCTACACTGATTGGAAGTGCTTAACCTCCTCTTCATTAATCAGTTTGAATTTTACCTAAAATTCATCCTCAGTGAAGGTGAATAGAGTCTGCTGCTCCAATCGTGAGCTGAAAATGATGGCAGGGCATGCTGGGTTTAGCAGGTCAGTGTCACTGTATTTTGGGTGGTTCTGTACTGACAAGGCTGGAGGAATCAGCCATGTCCTGTGTGCTCAGTTCCCCACAGGCACTACAGGCAGGACATTCACATGACATTGTACCAGTGAATCCCAGAGGGCACATGCTTGGGGTGCCACAACCCAGAGCAGCAATACAAGTCAGTCAGGTCATTAAGGCTGGCAGGGACCTTTGCAGATCATCCCCTTGAACCCCTGGCCAAAGGAGAGTGAGCTGAAGCAGCTTAGCCAGGAACTTGGTTGTTTCTAGGGAGTCATTGCTGTCACTGTCCTACTTTTACAGATGGGGAGGGTAAGTCCTGAGCAGTGACTGGGCTGTGCTGTCTGGAAGGTGGATGCAGGTGGTTGGGGTGATGTGGCTGGCACGATGGTGAGAAGGTGAAGAAGGCCTTGAGGCTGCCATGCACATACGTGTGTGCTTACTCATCTTTTCCAGAGCTCCTGGTTGCTCTGGTGCTGTCTTCCCATTGAGGAATCAAAGTCACCAAGATCTGTCAGACTTGAAGAGCTTTAAGATCAGAATATAAATGCATCAGAGAGATTTGTCTTCTTCTCTGAACAGCTCCTTTACTGTTGGGTGTTTTTCTATAGGAATGAGTGGAAAACAAGGAATGAGGGGGAAAAGGTGCAGTAAATGGTGTTTGTAGAGTCCTTGGCCTTCTGGTCACCAGCAGAAGTCACCTTTCTACTGAGATCCTTTGTGACAAGAACTCTTGAGAAGTGATCTTCCTCTACTCTTCTGCTGAAGGTCAGCCTGTGGGGTGGTTACACCCTCCCAGAATCACCTGCTCCATCCTGGCTTGCTCACAGAGCAGTCTGACAGCTCTTGCCACAAGGTTTGCTGAAAAAATTAGGTGATAATTGTCCAAGACACGTCCTTGTTGCCTGCCTGTGGAATGAGCGTTCCACTGGGGTGACTCTGTCCCAGCCAGCTGGGGAGCATCTTAAATATCTGATGAATCTTTCATGGCAGGGGTTCAGCCATACCCTTTCCTTGGGAGGAGGTAATGACTGCAAGGCTCTTGCTTTTGAACTCCTCCGGCTATCCACAACCTGCAGACCTTCTCCTGGATGAGGCTCCCTCCCAATGGCTGACAGGAGGGAGCTGGGACTGGTCGGCTGTGGTACTGCAGAAAGCTGCAGCTGATTTACCTAATCCACAGTACCGAGTGGAAATGCGGAAGTGCCGGCTCTCCTTCCTGCTGCAGCTGCGATTGACACGGATGGAGAAAGGGGGAGTGTGGCCAAGAAACAGAGAGATGGGCTCTTCTGCTCTGTAGGTTGGTGGTTTCCACTCCTTCTTGGGGTGCAGAAGAATTTGTAACGTCACATTCTGCTTTATTTTCTGTTTATTTCTTCCCTCTCTCCCTAGTGAGGGCAGATAGCATAAGGATTAATCTCCAGGGACATCCTATCAAGAAAGACACCATTTGTAGGCTCCTAAGAATATTAATTGTCAGGAAAACACCTTGAGGACCCATTCTCTGTTAAGATACAGACATTTTGTAGAGCATCCAGAGTCTGCAGTGTGTTGTCTCTGCTGTGGAATGGAAGGCTTTTACAGCCCAAATCTGATTCCCTCTTGCAAAGATCTTGCTGTGCTTCTTGGTGGGTGGAGAGTGGGGAGTTCAGGACCCACTTTATGAATCTGTTCTTTAAATATTGCTCAGTTGATCATTGTCACAGCTTCTCCTGCATCTCATGAAAAAGAGGAACATGGTGAAAAACAGAGCAAACCAACTTTTGCTGCACTGCTTGAAACAGCTTGGGTGCTGGGAGTTTGTCCCTATATCCTTTCTTCATGCCTTCTGCTTTCCGCTGTGGCTGATGATTGGGATGAGGACAACTTGGTGTCATGGAGCAGCTCTGCAGGCAAAACCTTCTGGCAGTCTGGACCTGAACCTCCTTTGTGCTGCTGCTGTTCTGGTTTAGCTGCTTAGCAAATATTTTGATGCTTGTGGGTTGCCTCATTAAGAGGAGGAACTAATGATGGAGCTAGTGGTGCATTCCTCACTTCCGAGATCACACACCGAGGCTGGTTTTGCTGATACAACATCTTTACTCACAGTTGCATGAAATTCTTGTTAGAATAGTGCTTGGAAAACTGTTCTTAAAATCCTGGGCAATAGAGTAGGATTCTAGCCTAACTTGGTGCATGAAGCAGGGATGATTAGATGTGTTGGTCAGGGTCTTGTCGGTTGGCTTTTGGAGATCTCCAAGGGGGAAGCTCCTTCTCTCTGGGTCCCTGTTCCAGAGTTGACCAATCTTACAGGATTTGCTCTGTTTTGTCAGCTGCTCCTCATCCTATCCCTGTGCACCTCCAGAAGAGTTTGGTTTTAGCATCCTCTAGAGGAACGTTGAACTGCTTATTGCCCTTGCAGCAGTGGGTGGTGTTTAAAGCCCCTGTGAGCCTGTCTGTTCTTCTGTCTAGAGACTTTCCCTTGGGTGATCTCTTCCTTGGCACCTCTTTCTTCCTTTGTTCTTTGGCTCGTTTTCCCTTTAAATACATGAATTTGAACAGTTAGCCAGTGTAACCCTCCACCCACAGACTTCCATTTTTGACATGCCCTGCATACAGAGCCTGTGTTTTAGGTGATTCCCCATGTCATTGCAGTGCTCCTGCTCCAAAGGGATTATTTTTCAGCCTCCCTTCATTCGGGGAAAAAAAAATCATGTGAATAATAGCCCAGCTTATAGCCATGGATTGTAATAGGGATGTCACCAGGGACTTGGGCCAGGCAAGTAGAGGTGCTGATGCCATGGAGAGACCCTCCTGTCTGCTCTGGTGGTGCCTTGTCATCAGGGAAGTTGGTGTGACTGTCCTTGAGCAGTCCCACTGCCCAGTGTTGGGTACCAGGTGGTGGAACACTGGAACAGATGAGTAGTGGAGACTTCATCCTTGTGGGTACTCAGAACTCAACTGGGCACAGTCCAGGGCCAGTACTCAATGGCCTCATCTGAATGGGGGCTGAGACTTGGACTGGACATATTATGGTTTTTTAGTCTGTAAGAGCTAAAAAGGGCTCAGAACTGAGGAGGGAGGGTGATTGATGGTGCAGGAGTGGTAGAAGACAAGCTGAGAGTGGTATGTAGGACACCTGCTCCTGACTTCCAGCCAAGCTGAGCTGGAGGAGGGAGTCTTACAGATGACTTTGTTGAAATCATCAGGAGAACAGCACGTCTCCGATTTACTTTGTAGGTCTTGTGAGGATTTCATGTGCCAGAGCTAAAATAATACATGATTTGTTAAACTGGCTTTTTTCACAGTTGTAGGAAGGAGCCCAGCCATTCAGGCAGAGCAGCAGCGAGCACCGATCAGCACTGGCAGGGTGGGCTGTGCCGACTGCTGTCGAGATGCTTTTTCTGAGCAGGCTGCTGGAAACAAAGGAGTTGAAGTGGTAAAACTACCCCATGCTGGACCTCACTCACAGAGCAGCCAAACAGGGAGGGCAGGGAAACTAAACAGCAGCGTGAGGACAGCCAAAGTGGTGACAGCATGTGTAGGGCAACGTGTTAGAGAAGTGAAAGAATCAGCCTGACTGACTTTTCCAGTAAATTCAGCAGATGCCTCCAGGCCACAGCAGTCACACCAGTGTCACACCTGACCTTTCAGGTGAGGCATCTGATGAGCTTAGAGTATTTTCCCCAGTGAATTCTGGCAGGGTGTCTGCTCTCTAGGTTTGTTTAAAGATTTCCTTTAGTGCTTTGCTAAATCCAGATCTTCTGTTGTAGTGAAGAAGGGAACTAAAAACATGAAGAAAAAAAAAAAGTTGTAAAACTGCAGAATATGGAATATACAAGAAGCAGCCACACCTGATTCACAGCAAAGAGGAAATTTTCTATTCCCTAAACGGTCTCCTTTGCACACTCAGTCTGCAGCTGAAGTGGGCTTTTTGCTGTCTCTCCTTATTGTAATCTCCTAATTGGTTTTTTTACATTCACTCCTCAATCGCTCTAAGCATTAAATTGTGGTGAGTCCCATTAGATACCCTTTTCCATCTACTTTACCTACTTAAGCAAATTTCAAATTAAGATTTTCTTTTTTTCCTACAGCTTCAGCTTTTCTGATGTGCCAAGTAACTTGTGTGTCAGGAGCACTGGTCTCACAGGCGGTGGGTTCCCCTCCTCCCTCTCTTCCTGGGCAAGTCATGGAGAAGCAGTAGCTCAGCACAGGCACACATTCACTGCATTCCTCTCTGATTTGGTCTTTTGAACACAATTTTGTGTTGTGGTTTTGTTGTTATAAAGGGAGGATGAATGATTCATTGCTGTCTCACAGTGGAAGGGTCAGTGGGTCGCCAACAGCGATATCTTATTATCATCTGGAATTTAGTCTGCTGAGGGATTGTTAACCATCTGTAACACATACTGCTCATTTCTGTGGCATGCTTGTAACCTCTGCTAATTATTTATAAAGGGTTAATTAATAGGATTCTGCTCTAAACAGTGACCCAGTGCTCTTTGTTTCTGCTCCTTCAGCTAAAGAAACAGCACTCTTACTGAAAACAACAGTAATTTATTCTTGAGAACAAGGTTTTGAGGTGCTGTATCAAAGCTCCACAAAAAACTGAACGTGGCATCTACCTCTCTCCTCTGATCACTGATTTTGTAATTTTATAAAAGAAAGCAATCAAGTTTGTCTCATTATATTGGTGCTTATTGTTCAATTCTATTATCCTTTTAGGCTTTTCTCTTAATGTTTGTTCCACTATTTCAGCAAGGCTTGAAATTAGTCTAATTCCCCAGACCACACTTCTTCCAGTTTTAAAATGTAGATGAAGCAGATTAAGATTATTGAGTTCTGAAAATCAAAGAGACAATAAGGTAGAACCATTAATGTGCTGTTTGCCTGTTAAAATAGACTGTTGGCCTGTTCCCGTCAGCCTGTTCTGAAAGCAGAAGCAGAGGGCACTCGGTGTAATTAAAAGGCAACAGGTCTGCTGCAAGTTAAACACTTTTTAATGCAGCTTTGTAGCTGACTGATGGAACTTGTTGCTCAAAGATGCTGTCAGAGCAAGAAATTCAGCAAGACAGGGAAACAAGGGGAAGCTTGTTCTGAGTGAGAGCAGTAGCTCCAGTTCTGTGGTGATTGTGACAATGCTCGCTCGCTGTTCTGACGGTGGTTTACGTGAGTGATGGAGGCTTTCAGGATCAATGTGAATTGATGCAAATTGAGCTGAGGAGAAGATAAATGACCAAGGCTGTTCTCTTTCTCGATTTGGGAAGATTTAAGGCAATAATTAGTGAAGCCAGGAAAATTATTTCTTTTCTTGCAGATGTATTCTGTAAGATATGTAGCTGAAGTCTTCCAGGCTGAGAAGAGGAGTGTTGGGTCTTTCTCCAGACCATTTGCAGGGCGTGAAAGTTGATGGGACTTCAGGCTACTTCCACTACAGTAGTCTCTGTGCTTGTCCTTTAAGATGCGTTAAACTTTCCAGTCATGCTTTACAAGCCCCACCACAGACTGAGACTCTCTAGAGAGCCACCCAAGCTGGCATCTCCTGCTTTACAGAGCCCCAAACTGCTTTGTATCTATGAATTCTGAGTGGTAGGAAAGAGTATCTTTTATTACACCTTCCTTAGTGACTATGCCAGACAACTACCCAACTTTTTTAACTCTATAACTGTTGGATATAAAACATAATTTTTTTAATTACAAGAGG
>JAWWEV010000024.1:16236152-16257637 GCA_035583235.1 Hafferia zeledoni | reverse complement strand
AGGAAAGATGAGAATAAACCTGTTACTCTAATGGGAATTTAGCTATAAGAGATGTGTTTGTGCATCTTCAGTGGTTCTCTCCCTCCACCTTTCTAAGCCTTCTCCTTTAAAAATGAATCAGTTTCTTAAGCAGGAAGTAATTTTTCATGAATTTTACCCATTCTGTCTATTAAAAGATCTTGACCCCTTCATTTCCATCTTTCAGGATAAAAGTAGTAAGTAGTTCCAATTTGGTAGTCAGTGTGTGGAAATCAGTGTCTATGAAATGCATATTCTCTTTGATTGCCTGCATTTAAGCCTGATTGTGATGTTTGGGTGATTTGAACGTAAAGTGCTATGTGAAGTATAATAATTTGTTATCAGAGGCAGACAGAGAGAAGGGGAAACAACTCTTTAGATTTTGGTAGAATCCAGAGAGTTTTACACATCATCTTTTCAAATGCTGGCCTATGGGAATGTCATAGAGCTGAGACCCCTGGTGCTGTTGAGCAAGCACCAAAGCTGAGAGATCTCTAAAAGGGGAGAGGCTTTAGTGCTGAGAACATTATTTGCATTTTAGTAAATCCACCCTAGAAGTCAATAAAGTTGCACTTTTCACTTGCTGTGAACTGAACTGCACCAATCTTCACTGCTGCTAACTGACAATCTGACATTCCTGTTGGATGTAATGGAGATGGAAACAGGTCTTTTGACAACATCCAAAAAAAGTCTGCTAGCCTAGCACCTGCTCCTGAGAAATGTGTCCCAGAGACATTGCTCTTGGCCTTTGCCAGGATGCATTTCTTGATCCATTTCCCCTCTCATAAGAACATGCAGCATCCTCTGGTCCTTGTCAGGCAGCATGGAAATATTCCTGCCTGGGACTGTCTTGGAGTTGGTGTCCACACTTCTCTGAGCCCTCCAGGTAGTTTTCCAGTGTAGTATTCCTCACCTTGGAGGCAGTTCCTGCACCCTTAAAATGATGCCTTGGCTACTAGCCCAGCCATCCATGAACACAAAATCTTGAAGTCAAATGAAATAACTTCTTTACCCTCTAGGTTATGACACTGTTGGGCTGACAGTACCTGGCACCCATCAGTGGGGAGATGGGGGCACCCTGTTACCCCCTCCCCAGCAATCCTGCAGTGGTACAGGGATGCCCAGTGGGATTGCTGTGTGCTGCCCTGCCCGTGGGGTGGATGGAGCCTCCTGTTTTCCCAGGCATTTTAATGGAGCTGTGCTCAGTCAGAAAGGTGAAAATGCAGGGATTGTTTTTAAATCACTGACTTCCATCTGTGAAAGCAGGAAGGGGATTTGTCATTTCTCTTCCACAGTACTGAGGTTGTTGCATGTAGAGTCCCACATGGATATGGCGTTCCCCAACGTGCAGGTGCTGTGAGAGAAGGAAGGAATGAATTGGGATCTCTAACTCTGACTGTTGGTTTTCCCTCTGTGTAGCTGCTGGTGATTGAAATTGTCCATTTAGTGCATCCATCCATTTCACTAAAAAATGTGTTTGAAGAGAAGAGGAGGGTGAGGACAGGCCCTTTGTCTGCAGTGGGATGTTTGCCTTGAAGAATTCCAGCTTTACTGTTTCCCAATTAAGACCCAGTGATGTCTCCAGTGGATGGGAGTCCCAGGCTCTCCTTTGTCTGAGAAGACTCTAAGGTCTCTAGGCTGGGAACTCTCTCCTAGGGGGGTGCGTGTGTGTACTTGGATGTGCATGGGCACTGCCTGGCACAGCAGAGCTCTATTCTGGGGGCTGTCACAGCACAAACCCACTGCAGTATTAGTAGAAAGAATGAGGTTTGCTTGTCTCCAGGCAGCTGTGCCCAGAGGTTTCCTTGTCCTCTAAGAAAGAATGGTTGTTGCAGTTTTAGGGCTGTGCTCTCAATCTCTTAAGTAAATTACCAAGAAAAATGATTGCTGCTATTTTTTTCTCCTTGTGCTCTGCTAGTTCTGTTCAGGGCAGTTGTGCTGGATTTTCTTCCTTTTATCCTCTTGTTTTTCAGCATGTCTGTTTTTTTCCTTTCTCTTTGTATTGAGATCTATCCTTTCTTTTATAGAAATTAAAATGCCACATCCCTGCTGATCTGAGACTGAAGCAGAACTAGGACTACAGAATAGTTTGTTTCTAACTGAGATTTGAAAAATATCCCTCAATAATGCTATTAGCGATTATGCGTGGGAATGTTTTGATTACACTTCTCGTGGCAAGCCCACGTTGTGCCATGGCAGGAGAAGAGGACAAAGGAGAGCAGTATCTCCACCAGGAGGTGTGCATCCTGAAGAGCAGGTGGCTTGGGGTGGAAGCCCTGTTGCATGTGCACATCCATGGCTGTGTGGAGCGTGAGCAACACAGAGAGGCATGTGGTGATGTAAAACACTGTCAGGTTTGCTTATCCCCTCTGGGCTTTTTTCCTTTGGCCTTGTGTAGCCTTTATGATCTTTGAGCTCCAGCCCTTTAGGGATTCCCTGAGCACCAGGAAAACATCGTTGGTGCCTTTGCACCATTTGCAGCAAGAGTCATGTGGAAGATGGGCCAAAGACTTTGGAAGTACGACTGTGGTTTTGCAAAAGACAACTGAGAAAAGCCAGACTTGTTTTGTTAGGCTTAAACTCCCTGCCTGGAACAAGAGCTCAGCTGGAAAACTGGTAGGAGTCTATAAGTAAAAACAACCCACCAGCTGGAAAATGCGACTGCAGTGTGAGTGTCCAGCATGGGTGGGCAGGAGTGGAGAATTGCCAGCAGGAATATTCTGGGAGTATTCATGGAGTTAAACATGCTTTGTAATGTCAAAATACAGACGGGTGTGGAAAGGCTGAGCAGCTAACGGTGAGCTCAGTGCTCCTAAATCTGCAGTTGGGCTATAAACAAGCAAAGCCTGATGTCCATGGGCAGCTTGGCTTGGGAGTGCCTGGTGTCTGCGCACGGCTGAGCTCGGCAGTTAAACGGCGCCGTGCAGCTGGCGCTGGGAGCAAGGAGCCAGTCGGTGACAGACAGTTAATGCCCAAGCACTCTGCCATTTGGGCAGGGTTCAGATGGACACCAACCCATGAGAAGAGCTAAATTTGGGGAGCGAAAATAGCATCTGGATGCTTAACGACATCAGGTGCTCTGTGAAGGACAGACAGGAATGGAGACTGATGAGTCTGCTTAGCTTTGAGCACAAGCCATGGCATCCCAGCATCATGATGGATCAAGAGGTGACAGTGAGCTGCCACTCTGCCTCCAGGTCATCCATGTCCCTTTCTGCTCTGTACAATGGGAGAGCCACGAGCCAACGGCTCTTAGACTTTGACAACTCCCTTGGCTGCTTGTGACTCCTGAATGTTTGAGTCTAGGGTGCCACCCTGGTCATCAGGGAGCTAATTTGCATGTGAATGCAGAATAACTAATAATGTGCCAGAGGCACCTCCTGGCAGAGCTGAGACTGGAACCTCCGTGCCTGAAATGAAGACTTGGAGTCCTTCAGGGCAGCTGGAGCAGAACGATAGGCTTGTGTCTCATGTCCAAAACCAGCCCCTCCAGAGCCTGCAGCTCAACATGGTGTTCATCAGCTTCCTGCTTCTAAACCAAGTGCTTGTGCATGCCTGGCCTCCTCTGCTCTCCTGTCCAGGCTCTGCTTCATCTGGGAGGTTGAAAGCTGAGCAGTGCTGGAAGAATCTCCCATATACCCTCTTTTTAAAAAGTTGTACTTGCACATATGGATTGTGTGCTCTTATGGAATGACATGTCCTTAATAATAACTGTCTTTTTTTCCTATGTCTAACTGCTCCAGTGCTGCATCCCTCTGGGGGCCTCAGTGTCAGCCCTTGGTTCCTCCCTCTGTTGACTTGCTTTCTGTGTTGAGTTAGACAGCAAAGAGGTGAAGTTTGGCTGGTGTGAGTGCCTCTGCCAGGGCAGGGAGCAGCAGTGCTTGAGCTGCCTCTGGGTGCAGGGCTCAAGACCCTTCTTTTCCCATGAGCCAGGCCTGGCTGTCCTTCAGTGTCCCCAGCATCGTGTGACAAGCAGGCAGGAGGCAGCACAGGCAAGTGTATTTGTTAGTTACTTGCTCAGCTGGGCAGTGGAGAGTGAGTGAATCCATGATTTTTTTCTCCTCCTTTTTTTGGCTAAAAGATCAAATTTACATTGAATAAATTTGTGTTCCACACAGTAAAAACAAATGTAGCTGCTTGAGTGCGTGTGCAGGGGCACTGCCTGCTAACTGGGGCACTCAGAAGAGCTCTCTTGTCTGGAGGCAGGCGATTACTCTCAAGATTTGTTCTTTTTCGAGCAAACCTTTGCAGGCAGCAGGGGAGGAGGCGGGCGCTGCAGGCAGAGGGACGGTGGCAGCAGTGGCTGCTGCAGCTTTTGGCTGACTGGGGAGAGGCAGAACCAGGGCCAGGCTGCCCAGGAGACCTCCTGTGCTACATCAGGGAGGGCTGGAAGTCAGTAACCCTAAAACAGTGATTTGTAGAGCAAATGGCTGAGATCTGCTGGAGCTGCAAGAGTTTGGGAACTGCTGAGCATCATCAGCTGCTCCTTGAAAAGAGGCCTGTGGGGCTTTTCTGTTTGACCTGCGGGCACTTGAGGGGGAGGTGCAGGAAGATGCTAGAAGAAAGTGGGATGTCAGCCAGGGAGGAGGAAGGCCAGGACTGGGGTGCAGAGTCAGGGGGAGCCTCATCTCAAGGCTCTCCACAAATCTTCAGTTCTGCCCTACTTTGTCAGTCAGCAGTCTCTTCCCTCACAGCAATTCATCCATTTGCAGCTCTCTCTCTCAAATCATCCTGCCACCTTCAAGCATGAAAACTCTTCCTGAGGAGTGCAAAGCCACTGTGCCCTTGTCAGTCAGGTTTCCCTGGAGTGTTCAGATGGAGGTGGAGGAGGAATGGCTCTTCCTCTCCCCCAGCCCCGTGTGTGTGTGCTCAGTGTTTCCCTGCCAGCAGGAATCCCCCAGCACTGCCCCTCTCTGAGTGGGGGTTTTCCTTGCGCTGAGTCTGCCTCCCTGCCCACACAGCACCTGACACACCGGAGCTGAATCAGAGCACTGCCAATCCCCACTGGAGAGCTGGGCTCTGGCAAGCTTTAGAAGTGTTCCACTGGGCATGGTGTGACAGGGAGCTGTATCCATGGGGCCACACTGCTACAGTGTGAGTGGGGAGAGGTTGATCAGGCTGGGGGCTTTCCTTGGCCTTTCGGGAGACTTTTCTGCCCCTTGCACAGTGCCTGCCTCAAGGAGAGCCCCAGGCAGTCCTGCTTGTGCAGCCAGGGAGGAGGTGACCAAGCTTCCCATATGCTGAGCACAGCTACAGCTCAGTCCTCCCAGGCACTTTATCGCCTCTGTCTGGCCTCAGACAGAGCCAGTGATGAGTTGCAGATGGTCATCATTTACCTCCACTCACCTCACAGAGATGTCCTTGTGCAACCAAGGCTGTGGTCTTGTGAACAGTTAAACCCACCAGTAAGCACTGGCTACTGAGTGTAGCTACTCTGAGCCCTTCTTGCACTGGTGTCCCTTCCCTGAGCTGCCTGGACTCACCAACCATGCAGTGATACCCCTTGATTTGTTTCACTTGGATCGTTTTCTTCCAGCCAAGCACATGGAGGAGGCCAGCAGAAGTGGGGGAAGAGAACAAGACCATCCCTCCTGAGCTTTGAAGCATCCCTGTGACCATTTGAGGAGCAACAAAGAGAATTCCACTTCTTAAAACAAAGAGTCAGTCAGTGGTGGGCCAAGGAGAGGACATTTGCTCCAACAAACCTGTTTGCATCTCCAATAAAATGAAGCCTTGCTGCTTGTAATGTAGGGCCACAGAGTCTCATCTGCTCGATCTTCCTGCTCAGCAGTGGCCTGGAGCAGACCCCTGTGATGTCATGTAGGCTTCTGAGCAGTCAGTGACTGTGCCTTTGGTCCAGGTGAGTCCAGTGACCTCCCCATTTTGGTGGCACAGGTTGTGATAAGGAGTGAGCTCTTAACTGCATCAGTCTTACTCCAGTGCTGTGTCAGGCATGGAGAGTGATGTGACCTGTGCTGCAGGGTTTGTTTTGCTCCTGCTTCTTGGCTGTTTCTTACACACCTGTTTTGCACAACCCCTGGCTGCTGAAAAGATGCCAGTTACCCCCTGGACCACCCTGTGGCCCTGGGGCCAGGGCATCACAGCGCTGGGTAACAGGTCTGAGAGTGGAAGTTCCACCCCATTGCTCCTTTGTGGTGCTCTCTGCTCAAAGGTGAAACCAGTGACAGCAGATGTTGCCAGTACATGTTCTGTGCTGCATGTGCAGTTGCACAGGGGCAGGTCCAAGCCCAGGGCAGCCTGCAGAGGGAAAACCTCCCTGAGCTCCTGCCTACTTAGCATTGAGTGATGTGGGTCCCAGCCCCTCTTCCCCAGTCGTTACTCAATGATTTATGATGTCTGGGATATGCTGTTCCATGGATAACGCCCTTGTTGCGGTTCAGTGAGTTGTTCATTGGATTGATTGATTGTATGACAGCTTCTGGGAGCTCTATTGAACCTGAGGATGCTGCAAAAGCTCCTCTGTTGCTGACCACTGAGAGAGGGGAAGCTGCTCACGTACCGACAGTGACATTTTACAGCCCTGTCTGGAACGTCACTTAGAGCTGGTGGAGGTAAAATCATGGCTGGAGGGATAACAGAGGGATGGGGGATAACTCATTATGCAGAGAGTGGAAATAACCCCATTAAATGGGGACTGCCTGGTCTCCAGAAACACCACTGTGCTGAGGAGCCATGGCTTGGGTCCTGCCTCTGCTGCTGCTTGCTGGGCAAACTCACAGTGTTTCTAAGTATATAAAGGGGCCCCATAGGAAAAAGCTCTCCCCTGTCCTCTACTGTGAGGATAAATTCAGAAGTGACTGTGAAAATTTCCAGCCCTGCTGTGGAGGGCTATGGAAATACCTGGAAAGGACAATAAATTTCCAAGCTGTGAGCATTGCTTAACCTAAGCTGCTTTCCATGGTCTCTGCACTGCAATACTGTGGTTTCAGAATCACTCTACCATTTGTCCTTCAAAGAGCACAGCAAGGAAAAGAGTTTCTTTCCCAATCCCAGCATTTATTCTGCTGGCACTGGTCTGTTCCTCTCTTTTTAGATAGCATTTCTGTTCTCCATCTATCAGACCTCTGGGTGCCCTGGAATCAATCAGGAATTCGAGCCTTGTGCCTGCTAATTTTGCAGCCGTTTGGTGGCTGGGAGCATTTCCAGGTGATGGATGGTTTGTGTGGAGGTTTTGCTCCATCTGAGTGACACACCACAAGCAGCACAGCATTGTGTGCCTGCCCAGCACGGGGGTAAGGGTAGGCACTTGCACAACAGCAAAACAAGCTGTATGTGCTCAGAGCTGTGACCTCACTGTTACTGGGGGAGCATTTAGGCTGTCACTGTGGAAGCTCTGGCTGTTGAAGGGGTGCTGTTTTGGCTGGAGCTCTGCACAGACTCATGCATGATGCTGAAAGGCACAGACAGACCCTGCAGGCATTTGATGGGTTGGGCAGGGTACGAGGAGTCAGTGTTCCTCTCTGGTGTGAAGGCTCTGAGGAGCAGTTATGCTCTGACAAAACTATCTTGCACCCGTCCACAAGAAGCTGACCATGATGGCAGCGAAGCGACATGCAGCCAGGTCCATGTCCAGCCTTGTGGAAGCCAAGGTCAGTGGCTGGACTCAAAATAGCTCCAAGGTCTTCACGGCCTCTACGACTGCCCACAGCTGCTCTGAGCGGTGTTCTAATAGCCCAGCATGTCTGGCTGGTGGTGCCTGTCCCGGCACGCCTTGGAGAAGCCTTCCTGCATCTGTAAACAAATTTAGATCTGAAAGTAGAGTGTGCCAAAGTGACAGGTTTACCCCTCTGAGGCACTTTCATTTTGCAGGTTTGACTTGACATGTCAGGCAGCTCCTCAGATTGTAACCTGAAAGGGTATTATAGGAGATGCTGTACTCCGGGTGACATTTTTAATCTTTCGTCTCTTCCAGCTAATGCATTTCGCTGATCAGTTTGCCAGGCAGAGCAGCCTCGCTGGCGATGCCAGGTCCGAGCTCCTCCGGTCTGCCTCTCATTCTGCACGCGCTGCCACACGGCTTAACAATTGTGTTTTTCATGAATAATTTGTTCTCTCCACATCAGGCAGTCTGTGTCACTCTGCAGCCGCCGGCTTTGCAGGGGGAAGCAGCTGAGTGAAGGGAACAGCCGACAACGCCGGTCCTGGGCGAGCCTGCCCTGTGCCTTCCAGCACTCAAAACAGGGGCTTAGAAATTTCTCCTTCAGCACAGCATCCTTTGCTGCCTGCGTGCATGCTGTGTGCATCTCCCTTCTGGCACCCAGGAGGGATGTTTCAGTGTCAACCAGCAAGGCAGGTGTTGTGCCCTGCCCTGCCCTCCTCACTTGTGGGAGTGCATTGGAGGGCAGTGAGGACTGAAACAGCCCTTGCCCCTGTTGTGCTGGCCTGGGAGTTTGCTCTTTAGATACTCCCCAGGCCCCAAGGCTGACATAAGTTCACTTTTAAGAACAGCCCCCACCCTGATACCCCTGGGGGGGGACATTTTGCTTTGGGTGCTCAGCTGGGGGTCTCCACAGTGCAGCTTTCCTTAGCAAGGTTTCTTCTAGCTACAAGTGAATCTCATTGCTCTGGTCCCACCAGCTGCTGCCTGCATGGCTTTCCCAGGAATGGGCTGTGTCCCAAGGCAGCTGAAGGAGCTGGTTCAGCCCTCATACTTCAGTGGAGCAGACAACAACTTCGATGAACTGTGTTATTTGCCCTGGAAAATTCTTGTTAGCACTCTGCTATTGACAGAACTGCACAGAATTTGGATATTGGATTTGTTCCTCGTGATTCCTCAGAGCAGCATCCCAGTCACAGCAGAAGCCATTTCAGATTCCCATGTTTTCTTAGGAAAGCCCCTCTGCCAGAGTAGCACAGGAGGCAGCAGGTCAGGCAGGGCTGCAGGGGCTGCCCAAGGCCCTGGCCCTTGAGGTACCGGCGATGGGCACAGAGGTATTTCAGAGGGACATGGTGCTTGCCAAGCCCTTCCTCAGGAGACTGGTGCAGGGTTGTTTCACCCAGTGTATTTTCTGACTTTTCTGCCACCTTTTTCAAGTGTTTCATCACAGCTGGCTTTTACAGACATTCTTCCTTCCAGAAATACTGGAATTAGCCTATTAAAGCTACTCCCTTTTAATGTTCCTCTGGAGTACCAGCACCTGCCAGCAGGTTCCTTCCATGGGAACCCTGTCCCTGTCCCAGCACTGCCTGCTGTGCTTCAGCATCTGACCCAAAATCCATCAAAGTCAAGGTGAAGATTTCCTGTGGATCTTCTGGGCTTTCAGTCAGGCCCTAACTCATTTGTGTAGCACACGGTACTGGCCAAATCTGATATAATCATGTTTTCACCGCTGGGGAAACTGAGGTCTAGAGTGGCTGAGTCAGGGTATGGATGCAGCCATGTGGTAACTCAGTGCTCAGGCTCTGCACATGCCACGAACAGGGCAGAGGGAAGGCCAGCCCAACTATTAGATGGAAAGAGCCATATTTTTGCAATCAGGAGGGCTGAGGTTCCCTTCTCTTGTACCAGAGCTTTTTAATGGCTTTGAGCCAGGACTTTGGCCTGAAAGCCTTGCTCCCCCATTTTGGATGACCCTTAGGTGCTGTGGCTGCACAGCCAGATCAGAAGCTCAAAGGCAGACCAGCGTTATTGGGTGCTTCTTGGATAACAGCCCATGGGCTGTCATTTCTGTTGGCTTGTGATACTCAGTGCATGTTTTCAAATACCAACTGGAGTTGTTTGCAAATGCCTAGTAAATCCCAAAATAGCCCCAATTTGCTGAATTTTGTGAATAGCATTCAGCCCACTCCAGTTACAATAGCAGCCTCCTCCGTGCCTCGCCGGAGCTGTGCAGAGGTACAATAGTGAGAGGGGCGAGGAGTGAGGCTGGGCGAGCAAATGTTATTATTCCAGCTTGCTGCACAAACAAAGGATGCGATTTGTTTTCCTGGCTTCTAGAGCGTTTTATTTGTATCTGCTCCGATTCTTTCGCTGCATTCCTTGGTTTTCTTTTGTGGCTTTCCACTCTTTGGGGGCTCATTGTCCTGGTGAAGCGTGGTCCCTTTGGGATGGTGCTCCAGAGCTGGTGCTGGGATGTGGATCACCTCCGCTTGCCTCTCCCTGGCTCGTGTGTGGGCTGTGGAGGATGTCTGTCTGCAAGCATCCTTCCTGCTAACCTGCAGTGGCATGTCCTCAGCTCCCTGAGCTTTCTGGGAAGTCTGGCAGTTCAGAGGCTGCCGTCTCTTCTCGCCCCAAGCTCCTCTTGCTCCTCTGTTTACATGCTGGAAAGTTTATCTGCTGTGGTTTCTTCCCAGAGTCCAGCAATGCAATGCTGATGAGGAGTGACAGGAAGGTCACAACGCAGGGGATGAGAGGTCTGGGAACATGCCCTGAGCTCGGCTCTATCTCTGCCCACCACAGCCTTTCTGAGGCAGTGGAGACATCCTTAACTGAGCTTGGGGTGGCCCTTCCTGTCCCCAGGATGTCTGCTTCATGTGAGACGAGTCTTTATCGCTCTTAAAGGCCCTTTATTTATTCATTATTTGAATTTTATTTGTCAATCATCTGGGTCTATGAGTGCGTGTGATGAGCCTGAGCGAGCTGCTGGGGACAAGTGAGTGCCAACAACCCCAGCTCCTTTCCCCTGATGGGGGTGTTTCCTTGTCTCACCACCTGATCTGTAAATCCTGTACTTTCCTTTTCATAGAGGCTGTTGTGAGAGCTTGGTGAGCTGCAGAGGGAGGTGGGCAGCCCTGTGCTTCTCCTCATGAGTGCTCTGGAAGAACTGGCATTGCTCGAGGTGGGGAAGGGAGGCAGAGCTGTTCACGTACAGTTCAAGCCATCGGGCTCAGCAGAGCCCAGAGGCTGCCAAGCCACAAACCCCTAGCATGGAGATGTGCTAGTATGATGGGATGGGTCTTGCTCAGGAGGTCAAGGCAGAGGTGGGACCCATCACAAAGCCCTGGGATGCTCAAGCTTTATTTATTTATTAAGGGAAGGGAGCACTGGATGCTGTGCTCCCTCTTTCCAGCACTGTCTGAAGTCTCAAACCGAGAGTGGGATTTGAAAGGGTAAAATTCGTTAGCATCTTAAAAATAAACCCAAACCCATGGCTGTCTCTTCAGATTTGCTGTAGGCTGATGGACTATTGGTCCGCACCAAGCAGTCGCTGCCCGGCGGAGACCTCTCAGAGGCTGACTGGGGTTATTGCAGGCACAGCGCTCAGCATTCATAGCCAAGCTTGGCATCTATATCTAATCTGAAAATAAGTCACTATATATTTCATTAAACCAGCCACTGCTGCTTTTATTTGCTTAGTTTCAATGATGCTCTGTTCCGTTGAAAACAAATTTGGTTTAGAAAAATGGCCTGTGTTAGTGCCTGCACTGCATGGCCCGTCCTGCCCCATCCCTCCTTTCACAGGAGTCTCAGCAGTGGGGCTGAGCCACCATCCACCCACCTTGCAGGAGATGGGGCAGGAGGAGGCAGCCCCATGGGTGACATCCTGTCCTAGGACCATATCTGCATATCCGGGCTGTGCAACAACCCAGAGACCTTGAACAAATCGCTTGCAAATACTTTAGCCCTTCTGTTCTCTGTCTGTAAAGGAGAGATGGAGCAGCAAGTTTGGAGGTCCCTGGGTTGCTGTAAGTACCTGTAGGTAGGTGGGCTGACAAGATTTGCCTGTAATTTGGCCAAGATAGGTGAGTGGGCTGGCTTCACCACTTTTCCTGCTGGAAAGATGCCTGAAGTAATTGCCTGTCCTGCTGTGCTCAGTTTCACCAGGTCTCTGTGACTGTGACACAGTCTGAAAACAACAGCAAATGAAACCTGTTAACTTCCCACATATAACCCTATCCCTCCTCACTGAATTGGGAAGTTACAGGAATTTGTTTTAAAGCTTCATGCCACAGATGTGAGGGGTAGCAATGTACTTCCCTGTAAATTGGAAGTGGAGATTCTCAGGTTGTCTCATGGCTGAGGGGTTGTTTTGGAGAGGAAGCCCCAGCCCCTGCCCAGTGAGGGAGAAGGGATGGGCCAGGAGGAAACCTCCTCCAGCCAAACCCTCGTGTGCTGGTTACGTGTGTATCTGTTAACATACGGCAATTAGGAAACTTATTTCCAGCTCACTGTTTGCAGTGACAGATTCCTGAACCCCAGCCAGCGCTTCGCGGGAGGAGCTGTCGTGGAAGAGGAAATAATGGGAATCTCGAGCTTTTTATAGCAGTGCCCGTTCTCTCTTGGCTGCCTGCAGGGAGCCTCATGTCGCCGGCACCACACACGATGGAAACCCACTGTGGGTGGGTGTGGAGTGGGAACCGGCTCCAGGGACAAGGTGGGACCTGGCTCCAGGGGAAGGTGGGAATGAACATTTCTGCTGGATTGAAACAAGCTGGTTGCCCACTCATCCAAAACCTGTGTGTGTGAGAGGATGCTTCCCCACCCTCACAGCCAGCAGCTCCCTGAAGTTGCTGCCTGTAAGGGGAGTAGGTATTTGGGAATTTTTAGAAGTTGGTGGTGATTTTGATGCCTCATCTGTTTGGGGATTCAACTGGAGATGCCCCAAACTTGCTTGGTTCTCAGGCTCAAGTAGAGCTCTGCTGAGCACATGAATCCAGGTCCTGAACCTCACCCAATTGCCTAAAAAAGATCTCTAGAAAAACCTCAACCTTGCACCCAAGTGAGCAACAGAGACTGAAAAATATCTATTTTGTCTTTTTCCGTTTTAAGGCTTTAGGACTCTCTCATGTGGCTGTGAACTTCAAAACCAGGAGAGGAAGAGAAATCTTCTTTTGTCCCAAACTGACTCTGTCTCTCCACACTCAGTCTCCTCACTGTGGTTATTAATTTCTTGGGTACTCCATTATTTTAAGGCCAGTCCCTCCTTTAACCTTTCTCCACCCAGACACAGCTGGGATGGAAATGGGCAGCACAAAGACAGGACTGTGGTAGGAAAACATGCAGAGTGGTGATGGGAGCAGGTCAGTGAGCTGTAGCTGGGACCTGCTGCTGGATGAACTGAGCAAGATGGAAACAAATGGACAGGAAGTGGCAGTGTGGGAATTAAATTTTTTAATAATAGTTTAATTCTTTTTTTTACATTAACTTAATTTGCTACAAGAGGAAAGGCTGGGCAGCAAAAAGGGAAGGAAGCAGACCTCAGATTACAGGAAATGGTTTTGGTTGTGGTTTTAACCTGCATGGTGAGCACTGGCTGTGGAGGTGCTGTGACTGTGGCTAAAGGCACAGGTTTACAGGGATGATGGGCAGCTGTGGATCATAGATCCAGGAGGAGCTGTTGCTGGGGGCCAGCAAGTCTCCTGGGGCAAATTTAGAGCTCAGGGCTGCAGCAGGTACCTCAAACCAGAGTCTTCTCTGTACTGGGTGCAGCCCTCCTGGTCTGTGGTTGCTGCTGCTAATGTTCCTTGGGGATAAAAGTGCTCTACAGTTTTGGGAAAGGACAACCCGATCTGATGTCCCTGTGCTGTTTCTGCATCCAAACGTACGGTGCAGTTGGTGTGAGGGAAAAGATTCAGAGCACATGGTCAGAAATGTTCTGGCCCAGCTCTGTGTCTCCTGCTTCTTCATTCCACACCCTTTTCATACACCTCAAGGTCATCAGGCTGTTTCTTTCCACAAATTGCATTTTCCATTCCCCCTCTTGCTCTCATGTTCAGCCAAGTCCAGCCACGGTGATTAAAACATCCAGGCTCTCGCTGCAATGGCCAAATGCCTCCAAGTGTTGGTATCCTTAACACACTCAGCCTTGTCACCAGCAGGAAGCTGATTTACCCTGCAGATACAGGTGGGCATCTGTTAAACACCACCTCATCCCAAACACACCAGCTAATGAGCCCTTCCTCAGGGGCATCTCCCCCCTTCCCCACATCTGGCTGTCCCCCCGCTCTCTCCTGTCCCCTCGGAGTGAAATCTCCGGAGTACGAGCACACACCATGTGGTCTGCCCTCAATTAAAGCACGTTTGCCTGTTGGTGTTTCAGAGATGGAAATGACCACAATGCAGCATGTTTGAATGAGGAGTGACAGTGCAGGAATGTGCTCTCATGCTGGTTACCGAGGGTTCTTTCAGCACGATGCTGAGATTCAGAGATCCCAGTTAGAGAGCATCCCTCTTTCATCCTGATTTTGAGTTGTGAGGGCAGAGCAGGCTTTGCTCAGCAGAAAGGCAAAGAGGAGAAAATTGTGGGGGCTGTATTTATTGCTGGTAACTGTCAGTATGGGATAAAAGACTGGCTGGATTCATAAACTGTGTGTAACCCAACTTGGGGACAGAGAAATCTTGGCTGCAGTGCAGGAAGGAGTTTTCATCAGGACATCATAGGCATGGCCAGAGCTTGTGAGACCAGAGCTCTGCTGGTGCTGTGGGAAGGGATGTTGAGGCAGTTCAGCTCTCCCCCGTGCTTTCTGGGTGTTTTAGGGAGCTGCAACCCATTACACCATCCCTGGAGCACCGCACTGGGATTGGACCAGCCCACGTAAGCTCTGAACTCTGCTGGCCTCCTTCCTCTGTGTCTTCCTGAAGGGAAGGACCCATAGTCTATGAAAGTGAAATATAAACTGTCATTAATGGTTCTGGTCTCCATGTTTCAAGTGTAAATGACACCGTGACATCCGTCTGAGCCGGCAGCTGGCTGTCATGAGGGGAGGGAGCACAGCAGGGGTTTTGGAGGAAACTGATGCCAGATTCAACTTCTCTCTGAATGGTGCAAGCACAGCAAGGGAGGAGAACACCAGCAGCGCTGGGCTATCCTCCTGCAACCCACAGTGAGACAACTGCTCCAGAAGCTCCTCCACACTCCTCTCTGCAGCTGTGGTAAGACAAATTACCAGTAACAATAATAACAAATGTCAGCCAAGCCACACTGCAACACGGGGAGTATATCCCAGTGCCCTGGCTGGGCTGACACTGCTGGTGCAAAGGTTGGGAGCAGCCCTTAAAATGCAAATCATCACTGGTGATGTGGAAACGGTGTGGTTGTAGCCTCTTATCCCCATTATCTCCACTTGTATGTAATTAAGAGGGCTAAGTGTTCCTTTCCCCACCCCAGGGGGGATGGAGCTGACTCTTGTGGTTCCGGGGAGCAGCACACAGCTTCCCAGAGAAGCAGGTAGTGCGTGTCATTCTCAGCATCCCAGCAGCACAGATCGACTACCCATCGACAGATTGCCTCCAGTAGCCTGCAGTCCCATTGCTCCTCAGCACTTTTCTTTGATTTTCTACAAAGATTAGTTGGTCCTGACTTCAGCTCTCATTATTAAATGGGTATTTTTCAACCCGGTGCTTTATTTTTGTGCCTGTGGCCTTCACACGGGTGCTCTCTTAGAGTCATGGCTGCCTTGGGGGGGAAGATCAGGGTGAAGGGTGGCAATGTTTCTTTGTTACCTTTTTGCCCTTCTGCATTAGTGAGACTGTGCCGGGGATTGTGCTGGAGAGCCATGCAGGGCTCTCCGAGGGCGGCCGCGCAGCCCTCGCCTCCTGCGCACAGCCGTGTGTACACACACGTGGTTGTGTGTGCTGCTTGCTGCACGCTCACACAGCTGAGCTTGGTTCTGAAAGGCTCAGCTGCTTAATAGCAGCTGCTCCTGGGGTCGGAGTTGTTCTTACATGCAAGAACAAGCCCCGTTTCATTGCTAGAGAAGGTATTTCATGGCAACCAGTTTTTGCCCAAAACCTTATTTGTGCTACCTGTGTCTGGAGACACCGAGAGAGCTGGTCGCTGTTTTGCCTGCCTGTCTGAATGCCATCAGAGAGCATTTTGCAGAGGTAGTTCCCTAAGGATTTTGCTAAGTGCTCTTCTTCCTAATAATTTTCCAAATGCCGTTAGTACTCCGAGTAGGGTTTTATTGTGAGCATTAACAGCACAAAGAGTGTACTGTGACTCTTTCTTGAGTTATCTACTCCAGCTGTTGGAGTTTGAAACTCAATTTTGCTCTTTTATGCTGAAGTTGACCATATTTCATAACCAGATCTGCATTTGCAAGGAAAATGGTGTTGGGGAGGATCACACTGTTGTGTGCTGATCCCTGCAGCCCATTTCTCTCCATGCCACCCTAAGCTGCCATGCTGAGAGCATCACAGGGGCAAGAAAGATGAGTTGGGTCAATGAGAGGGTTTGTTTGAGGTGGGTTGTTTTTGGTTGAGAGCTGTACTGGGTCTCACCAACTTTTCAACCAGGCACAAAGCATGGAGAGTATTGCTGACATTGTGCTTGCTGACCTGAGCTGCTCCCATCCCACCCATGCACATGTGGAAGGCTCTGCAGCTGGTGGCTCTTCCCCCAGATCCTGTCTGCAGCATGTTGCAAGCCTCATCTCTGATTAGTATTGTACTATCTTATTTTTGTTAAAAGTAACAAAAATTGAAGCCCAGTCCCTGTTCTGCGATGTGAGTAGCATTTAAAGTTGATGATGATTGCAGTTCTTTTAGCCTCTTTTGTTGCACAGGGTGGTTTAGTATGTTTACCCACAGTATTTTTGGCATGTGGATTTCACAATTTGTTTAGCAATGTCAATACCATCTGGAGCATCGTCTATTTAAAGTACATTAGAGAGATGAGGAACAACCTATCATATTTTTCCATAGGGTGCATAAAGATTGGAAATGAGAGTCATTCAGAAAGGTTTAATGGGAAAGAGATGTTCGTTGCACTGCATGCTTGTCTCTTATTGCGAGTGGTTACGGCTCTGGTGCCATTTCTCTGCTGCTTTTCCTGATTGTATTGTGCCACTGTATAACATCTGCTTTGAAAAGCAAACAGAGCTGCCTTAAAGAGAGGATGAAGGGGCAGGAACTTTGCCTTATTGCCCTGAATTGAGTAGGATGGTTTGCAGGTGATCTGTAGCGAGGATATCAGATCTGGTCTCTGATAAAGGGTGCAGGGCTGTTTCTCCACTGCCCATGGAGGTTAATGGATGCTGTGGAGGGATTTGATCCCAGTTACTGTGCTTTGGGGATGCTGTGAGCCAGACCTGCTACTGAACAGCCTTGTTGGTGGCTGTGGTCCCAACAGGGAAAGAGATGGGCTCCCATGTCTCTTGTCCATGGGCCAGCCCAGCATGAACACTGATTCCTGGCTCGTGGTGAGCTCCAGCTGCTGAAGAGGAAAGCTCTGATCCTACTCTGTTGTAGATCCCCTTCGCTTTGAGTAGCATCAGAGTTCAACTCTCATTCACAGTCACCTGGAGAGCTTATGGTACTGTGTGGCTGTTGGGGTGGTGCAGCCCATCTTCACCAGCAGCATTGGGGATGCAGGGAGGGTGTCAGCAATGCTGGCTTCAGAGGTCCTAGAAATCTTTGGAAATATTTTCTCTGTTCCATTCAGGAATACTGCTTCTGGTTGTGTCCTTGGGTACACACATGTGGAACTCTGCAAGTCACCAAGTCTGGCCTTATGCTCCTGGTGCCAGGCCTGCATTTGGCAGGATTAGCATCAACATACTTTCAGTTGGATCACAGTTTCTGATCTTCATAATGGCACCAAAAGGAAAGGCAGCCCTGGACTGAGCCCCCTTGAGGAGGGCAGCTCTGGGGGGAGAGGGTGTGATGCTCAGCTCAGCTCTGACAGCTATTTGGCATCAGTGACAGTCAGTGATGGCTGTTATTCCACCCTGTGAACCCTTGGAGAGGTGCTGGGGGAGCTTAATGCACACTCACTATTACTGACAGTGAATCATCTGTGAGTGTAAACCCTCCTCACTGCATGCTCCCAACTCCCATTAACTATGGGGTTTTCAGGGAATGGTGGAGCTCCAAATGCAGCTTCAATCCTGGTAAGAGGAGCAAAAACTTCCAGATGAGTTGGGGACAGAGATGTGTGATCACTTGTAGCTCTCTGTCTTCAAAGCTGGAGATGATTATTTGACACCTATGCAGTAGTAAATCCAGGTGAATCCTAGCTGGAAAGCCCCTGTGGCACACTGGCCCTTTGGGCAGCTGGTCCCAGCTCAGCGAGATGTGGTCCCTCAGCAGTCCTCATCACCTCTCTGCTGCTTGCACTTCATAAACTGCTGCACTGCTAAAGGGCACTCTCCTGCTCTGCATCAAATGAGAGTAATTGAATTTCCCTTTCCCTTCAGTATTTAACATTATTTTCAGGTTGTGTTGGCATTAACAAGAGCCTGGCCATGGTTTGCATGAGGATATTTATAGGCGCCGACGCAGATGAGAAGTGTCGTCTTCCTGCATCCTGTGCCCGGCTTGGACGAATAAATTTCACATTGTTACTTTGAACTGGGTCACCAGAAACTTCAAAAATGTATTCCTCTGATCGTTTTGATACAGGTTACTTAACAAGGGAGATAAACTAGTACTGCCTCACAGTCGTAGGGAGAAATGGATTTGCAGAGCCCAGGGCGGTGTCGGGGCGGTGGAAGCTGTTCTGATACACGCTCTTCAAAGCTTCCTACGTTTTGCCAGCCTTAGCATTTTTAATCATTTTGCTGGCTGGCATTCATCTGGTGAGAGTATCAAAGCACTCCAACGGGCGAGTGTTTCACCACAACCATTAGTACAATCCTGTGCTTGTCAGCCTCTTCCCCTTCAGGAGATTGCAAGGAAAATCCTTGCCGTTTTAAGCTACAGGAGTTTTTACTCTCATATAAAGGACAAGCTGTAATTAGTTCTTGCTGCTGGATTTGAGAATGTCAGGTTTATTAAAGGAACTTAGGTTAAACGTCATAGCTCCAGTCCCTGCTGCCCAAGGTGCCTGCAAGGTGGGAGAAAGTACTGATGGCCCATGGGAAATCTCCCAGCTCTTTCTCTGGCCAAAAGAATGTTGACATCCCTGGTACAGGGAAAAGTATGCATAAGCTGTTGCACGTGCCACGGAAATGCTCTCTTGCTTCAGAGGGTGCAGATAAATACCCACCCTTAGGCAGCAAATTGAAGTTGAGATCCAGGTAATAATTAAAATAATTGTGTTGACTTTAAACAGAAGGGTGACCCACCAAAATCTTGCCATGCCAGCTGCACATTCATCACCGAGCAGCACAAGGTGCTCTGCATTTATTTTGGCACTGGCAGGGTGTGACAGATCTGTGTGACTGGAGGCTGAACACTCGCTGGAGCAGGGGGACCAGGAGCCAGTGCTGCTGCACCTGCAGTGGGATGTGTCCGTGTGTCCCTCTGTGCTGCTGGAGCAGGATGTCTGTCCTCCAGTCTCAGCTGCTTCTCTCCCATGGCTAAAAAAGTGATCTGAACCAAACTGATAGAACCTCTCCAAAAACACTTGTTATACCATTGCTGAGCCTTGGTTTTATTTTGGTTTTGGTTTTTAATGGCTTACTGGGATGTTCAGATGAAACTGCTCAAATCCCAAATTTCATCTTCTTTTACACAGCTTAAAATGGAAAAAAATGGTGGCATTTCTTAGTGGCCATAAGGTTGTGGTGAGGATCAAATACAAATTCCCCCTGAACTATGCAAATGTAGACCCTGCAGTGGACAGGGTGCAGGAGCACTAGGACAGAGGAGAGTTGCTTTCCCTCTAAGGAAGAAGAGGAACAATATCCCCAGGGGATTAGATGAGCCACCCAAAGTCACCCAAGGGGACAAAAACAGAGCAATTAATTCATTCCTGGACACCATGTCCCATCATTTTAATTAGAAGACCCTCCTGCCAGGATTTGGTCCTCAGTGATGGGCAGGTCTGGTGAAGCTGCAATTGTTTCTAGGAAGCTGTTTCAGTCCATGAGTTAGCTTTGGACAGAGCAGTTATCTAGTCTTGGCACCTCTTACCTGAGATAAGGCAATAAATCATTGTTAACTTTAGATTAATCATTTCTACGCATCTCCCTGTGAAGATGGCACAGATTTCCCCACTGGCTCTCTTGTAAGTTGTAACAACAGTGTGAAGAGAATATTTTCCTATCAAGAAAGCTAAATAGTTCATCTGTGCTCCTGGCTGTCCTAGTATGTTTGAGAAGTCTTTAGAAAGCCCAAGAGAAATAATTCCAGATTATTGAAAGCAATTTGTCTTGTAGAAGGCGAACGTGCCTGCATTTAACCGTGTCTGTGCATTTTGGGGCTCGGATTTTCTAGGATGTAACTGCAAGATCTTGTACTCACCCTGCCTGCTCAAGGCTCCTGCCTGCCATGGTGCCTTCCTTGCTGCCAGCCATGCTGGAGGATGAGCTGAGGCAGAGGAGGTGGTGCCTGCATGTGAAAGCTGTCTGTCCCGCCCTGGGAAGTGAAGATGAGCTGGATCTCATGGGCTGAGTGCCAGTCTGCTTTCTGCAGCCACAAGCTGACTTGCTGGTGCACTGAATGCTGGACATTCACTTGGCCCCTGGATGAGGAGGTGGGAAAGCCCAAGCCCACCGTGCTGTGCTGGCACAAAGGTGTGTGCACCACCATCATTCCTCTGGGAGCACAGTGAGCCTTGTGATTTCTGGGGTCAGCTCTGACATAGCCATCTCCTCCCAGGCAGCCGGGCTGCTGTCCCTTGTCCCTCCAGAGCAGGTTTTATCCTCATGGACACTAGCCATTGCCATGCCCCATCTGCCCAGCTCCAGCTTCTCAGGGGCATGGCACAGAGCATTTACTGCTGTGAGGAGCTATTGAATTCATCAGGTGAAGCTCTTTCCAGTGCAGTGAGCTGGTGTGCAGCCTGACCCCAGGAATCCTGGTGTGCTGCTGTGCTGAGGGGTCTGGGTGCAGGTGGCCTGGTGGCAGAGCCAGCCTAGCTCTCTGTGCTCACCAGGGGGAGGGGGGCTCATCTCTCTGACTTGTGCTGTACAAGTAAGTGCAGATGTTTTTGTTTAGAACACGTTGTAATGGGTGTTTCTGTGGTGTCAATCAAACACTGACATTTTCCCAGGGTGAAGCTTGCTGAGACAGCAGTCGTGAGCAGCAGCCACGTGCAGGAAGGTTATTTCTGCCTGGTTTTAAGCAGCTACGAAGAAATTAGTCTTCTATATCCAGGACAGTACAGTGTGGGCAGCAAAAGTAAAATTTCAAGCTGCAGGCACATAATTAGGTTTCATGCCTGGGGACCCACAGCAGAGAGAATAGAATCAGCTGGTCTGAGTCCTGCGTCTGTGTCTCAGTCCAAGGTCGAAGTTCTGCATCTTGGTCTGACATTCAGCATCTCGGTCCAGACTCCTCCCTCCTTGCAGTGACTCAAATTGTGAGGCTCTATGGAGCCCTACCTGCCTTTTCAGCAGGGCCATGCCCTTGCAGGCTTACCCAGATCATAGCTCAGCATCTGTGGCAGGCAGGGCACTTGTATTTTAAGGACAGCAGAGACTGGCAAAGGGTCTGAGATGTTCCTGTGGGGAAGGTCCCTCTTGAAAATAAACACAAGAATGCTCTTGGAAAGTTAGGATTTGCTGTCCTTAAAAAAAACCCTAAAAATTGAGAGGGCTTGTTTCCTCTCCTCAGCAGACTTTAATGAAGGCTCCTATAGAGTGTGGCTTAATCGCCGTGAAATTATCGCCTCATCTGTGTG
>JAWWEV010000024.1:16195271-16236052 GCA_035583235.1 Hafferia zeledoni | reverse complement strand
CTCTCCTCAGCAGACTTTAATGAAGGCTCCTATAGAGTGTGGCTTAATCGCCGTGAAATTATCGCCTCATCTGTGTGTCTGTATCAGATCCCTGGGAGCAGCTCGGCTGTCATGTCAGCTTCGCCACGCTGCCGGGAGAGCCTCGGCCAGCCCTCTCCCTGCTCCCCCCTCGCACTTAAGATAACATGGAGGGAATTTTTCAACAGACAGAAGATGGTGATCCACAAAGATGGATTTGCATTAGTGTTAACAAAGGCCGAGATGGTGACAAGTGAATGCCTTGCTGCCTCTGTGAGGACTCTGTGCTGGCAGTGGAGCTCATGTCCTCGTGGGGATGCTCTGGCCCAACACAGAAGGTGGGGAGTGCTGGCAGGGATGAGGAGGGGCTGCCCATGTCCTCCTGCAGCCCCAGGGCTTTACTGTTGCTTTATACCAGCAAACGGGGCTTCGGTCCCAAGCTCTTGGCTGTTCCTGTGGTATTTGGCATGGGAACACAGTGTGCAAACCTTGCAAGGTGGCAGGCCGGGCTGGAAATAGGATAGAGTTTCTGCCCTGGGTCTGAACTACTTTGCTGTAGTGTTATATTTTAATTCTTCTTGGCTGTGTGCAGCTATACATCTCCTGTTCAGAATAATCCTATTTGTGTTGCAATAACAGTAGAATTACTGCAGCGAGCATCAAAGCCCGTGTAGGTCAGAAGCATTTTGTTTCATAATCTCAATGTGGTGATGATGATGATGACCTTTTGCTGCCTGCATTTCCATGTACCTGTGTCTCATTCTTATTAAATATCCTTGCATTGAAATCTCTTGCTAATCTAATCTCCCCATGTGGCTGCTATATAATTATCTCATTTTGTAAAATATTGCATCTGTCATTCCCCCTCCCCTCCCCACTTTTGGAGCAGAGGGAGGGTGAGGGAGAGAGGGGAGCTGCTGGAAAAGGCAGCAGTAATCCTGCTTAAGTGACAATTTGTACATTATCAGTTTGTAATCGTGGCCACGTGTGCCACCTCTGAAGGACCATGTTCCTGTCACCATGGGAGGCCAGGAAGGGGTGCCTCAAGCAGGAAGCGTGTGATGGGATTTTTGCTTTTTTAGGGGGGTTCTAATAGACTTTCAGCTTGCTCGTTTTGTTTCCCTGCTGGTTGCTGCCCCTTTGTACAGCTCTGCAACAGGAATGGTGAGCACAGTTGTTTCACACGGACCTTCCTCTCTGGTGTGGGGCTGGGTGCCAGCCAGTGCTGCCTTCACCCCCTAAACCCAGGAGAGAGATTGTCTCTCCCCAAAATGCCTTTCAAACTTCTGCTCCCCAGGAGCCTCTCATGCTGGAACCAAGGAGCTCCTGTGCTGCTCAGTTGAAGTGAAGGTGGCTGCTGACCCAGCACTGCAGAAGGGCGGCAGCAGGACCCAGAGCCCCTCGCTGGGCAGTCATCTTTCCTAGGTGGCCCAGGGCCCTTCCCTGCAGAGCCACCTGCTAATCAACAACTTAAAATAACAAAGTGAATGCACAGTGGTTGTCTAATAACATGAAGCTTTGGGAAACAAAGAGCCACAGGGCTCTGTTTTTGTAAACCATCCCCAGGGAAGGACCAGAACGAATCTGCTCTGGCATGTTCTTTCTAGAAATAGCAAGTTTAATTAATCATCCTGTTTTCTTTTCTTAAACTATTTAAATTCTTTTTTCCCCCTCAAGGGATAATGCATTGCTGCCTTTTAAATAAGTACTGCAGTTGTAAACTCTTGCCATACTCCTGTCTGGGAACACATCTGTCTTCTGGCTTGGAGCACATCTGTCTGTGCCTCCCAACCCATCGCTGCCACGTTCTGGCACAGTGGGAAAATCTGTATTTCAGAAAGGAATCACGTGGATACTTCCAGGCTGCAGAGGGTGTCAGATGCAGAGCCCTTTATCTTCTAAACCCCCTTATCTTTTAATTCTGAGACGTTTTTGTCTGACAGTTCATAAATTAAAAATGTTCCTTAGGTGACTTTTTGCTCCCATTTCGTATGTATTTCTTGTAAAGACTTTCCAGGCATTTGAGTTCTGGGAAGAATTATGCAAAATGAGAAGCTCTGGTTTTATGTTCTTATGGGACACGCTTGGCATGCAGCAAACCATGATGCTACAATCAGTGACTGTGCACTTCAGAAATACTGAGAGTTGTGAAATCTTCCTGTAGCCCAAGCATCACCCTGAAAACACATCAGATGTGTGGATTTATCACACTCGGCTGAGTTGCAGTGAAATTCGTGTGCTGACCCTGACCTCGTGCTGCTCTCTGGCGGCTGAGGGCAACCTCGATGTCACGGTGATCTCTCTGATCGTGTGGTACCTTCAGTGCTGGCTAAGGACGTTTGCACCAGACTTCACAGATGTGAACAAAGTGTGCTGGGCGTGTGGGTTTATGGAGAATTGTCTTTATAGCCTGCCTTGATCACCTTTGCAGAGATGAACCTCTGGGACTTGGCGTAAGCAGTGGCTGGGAAGCATGTGAGACGCTGCAAGCACCTCGTTTGCATTGTCATGCAGTTCAGCTCCTCCATCCATGACTGACAGCCCCTCTGCCTCTTGGGCAGTGTGCCCTGTCTGCTCCAGTGCCCATGCAATTGGGTTTGTTGCTGGGTTTCTTTCTCCTCTTACTGTTTCTGTTGTTTCTGCCTCCTTCTTCTCCTACTACAACATGGTCACAACCTGTGGTCATAGAAGGTTTTCATCCCCACCTTGTCTTCCTGAAGTTTCTCTTCAGGCACTAACTGCTTGTTCATGCCCTGTTTCACCTTCTCAACGTGCCTGTATTAAACGTTTTTCCGTCTGTGCCCTTCCCATGCTTCTCCCATGTCTCCAAGCCATCCTTCTCAGAGTCATTCTCCTGTCAAGCTGCTACAAACACATTTTTCCCCTCTTCTGTTTCTGCAAACTGGCTTCTCTGCTTCAAAATACCCCCTTACCGGGGCCTTCTATTGTTTGCCTTGAGCTTTGCTCCTGCTCCCTCTGCCCACCTGAAGTGTGTTTCTCCATCTTGTCTCATGTCTGTGTAGCAGCCCCCCAAAATACAAGCGGAGCTTTTCGATGGCTCCCACTGACTGGGGTTTGACTGTTCTGTTTGCCTGCTTGGCACGCTGGGAGCAAAATCCATCTCCTGTAGGCAGCTCTTTGCACCTCTGTGAGATTTCAGGGGAAATATAGCTGCGTACATATTGATAAGACTTACAGAGCAGAGAGGACAATTGAATTGCCGTGAGTGGCACATGCATCAGTGTCCCTGACAATCCGGTAATTAGCTGGCATAGCAGAGCGAGCCGTGAAATGAGCCCGGCAGCTTGTTTGCAGACATTAGGGGCTGACTCCCAGCGAGTACCTGCTTTCTGCTCTGACATCTGGGTCTGCAATGAGACCTGATGGCTGCTCCCTGGAAAGTCACTGTCACCTTGGAGATCCCTAACAACGAGCAAATGGACGGACAGCAAATCCTCATGCAGGCACCAACGGTCCTTACCTGCCAACAGAGCAGGGATGAGGTGCTCCCTCTTCGTTGCTGTCTAATCCCTCCTTGCTCTCAGCTGAGGTTATTTGTAGGATTGGGAGGGCTCACACTTGTGGCGTGATGGCAGCATCTCAAAGCCCTATTATCGGAGTCTCTGGCTCTCTCTCCATTCCTTCCTGCTCTGAATTTTCTGTGTTGCTGGTAACGTGTGTCTGTGACAGAGGTGTCTTTGCCCTGGACCAGAGCTGGGGACACCAGGGAAGGAATGTCCCTCCCCACAGTGCAGGACCATTGCAGGCAGGCACATCAGCACACACGTGTGTGGGTGGGGTACGGTGAGGAGGGATCTGCACCGCATTTGTAAGCAAAAATCTGTTGGAGGAGATGGATGCTCTGGGTGAAATATTCCTGCTTGGGTTGTCATGCACATTGCACTATGGTCCTTCAGCATGGGCTTTTAAAGAATTAACCTGGCTTGGAATAAAAGGAGTGATGGGTAGAGAGATTTATATGAGATACTATGTAAGTTTTCTTGGTGCTGTTGAATTCACTGTAGGATCAGCACTGTTCAGTATCTTTGTGTATAGTCTGGGAAAAGAGGCTGAGAACAGCACGCCAAAGGTGCTTGGTGCTCCTGGCTTGTCCTGGGTGGTGAGAATGAGTCGAGTGCAAAGAGCTCCGAAGGACATCAGGTAGTGAGCAGCTGCCTGGTAAAGCAGCATCACTGAAGGCCGAGTGACGCACGGAGGGAGAAACAATCCTCACATCTGTAAGCAGTGCCATGGTCTGACCTGACTGTTGCTGGTGAGGAGCTGTGTCTTGGAGTTAGGATTAACACTTCCATGAAAATGTTGACTTGGTACTCTGTAGCAATCAAAAACACAGGTTGAATGTAGTGGATTTTTAGGAAACAAAGAAAAAATCAAACCCACAACACAGTTATGGGCTGTTGCATTAATCTACTGTATGTCTGCATGGGAAATAAATACTGTGTGCAGCTCTGATCTCTGCTGCAGAGAGGAGTGGGGAGCCAGGGCAGGGACAGAGCAGCATGACAAGGGTGATGGACGCTTTGCCAATGTGAAAAATGCTCAAAAACTGCAGAGGGGTGGCCAGGGCCATGCAGGCAGGGCTAAGCACTGCGAGGTCAATAGGAAATGTCTCTTCTTTGTTACTGCTAATCAGTTGCTGGGGCATCAAGTTAGATTAATAGATGGCAGGAGGAGGGCAAACACACGTGGCTCCTCTATGACAGGAGGAAGGAGAACTGCGGAACTGGGTGCCAGATGAGTTTAGAAAGCTTCCAGAAGTAATTAGACAAATTTGCAAGAGGAAAATAGTATTGAGAGTGTTGCTGGCACTGCCAGTGATGAGCTAAATCTCTGCACTATGGGATGCTGGAGGTCAGGAAGATGTGGGAACATCAGTGGGTGCTCACATGACCCTATGACTTTCCGTGGGCATCCCTGGAGTCTGTGCTTGGTGAGAAGGTACTGGACTGACTGCAGCTGGTTCATCTCTGCCCTGGGTGGCTTCATCCTGCTCTGTTGGGGACATTTGCACACAGTGGACAAATGGAGCAGTGGTTTGGTAACCTGCAGAGCAGAAGAACTGAGCACTGGAGAGCTGAGCACAGCCAGTGCAGGGCTAGGACAGCAGCAGGGCATCATGCTGGCATGGCAGTGAGTCCTACTGCAGTGAGGATGGCTGGTAGCCCCAAAATCCTGGTACCAAACAGGTATGAGGGTTTCAATCACAGGAGGATAGGGATGTGGAGGGAGTTGAGCTGCCAAGACATATCTCTGGGCAAGAGGCATCACTTGAGGAGTTGCAGGTGGAAATCAGAGCTCTGCATGTCACCAGGACAGCATCCAGCATCCCTCTGCAACTGAAAGGCTTGGGCTGTGTCTCAGGGCAAAAGGTCCTTTGTGTTCCTGTATTCCTGGCCTTGTGAAGGTGTGCTGGGCTGTTACCTTCACGTGAAGAAGGTGGGGGACAAGAAATACTGTGTTACTGTCTTCCATTGGTGGCCATTAGTGATCCTTGACCCTGACACCCTGCTTGATGTCTGGACAGCTTGTCACTGCTGCTGCAATGCTGCTGCCATTCCAGGGACCACAGGACACCAAAGCCATTTAGGGAGAGGGAAAGCAAAGCAAAGGAATGCAACTTAAACCTCTCCAAGTGTGCAGTGTTTTGTGACTAATACTAACGTTATTGCTGTCATGCTTTTAACATAATGCTTTTATCTCCTAGATAGACTCCTTCTGGTCATTAATCTCAAGAGTTTCTAAGTGAGTGAGCATCAAAAAAATGCAGCAGTTTTGCCCATGGTCAGAGGTGTGCAGAGCATCCCAGAGCAAAGCCAGGACTGGGGCTCCCCAGAGGGGTGCCTCTTACAGCTTTCCTCCAAACCTTCAGAAATCCTGGGGCTGGACAAGGCTGTGTGTATTCTTTATGGTTTCTTTTCTCCTCTGTACTGCTGTGTCCTGCTGGCCCACAAACCCACGGCAAAAGCTGACTGACAGCTCTCTCAGTGTGCCTACGCTGTCTCCATCCTCTGCTCAGCATCCCTCTGTCCCTTTTTAACCTTGAGGAGCAGTGCTCAGGAAACAGCTTCTCCCTCTTGCCTGGCTCTCTGAGGTTCATAGACATGAAGGCCAGGAGGGACAGTTTCAGCCATCAGCTGTGACCTCCTGCCTAGCATGGGCCAAGGAATTTCACCCAGTAATTCCTGCCTCAAGCCCCTACCTCTCTCTGAGCTGGAAAGCACCACATAGATGGACCCAGTGGCAATGTGTCTGGTATTGAGGTCATGCTGGTCTCATGCAGGATTGTCTGCTGAGGTTTTTGCTTTTGGTTATTTTCTATTTGGCCTTTCTGCTTGCTGTGAGCTGGGTCAGGTCCATGGATGTGAGCCTGTACCGAATCTGCTCCTTCTGCTGGGGGAAGACCTGCTTGCAGAAACTTCCTCCTGGAAGCTTGCTCCAGGTGAGACCCTCCAGGCTGGTGTTGCTGGAGACTCCCAGCCACACAAAACAGCCACTGCAGATTTGGCAGAACTGAAGGAGAGATGGGGGTGAGGAAAGTTGGGATAATTTCCATGAAATCATCTTACTGCCTCATTTATTTACTGCAAAGGTCTCAAAATGTCACCCGGCTCCCTGAGACACTCAGCCATGCTGAGGGTGAGGTTCCCTGGGGCTTTGTGACTGCTCAGGAGGAGCAGCCCCTGCCAAAATGCAGCCTTGCCCTAGTGCTTAATTAAGGTGACAGGAGGTAACACAGGGTGCCAGCAGTGCTGCATCCCACAGCACAGGGATGCTCCCGAGGCTGCTGCGAGCCCCAGAGAGGTTTTACCTGCTGAGCCTAAAATGATCTGCAAGCCACCTTGGGAACAAGAGTATCCTATTCCTGCTACTGTCTGCAGGCACTGCCGCTGCAGGGAGTGAGGGAGAAGGGTTTGGGGAAGGAGCCATGGCCACGACATGAGAGCCTCTGGGCACATGGGGCATGGGGAGGGCAACTCAGCTATGTGTCCCCATCCCCTTGAGCTTGTTTGAATTTCAAAGGAGGAAAATGAGCCAAACGAAGCACTTGCTCCCTCCCACCTTCCCCTGCTCCCCCACTGCCTGTGGGAATGAGAGAGTCTGGGGTGTTTTTCACCATCAGAAGAAATCTCACCTCACACACTGCTCCCAGCCTGTCCACAGCTGGCTGTGGCCGGGCATCAGGGGCGTGCCAGACCCAGCAGAGGCTATGCTGGATGACACTGGCTTGCTGCAGAGTACTTTGGGCCTTTCTGGCCTTGCTGGATGATGACTTTTCCCCTCTCATCTCTCTGAAGAATCAAAAAGGATTCCCCTCCTTGCGTCCTTGGTTGGTTTGGAAACCAGCCGTCCCCAAGGATCGCAGGGATGCAGAAGGATGCAGCAGGCACCTTCCTCACACTCTGCCCATCTCCATCCCTGGTGCTGCATAGCTGCAGGCTCTGGCTGGGCTCTGCTCCTTGCCAGTGTCCCGGGGCTGGCTGGGCTGGCAGGCACAGCTCTCCTCCACTGACAAAATGCTTCCGACCACACAGTCAGAATAATTTTGACATTTTGGGCAGGAAGAGGAATCTCACCCGGCATTGTGCATGGTTGGCAAAACTGTTGCTGACAGCAGGAAGAAAGGTGGACAGCTCTCAATCAACCTTGATTTGCTGTTTGTTTTTAATTCAGACATACTGCCAGCAAACCATCTCTCATCAGGTTGGAGGATTCTGTGAGTGTTACATTGTGTTTGAGCTGTAACGATACTTGTGGCTTTGGCATGCTGTGAAGCAGGAAGGTAGAATGCCTCCTTGACCCTCAGAATCCTGGAGGGATTATTGTGGGCATCACCACTTGCTTTTGGGGTTTTGGCATCTCTGTGTTCCCTGTCCTGTGGATACAGCCCATGCCCAGGGGAGCTGAGAGCCTTGTGGGCTGTGGCAGAGCAGGATTTCAGGCACAGGACACTCTGACCTGCTGCAAGTGTTGATGTGAGTGTGTGGGAAGTGGATCCTGGGCAGCAATTTCAAAATTTTAGCAGGTGTGGTAGAGAGATCAGGTCTTTGCTTCATTCTCTGTTCATTGAGTGGAGCACTCAAATATAACAACCTTTACAAGGCAAATGTCAGTGGTGAAGCACGAAAGTTTGCTTTGTTCTTCTCCAAAGGCTGCACCTTGGCAGCACTAGGGCTGTCTGTTCTGACCCACACATAGGCACCCTGGCAGACACTGCCCTGGGGCATCCATCCCCAAAGGCCCAGCAGTAGCTGCCCTGCAGCTCATCCGAATGCTGAGCTTTTCTGGGATACTCCCCCAGGGGGGCTTTTCAGAGCAGCCTTCTCTGCCATTTCACTAGTGATAGGCAGGTGGTTTTCCCAGTGTAACAGGCTAGGAAATGCTGGCAACGCATGGACTTCTGTTTTCAGTTATCATTCCTGAAACTGTGTTCTTCCAACTCCCCCAAATGTGGCCTTTTGTACTGATGCTCTGAATTAACTCAGACAAAATGGGAGCGTTGTCCAGCTCTCTGCATTTCTTCAGGATGATTCTTTCCATCGCCTGTTTAAGCAGACAACTCCCAGGTCACTGTCAGAAGGAGGGTTTGGTTTCTACATTGTGTGTTGAAGTGCCCCTCAGGAGGCAGAGTCAGGATTTAAGTGGCTGCAAACCCTTCCCATCCAGTGAATCCCTGCGTGGACCCCTTGAGATCACCAGTGCTCAGACAAGCCCCTTGCTTCATCCTCAGCCAATGTGAGGGGACAGGGCAGGGACCATCCTGTGGCTCCTATGCTAATCCCAGCTGGAGCAGCACCTGCAGAGATACTGTAGACACACTTGATTCCCATGTGTGAGTTTTGGCTTCCCCATCTGTAAAACAAGGGTGCCTTCCTTTTTTTGCTCCTGGTGCTGTGCTACATTAAAGTTCCCCCTTCCGGTGCTGCAGCTTGTCCTGGGTGGTCCTTGTTGCTGGGCCTGAAAGGCAGGAAACTGTCACCTTCCTCTGAGCTTTGGTAGTGGTTCTGGTGCAGAGGGGCTGGGCATCCATGGCCCCAGTGTTGACTGCCCAGCCCCCTTCAGCTGCTCCCTCCAGTTTGTTCCTCTCCCACAGCTGCAACAAGTGTGTGCTCCAAGGGGTGATTGCACTGAGTATTTTACTTCTCCTCCAGTGTATGGTGCCATATGGGAATGTACCATCAGTCAATTATGGCTTCTTTTCATCTCTAAATAAAATGATTTGTTAATTTGAGTGAGTGATCGCTGCATGGCTGGGATGCTTTTCCTGCAATGGAAAACAGCTTGCATGCTCACAGAGATGGATGGTGAGCCGGTGCCACTGGATACTTTCTGGGGTTGTTTTCAATTTAGCTGTGAATTGAATGAGAAGAAAAACGTTTCTCTTGGCAATTTGATAGGCAGTAGCTCTTCTGACAGATGTTGGAGTTTATTATCCCACCGGGACAATGTTTTGTAGTTCGAATTGCTAATTGCTTTGAAGGCTTGGTGCTGCGGGAGGAGCAGGATGTGGCTGCTGGCAGGTAGCGGGTGCTGCCAACACCCGAGGACCTGGGGTGATGGACTCTGTTGCCTTCCTGCTAATGGCTTTTGACTTTGGCTGCCAGACCAGCCTTGGCACTGCATCTTGGCAGGCTCCATGAGGTTTGTCAACAGTGCTGTTACTGACTCCTGTCCCTGGGGAAGGGTTGTCTGGAAGTGGGGGGACATTCCCTCATGCTTGCACCTGTCCCTGCCCTGCTCTCCCCCGTTCCTGGGTGGCACCATCTGCAGGGACAGTGGGCAGGGCTGGCCAGAGCAGTGGTGTGTGGCACCAGGCAGGCACTCCTGGCATGTGGGACATTGAGCCCATGGGGCAAAGCCCAGCAGCTGGTGTAGGCCTGGTGGTGTTCCCTCTGGTGCAGGTGGCACAAACTCTGTGGCACTCTAACCAGACTGGTGCCTCTCAGCCTCAGTCTGTGTTGTGATACACTGGGGATATTTAGGGTGCTGCTACATGTGGGTGCACTTCCCCCTGTGACCTTGATGTCAGGGAGCTGCAGCATGAGCTGGAGGGGCAGCACTGACCTCCTGCAGCCTGACTGCCCATCCCCGGGGCCGTTTTTGCTCCTGCCCTGCTGCCCCTTGTGCTGCTCTCACGCTTCAGGTCACGGCTGTAAGTCTGGGAGAGTGCTGCTCCCCTCCAGTGCTCCCCACATGCTTCAGTGGCTCTGAGAGGTAGGTTGAAGGGGCACAAAAGCAGTTAAGAGGAGCTACGAGCTGGTTAATGCAAATTATTTGCAAGCCCATCCTCCTGAAGTGGAGCAGAGAGCAGCCGGAGGTGAGCGTTTGCCTCTGCAAACAGTGCTTGGCAAACATCAAGAATGTGGGATCTGGCAAGACCATGCCAGAGTTGGGGAGCACAGAGTGTTTGCTCTGCTAGCCAGGCTGTGCAGGTGCTGCTGGAGCTGCTCAGGCCTGCATTGGGTGAGGATTTTAGGCAGAAAGCTGTGCAAGCAGCTCTGGTGGCAGCAGCAGTAGCAGCTTCCCCTGGCAGAGACGTCAGCGGGTTGTGCTCCTCCCTGTTCTGAGCCATCTCTGCCCTTTGTTTGGAGGTTACTGAGTGATGTTGGGACCCTCAGCTTCTCTGTCGGCAGTGCCTGACATGCCCCAGTACAGGGAAATGAGGCCTGGGGGCTGCACAGCCACCCCAGGGGTAGCAGCCATGCCCAGGTGTCCCATGGCTCTATGAGGTCAGCAGCAGGGATTGCACCTGGGAAGCACGTGCATTTTTGGAACTTGCTTGCCCACTTGCTCCTGGAGCCTTTCCCAGGAGGACCCCCTTTCTCTGAGGCTGCCCTGCCACCCCTCACATCCCTCCCTGCTGCACTGTGAGAGCCCGGCAGTCCCTGTGTCCTTCCTGTGCCCTTGGAGACAGAGAAGCCTTTTGCAGCGTGGAGTGCAGCAGCAGCAGCCGCCACGGGGTTGCTCTGTAGTGGTGCTCCCTGTGCTGCCTGTGAGATTTGGGTCCCTGCAGGGAGCACAGGGTGCTGGAGGCTGCCAAGGTGGCAGGAGGGCAGCAGGCTGCACAATGCCTAAGATGGGGAGAATAGTCAGAATAGACTGAGTGCCCACCCCTGCTCTCAGCCCTGGATGGTGCTTGTCCATGAGGGCGGTTATGTGGGTTGTGCTCCCTGATGCTGCTCCTTGGCTGGAGCTTCATCATTTCCCCAACCCCAGCCTGGAGCTTTGGTGGAAGTGCCTGCAAGGAGATGGGCTCCATCTGTCCTTCTAGCCATGCTTTGCCTTCTCACAGGGACTTGTCCCCTTGTTCCCTTGCTTCCCTCCCTGGTATTTTTATCTTTTTAATCCTTTACACAAATGCAATGCGTTTTCTGGGTCTGAGATTTGTGTATTAAGTTGGGCTTGGCTACAGTCTCTTAATTTTGCCCTTAACTTACTGTTTGAGTTCAGAGGAATAACTTTACCCCTTGTGCTTGGTGCCCCAAGGGTCAAGCAAAGCTGATGGTAAATGATACAAAATGCACAGATCTCCCTTGGTTTCTGTGGCAGCATCATCACCCAGGGCTCAGCTCTGGTAGAAGTCACCACCATGGCTGTGTGAAGGGAAGAACAAAGGCTGGGGTCCTCAGGAGGACGTGGCACCTGCACAGCCACTGTCCCAACCCAGCCCCAAGGTCAAGAGCAGAACACGGGATGTAGAGATGTTTGACATTTGAAGGTCAGTTGTGTCCAAAGCCAGCTGTCTCTGCATCTTCCCTGTTCACAGCTAATTGCAGCAGGGATTACTCCAGGCCAGGATAAAGTCCCTCCCTGTGTTGTTAATGGTGAGAATTAAACTGCCTTTGGCTCCAAAAGCAAACCTTGGGCTGTAGCACTCCCGAGCCTCAGGGAGGCCGGAATCTGTAACTTGGCTCCAAACTCCCAATGTGTGTCTAATTAAGGCTGAAATAACCAAAACAAGGAGCATACCTTGCTGGGTTGGATCCTGGCTGAGTACCTGGGGCTGCCAGCCGGAGCCAGGCATGCTTGTGCCTGGGCCTCTGCGTGGGAGGGGACTCAAACACACTCTGGTTATGAGTGAAATTGAGAACAAATGCTAACTGCACGTGTTTTAGTCCATATAAGGTTTTATGTAGGATTATTGGGGGGGGGGGGGGGGGTACAGGGCAGATAAAGGATCCCAAAAATGGGACCTAAACAAGCTGACTGAGCTAGAAACCATTTTTTCTCTGCCGGTCTCCTCCCACCCTGGGTACAGACTCTGCTGCCTGTAGCCTCCTCATCAGTGGTGTGGGAGCACTGCTGGCTGTTTTGGTGTAGACAGGGCTCCTGTGACCTCCAGCTCACCCCAAACTCTCTGGGGGTGAGCTGCACCTTGTGCCAGCTGCACCAGTGTGTATGGATCACTTCCCCCCCAGACCATCCCTGGGACAGGTTTGTGTCAGTGAGAGGGTGAGGTGTAAAGGCTGTGTCCTCCCAACCACACCAGTGGCACCCATGTTTTGTGTCAATCCCTGCTCAACTCCCTCCTGCTTGGCTCTTAGGGATAGGGACCAAGCCCTCTGCTCCATGGGAGGACATGCCAGGGGGGTGGTGAAGCCCTGGCACAGGTTGCCCAGAGAAGTTGTGGATGTCCCATACCCCGGCCAGGCTGGACGAGGCTTGGAGCAACCTGGTCTAGTGGAAGGTGTCCCTGCCCACGGCTGTGAGGTTGGAACAAGATGATTGTTAAGATCCCTTCCAACCCAAACCACTCTATGAGTCTGTGATTCCGTATCACGTTGCCTGCAGCAGGCTCCCTGGAGGAGGCTGAGGGATGGAGCACAGCTGCCTGTTGCACCAGGTGCCTGGGGCGGGAGCTGCTGGCAGCACCTCCGGGGATGTGCTTTGCAGCATCTCCAGAGACATGATTTAAAACACATGTCTCTTCCCCGGGCTTGTGTGCCCCTTTGTCCCAGCAGAGCTGTGCTGGGAGGGGCAGCAGGCATCGTCAGGGCTGCAGGGAAATTGCAACAAGTCCACGCCACTGCCCAGAGCTCAGCGATGTGCGTGGGGAAATAAGGCTGCACAGGGAGGCTGTGAGCTGAGCAGGAAGGGACAACAGCAGTATCCCTGTTCTTGGGTGTGCTGTGGGATTAAGCACAGCTGCTGTGGATTTGTTGGTGTTGTAATCAAATGAGTTTTCTTGCTCGTGTGGTATCACAGGGACTGAAGCACCACTGGAGCAGCAGCATTTCCCTGGCTCCCTGCGTGCAGCTGGCATGTTCCTGACGTGCCGCATCGGTCTGTGATGCCTGAGGAGGGGCTGTGCCTGGCGTGCTGGCGTTTGCCATGGAGGCGCTGTTGGATCTGGGCACTTAGTGCTTTATTTCAACTTCTGTGAGAGCTGTGGAGAGAGGAGAGGCGGGAAGAAAGGCTGAGGAGAAGTGATGGAAATCTCAGCTGGCTGTAGGAGAGATGGAGAAGCAGATTGTAGTGTAGAAGTCTTTGATTGACCACAGTACCATTTTGGGGTTTTTTCTCCCTCTCTCTGGATAAAGCTGCACCGTGACATCCATGCCATTAAACAGGCCATGTTCAAAAGAGAAAATTGCTGCTATTTTCCCCCTTTACTGCCATAAAAAATTGATCCCACATAGCATCCTTATTCCAAAGACTGCTAAAAAAATACAGAATTCTCATTTTGGTTTCTGACAGCTGCATAAAGCATTTTTTAAATAAAAAGAGATGTGAAACATGTAAAAATAATTAAAAAAAGAAAGAAAGAAAACTAAACCCTTACCATCCCCTGAAGTTTTTTCTCCAAAAAGATGCCCTTATTTTGAGAAGTGAGTGGAGAGAGAGAGCAGAAGTGTGACACTGTGAGAAGGGACTTGATTTCTCTCTTGAGGCTGGTGATCAAAATTATGACTTTTCTGGTAGCTGGACAATAGCTGGAGCAGCAAACCCCCTTCCTTACCTGGTGGGGATGCAATGGACTTCCTTCAGAAGGCTTTTAGGGGGGTGATGGCAAAGAACTTCTTGCACCAAGGTGGGAAGGCAGCAAACTGGGGAGCTGAGGTCTAATGGAGCACTTGGGGTCAACAGGCTGACCCTGGATGCTGGGGAGACATGGGGCATCTGAGGTGCATCCTCCTGACCACACCAACAGTACCCACATCTTGCCCCTGTCCCTGCTCATCCACCATTAAGTGAGCCCTCCCTCCTGGCTGGAAGAATGGCACCCTGGGAAGGTAATGGGCAGGATGAAAGTGAGAGGAAGGAGTGGGAAGCCCAAAAAGGGATTTAAATGGATAGCAGGTCATGGCAGGTCCCTGTGGAGGGTGGGAGTGGAACTAGGTCAGATAAGGACTGTGTCAGCTTTGAGTCAGTGTTGATGGAGCATGTGAGAAGGATGGAGTGGTGTGGGATGAAGGGGAATGTGGACCCAATGGCAGGGGGCTGAAGAAAGCTGGGTAACAGGAGGTCAGGTCAGGTCAGCTCTCACTGGAGGAGGTAATGATCTTATTAAGAATTATCCCATTTAAACAAGATGCTCTTCTGGAAAGATGATTAAGCAGAGAGAATGTTGAGAAGGTGCCGAGCAGGGCTGCCAGGACCCCAGTGAGCAGCAAGCTGCTGCTCCCTCCTCTCCACCTGCTCTCCAACTCCTCCGCTCTGCTCTCTTCCTGATCAACCACCAGTCTCCTGCAGCCACAGGGCACAGGCACAACCAGGACACCGGTGCCCATCCCAACAGCTGGGTGGGTGCCTCACTGGAAAGCCAACAAGGATTTCCAGCTGAAGGGTGGCCTGTGCTCATTGCCTGGCTTGGCTACATGCCCCAAAGTGATTACAGGAGTGATTCCTGGGAAGAACCATGATGGGTGTGAGCAAGGTGTGTCCCTGGTGATGTTAGGTGGCACAAGGGGACAGGGACAGGGGACCAGAGAGTGAAGCTGACAGCCCGATGAGCTGTTGGAGCTGCACAGGTTGTAAATGGCATTACCAAAATGGTGTCAATAAAACCCCAAATCTGTTTCCAGCATGCTCACTCTGAGAAAGCAGGGCCATCAGCAGGGCCATCAGATATGCCACCAGGTCCTCCCCATATCTTCTCCCTGCTCTCATTGACATCTGTTTGCCTTTTGTGTCCAGCAGGCCTCTGAGTTATGAGGCTCTTTCCTTCACCAGGATCTCAGGGAGTTGATGAAGAGTTAGATGAGCTCTCCATAAATAGCTCTGCCATTAAAAACCCTCAGCTCCTGTTTTAATGTTAGCAGGATTAGCTGTCTGCAAAAGCATAGGCTTAAGACTCGGCGGTAGGCTTTGCCCTGGTAATATGTCTCTATTTTCTCAGGCTTGATTTCTCCAGCCAGCTTGGCTCTGAATGCAATAAATTTTGCTCTTCTTTACACCTCAGCTGATGACTTATTTTTTGGAGCCTGTGTCCTTGGCTAGCCAGAGACTCTTCAAAGCTGCCCTTTTTGCTTGCCTACTCTGAAACCAATGAGGTCCTTACAGAAAGGACTGGGATGTGTGTAACTGTTAAGGTTGAAGAATACCACTGGTGCAGTTCTCTGACCTCCAAATTAATCTTAGTTTTGATTAATGGCCTGGACACAAAAGAGGATGTGCTAGTCAAATCTATTAGGGGTGCCATGTGCATTATGCAGGTGGAGGAGGGTCAGGCTGTCACCAAGAAGCCCCACAACCTTGAGGAATAGGCAGACATGAATATCCTGGGATGGATATTCATGGATAACACAGCACATGGGTGAGTATGAGAGTTTCTTCTGCAAATGGGAGATTTGCTGACTAGAAGATCTGAACTGTTGGTTGTAGGGTGACCTTGAACTGCTGACATGATGTGCTCACGGAAAAAGCACATGGGATCTAGGAAAGCTTCCAGGGGAGCCTGACAGTGGGACAGGCAGTCAAAATGCCATCCCATGGGGCTCTGGGGAAGAGTGATCACCCACCATGTGTGCTGCTTTGGGAACCCCAAGAGCTTGGGAGCAGCTACCCATCTCTTTCAGCCATCCTTGTGATGGGGTGCCAGCTTGGATGGAGGGGAGAGATGGTGCTTAATGGGGTACCTGTCCCAGCTCTGCCTGTGAGCATGAATCAAGGCCCAAAGGCTGGGGGAAATACAGCTGTTCTTGTAAACAGAGCAAGGGGGTGAATGTGCAGGGGCAGAAAGGTTGTTCAAACTCAAGGACAACATCAACCCGAGAATAAATGAGAAATTTCCAGTGGATAGCTCTGGGCTGCAAACCTGAACGTTTCTAACCACCAAAGGAAGCTGATTCCGGAAAATCACCCTACCAGCATGAGCAGAGGCAATCAGCTAACCTGTCTTCAGGCAAGTTGGTGAGCAGTTTCCAAAGGGGTTCCCGGGAAGTGGATGCCTGTTTGGTGACCCTGAGCCTGTGGAGAGCAGAGCCATGTCTGCCCCTGCAGTGTGCTGGTGTGGCTGGGGCGCTGTGTACACTGTTTGGTTTGGGTTTGGTTTAATTTATTTTTTTTTCACTGCAATATAAACCCAGTGTGTCTTTAAGGCCATGCATGTGTAGGGGGATTTGCTGATGGCTCATCTTTCTAGCAGGCTTTTTCAGCTGAATGTCAGTTTATTGCTTTTGCAAATTGTCTTGTGCCTACACAGAACCGGCTGCCTCAGCAGAGGGCTTTGCCAACAGCCTGCGCTATAAAAGGGTTATTAGGATAACAAGAAAGAAAACAGAAACCTTTGCAGAATCACAACAGTATAGCGTAGCCTTCCCCCTCCCCTCTCCCAATTTATTACCCTCAAGTGCTTCTGAGTTGGACTGAAACCATTGTGCTGCTGAATATAAACAGCAAGGTTAAAGAACCCCAGACAGGAGCAAACTCTTTGGCAATTATCTGGTCAATGGCAGGGCACCGATCTGTAGCTCGGTGTAAACATCATCAGGAAAATATGCACAGTTTGCAAATTAAAAAGCAATTGCATTGTCTCTACCCAAGCCAGGAGCATTCTGGTATGATTAGGGCCTCACTGGTGGAGCCAGTCAGAGCATCCTTTGAGTCTCTGACATCAGTCCTTCGTCACAGGAGCCTGTTTGCTGGTTATTTCTCTTCTGTCTGCAGTATTTCTGTACCTGTCTGGGGGGCATGTTTTATCAGATGTTTTTGTTTTCAAAAAAAGCACAGATTTCAACAGTAAAAGGAAGCCAGTCAGAATACAGCACAAAAAAGCCAAGGTACTCTTTTGTGATGCTTTTAAAATTGTATTCTATTTTTCTAAGCTTTCTGAAAAGGAAAACAATAAGTGAAATGTTCTGGTTGACACACTGCAGATTTGGCTTGTTTGTTGTTTTTCTAACTTTTAGGGTCAACTTCTATAATAAAAAACCTTATTGATGCTGGTCTTCTCCTCTCTACTTGTTCTGCCTGTTGCGCCTTACAGTGCTCCCTACAAGAGGGGAGTTGTTCTCTCTTGTTTGAAGCCAGCTGGGACAGACAGAGATTAAATGACTTGATGAAGGTTGCAGAAAGCCTGAACAGAGGTCATGTCTTTGAGTCCCACAGTTGTGAAAGGCTGGACTCAGCTGCCTCTTTCTGTTGCCTGATTTCCTAACTTGGGAGACTTTATGGATATTTCTGGGCTCTACACTGAAGTGCTGATCTAAGACTTTCAGAGGTGAGCCTTGGAGGATATCATGATCTAGAAGAGAATTACATGAGCACATAGTTGAATCCAGAGACATGTGGGGCAATTTGACGTGTGAATACAACACCATAACCAGCTGCTCTCCAAGTTCCAGCAGGTTTTTTTCATTTTGCTTTCATTTAAAGCCAGGCCTTTTGGTGGAAAGATGGTAAAAGTTACCTCCTCAGCTATCGCTCTTTCCTGTACTGCAGGGCAACCTGAGTTGTGTGGAGCAGAAGGGCTCCCATCCTGCCAAAACTAAGATACCACCTCACCTTAACATATGTGGGTTTCTGCTTCTGTCTTCCCCAGCCCTGTTGTTTGAACTCTGCTCAGCTCCATCTTTCACTGTTCTCATTCACTTTTTCTTTCCTTGCTGTTTTCCCCCTTTCTGCCAAGGGCAGGTGAAGTGTTGTTTGATATCTAAGAGGGAGACAGAGTGGGGCTCATGTGCCAGGTACCCAGCATCAGTGGATGGAGGTGACAGTGGAACTGGGCCATGCATTCCCAGAGTAGTGCTTGGTCTCCACTACTCATAGCCAGTGAAACCCATGACAGAACTTCAGCATGCTGGATGCTGGTGGGCTGTGGCAGCCAGGGCAGGCATGGCAGCACCAGCCGTGCTCTGACATCCTTTGCCAGATCACCCTCCAGGCTGGCACCAGCAGTGGGAGCACTCACTGGAGCATTTCTTTTTGGGAAGACAGATAATCTGGCAGCTGGTACACGGGTAGGTATTGGTGGGAAGGAAGCTATGCTCAGTCCCCAGGGCTGAGCTGCCAGGAGATCCCAGTGCTCCTTGCTCCAATCATCTTCTCCAGCAGCCTGGTCCATTCATGTGGTGACAGCCCCTTGGGGTGTATGGCTGAATCTCCATGTGGGACTGTTGCCAGCACCTTCCCAGTGAGCTCAGCCATGGGAGGAGCTCCAGGGTGGTGTCTTGTGGGTGCCCAGAGCTTCCACAGGAGGCACCAGCCTTGGGCTCATTTTTTGGTGCAGTTTCTCTGCACTGATGAGCATTCCTCCTTCCTATGATTCTTATTTTAAAGTGGAGTAAATGAGCTGATGCCTTTGTGTTTGGTGCATGTAGAGGCTGTTTCTTCAGCCATCAGATCCCTAAAATTAGGCTGAGCTGAACAGCTCAGGAACTACATTGCTTGGGCTGCCTGTGCTGGAAACAAGCAGCCCTCTCCCCACCTTCCCATCCCCATGGAGAACCTGTTTCAGCTCTGCCCCAACCCTTGTCACCTACACTGTGCTCCCCAGGCTGGCCCAGGAGGTGCGTGATCATCGGTGGTTACACCAGGCAAGGATAAGCAGCTTGGCTCTGCTTAAGCTGGGAATCAATAGGGGATTAATTTGTATTAAACACGCTCTGCAAAGGGAGGGTTTGCCCTTCTCCCGAAGGTGGAGTGGCCATGGATGGGATACAGGGGCCACTGATAAATGCTTTGAACACATCACTCTCCAACACTCAGCCGCCAGTGACCACCAGAATCTGCAGAGAGGGATGCTGGTGTCTAGAGAGAGCACTGGGGAGCTGGGGGCTGTGCCAGCACTGGGCTCCTGCTGTTCTCAGGAGCACAGGGAGGTGCCTGGGCTCCCTTTCACATGCAGAGCTGGCCCCCATGGGTGCTCAGCCTCCAGCAGTGCTTCATATTTATGGGGCTTTTTTTTTTTCCTTAAGGGCTTTTAAGGTGATTCCCATCATCTGCTTTGTCTTTTGAAGCCATGAGCCAAATGTATTCCCACGGACACGGGCGTGCTTGCATGGATGCCATTGTGATGGCTCGTGCTCCTCTTGTGCCAAGGAAGGCGTCTCCACTGAGCTTGGTGGAGGTGTGCCCAGAGACTGGAGTCACCACACTGGCACCTGGTGGGATGCATCCTGCTCCTCTGGAGACAAGCTTGGAAAGGGACTTTCTTGTTTTCTCTCTCCTAAAATTGCATCTTAGAGCCTGTAAAAATGAAAAAGGGAGATGAGAGAGGCCATCACTGGGAGACCTGCTGCAAAGGCACCCAGCAGGTGCAGTTATGGACATGGGAAGTTGTGTGGTCACCTCTGCAGCTTTCCTAGAGATAGCCAGCCACGTAGCCAGACACATGTGGGGAGCTGATTGGGGTTTGCTGTACCAGCCAGAGTCATTTGTAGCACAGCAGAAGTCACACAGGTGACCTTGGTGGGAACACAGCCTGCCTGGCTGTCTGGATTGGCATTGTTGCTCCCGCCAGTGAGGCTTGGTCCCTGGGGAGCAGCCTCAGAGAAGGCTCTGGCACCTGTGACCTGGGGTGTGACAAAGGTGCCCTGAATCTGTCCCAGCTCAGTAGGGAGCTGGGAAACAGGGGCAGGGTATTCCCAGCCTCTGGGATGGGGACTGGGGCTGTGATGCTGGGGCATTGCCTCCAGACCATCCGATGCTGTAGCTAAGCCAGCAAGTGATTCAGGAAAGACTGGTTTGTATGGCTATTATATCCAAAACCATAGTGCATTTGGAAGGAAATCAGACTGTGATGGTTTTTTCTTTCCTATGTGTTTTATGCTGATTCTGTGTGTACAGAGCAGGGCCTGGAACCAGCCAGCTGCTGCTTCCACACGTATTTCACTTTGATTTACCTTCTGGGGAGAGGACAGGGAATAAAAATGTTATTCACTTTTCTTTGAAAAACTCTTGACATTTTTCCCATAGCTCTAATACCAGAGCTAACCTTTCACTTGGGGTTTGTTGGAGGAGATCAGTTATATGGATGTCTTGGTGCTATAGTTCTCCTCTCCCCCTTCTTCCTCCCTTTGTGCATGTTATTTCTTCCCACTGTTATTTCCATACCTTCTCTCTCCAGCCAGCCATTCCTGATGGTTTTTGATCCCTGTAGGATCAGGCAATGTACTCCATCCCTCATGCTGCCTTGAGAGTGTCCCAGCCCACCAGATCACATTTTTGAACCAGAGGGTGAGTGGGCAGCTTATTTCCATATTCCCATGTTCAATGCTAAATGTCAAATGGATCACCTTCCATTAAGTGTGACACACATTTGAAAAAAGCAGAACAGAAAGAGAAACCCAACGAGAGTGATGGTGGGTTTTGTGTTTGGTTTGTCTAAGGCATGAGCTCATTCTGCTTGCCTGGGTTTGACGCTACATCAAGCACCAGCTTGAACCACAGACCTACCACAGAGAAACCGCACACGTTTGAGCTCTCACCCTCCCGTGGCTTTGTACATACATTGTCTCCTGGGGAAATGCTGCATTTTAGGAAGCAACTAGAAATGTTGATAGCAAATTATATAAAAATCAATAGACTCCCTGCTGAAGGGTCTGCCTCCTGCAGCGTTGAGCTCCAGGAGGAGGCATCTCAGTGCTCTGCTCCTGCAGCTCCCGCCTCGGCGCAGTCCTGGTTGACAACAGGTTACCCCGAGAGAAATGATAACACCCTCTTGTTCCAGTTTATAAGGTAGCAATCAGATCAGGACAGGTTTATGATCCACCTAGCTTATTACTATCTCCATTAGTAGCTGCTAGCAGATGTTGGGAGAGAAGGATTATTACTCTTGCAATGCATACTTAGCTGGCAGATTATTGAAATTTCTTTCTAATCCTAAGCAGTTACTTGGGAGGTATAAATCCTTGAGTGATAGCACTTATATTCCTCTGTACTTTGATCTCAGCTAGCATAACCGATGATACTCTGATTAATCTGATTTCTGTTCCTTAAAGAAAGTATCGTGTCCCTGGTATCTCAAGGCATTGCTTTCCACAGGCACCTGTGTTTCTCATCGTCAGATCTGGACTTTGAAATAGCCAAGCTCAGAGGTGCCTTCTCTCTTGCATGGGGATTTATTCCTCTGTGTGCTTTGAAATTCATTTCTTCCTTTAAGTGAATCAAAGCCCTGAATGCTCCCAGTTTGCTGCTGCACAAGTTCCTCCTGTGCTCCCAGCAGCCCCATTACTCTTCCCTGCCCCACCTCTGCCTCATTCCCCTGCATAAGGAGGGCACAACCAGGCGTGGTGTCACAGATGAAGGCCCCACTGATTTATAGGCCTGCTGCTAATGACAGTTTTATTTACTCCTTCTATCTGAGCACAAATGAACCTCTTTGTACCATGGTTTGCACTGAGATGTTTGTGCCTCCTCTCCCTCAAATGACTGGGATTAATTTGGGGCTGCATCATCATGTGTGATGGGTCCTAATTGTTTCCAGAAGTGGTACCTTAGGTGTGCTTGCCCTGAACTTCCTCTGTTGTGCTGTTGAGTTCCCCAAATGAGCTGAGTCCTTTGAAAGCCACTTTCCTGCATATCTAGTTCCACCTGATGTTTTTCCCCTCTGTAAAGGATTGCCTGCTTCCCACTGTATATGTATTCCCACTTAGGGTGCTCCACTATTCTGTTCTACAGCCAGTATTTTGGTACCTGTGCATTGGAAGACATCCTTCACCTTCTGCCCTTTCCTGTCCTCATTTGTTTCTCCTTCTCAGGACTGACCAGGCTCAGCTGAGATCTGTCACACAGAGGGCTGGGCTTCAAATTTGTTTTTCAGGAGGCCAAGCGGCCCCAGCAGCTGAGCAGGGTTGTATAAACCCATGAGCGTCTCCATCCAAGGAGCTGAACAAATACACTTTTGAAGGTCCTTAGAAGAAGAGTTTTGCCATATCAAATCTCTACTCTCCCCTACACTCAAGGGTTGGGGGTTTTTCCCTCCCCTCCCATATGAACAACAGAAAAGCAGGACATTATGGGAAGGGCTGAAATGAAAGGCAGTGGTTCTACTAGACTGCAGGCTTGGCAAGTCTCAGACCTGCCAAGGTGTTTGAAGGGAAGACAAATACTGATCTCATAGGGCCTCATGCAAACACAGTGGTGTAACCCTGGCTCCCTCCTCAGCACCGGCTGGGCCCCGGCTGGCGCTGGCTCGGGGTCCAGTGCCTGGCACTGTGCTCCCAGAGGGATGCAAAAGGAAAGGCAGAAGGGCCAAAAAGAGAATTAGAAAGCAAGGGCCCATTTGCAGATATTACAAGCAGGCTCTGTTGGGTTTTCTTCTGGAGAAGATGAAGGCAAAACATGGTAACACCCTTCAAATATGTAAAACACCACTGTTGCTGGGGTAGGGGCAGTGATGAATCCCTCCTCTTTCCCCATACCTGCATAATTTTTAAATCCTTTGGTATCTTTCCCTGTGATCATCCTCTTTGCTGGAGTTTCCATCTGCCCTTGTGCAGTGTGAGCCACAGGAACAGCTTTATCTCTGCCCCACACCATTCTCCATCACTCTGGAGCCTCTGGCTGCAGGAGCCATGCACAGAGAGGCTCAGCTCAGAAATCCCAAAGGTTTGGTAACCCGTGCTCAAACACCAGATCGAATTGTATTTACCCTGTATCTCCTGATTCTGAAGGTCATCTTCTAGCCAGATGAGAGGACCATGAAGGCTGTACAGTTTGTATTGCAAGGCTTGGCTTGTCCTTGCTGTGGTCACGCTGATGGCAGCCCAGCAGTGGTGTGGGTTTGTGGATCTTGGCTTGCTCTGGGTTTCAGTATTGGTGCTGTGCTGGTTACACCAAGATGCTGTCTAAAGCAAGGATGTCTCCAAGGCTCCTCTCTAGGGCCCAGTGGAGTCACAGCAGCAACTGCTCAACCATGTGCTTCAAACCTAACAAGGGATATGCACATGTCCTTATAGACAGTGTTGAGTGAGCACCTCCATGCTTACCGTGCTGTAAAATCTTGGAAAGCTGGTGATATCTTGAGCTACAGATTTCTTCTGGCTCCAGCATTTTAGATGTTTGTGCACTGAATGACAAACAAGCCTCCCTGGCAGCTGGTTCAGCAGGGACAGCAATAGTACCTGCAATGGTCAGGTGGGATCTGAATACTTTCCTTTGGCTCACTGCTTCCCAGCTCAGCCTTCAGCAGGGACACATCTCTGCAACATTATTTATATATTTTCCCTCCCCTTGCTCCTCAGAGAAATCAATTGCATTCCCCAAACAATGGCGAAGGCCTTGAGGAGATATTGATCTGTGGCAGAGCCAGAGAAGGGAACATTTGTGACACAGAGATGCTCTTTTGTAAGTAAAAGATAATTACCAGATCATGGGGACACTTGCTGAATAGGATGACATTAAATAGGCATCAGGGTGAAGGGCACTGGGGCCTCAGAATGAAGCACTGAATAGCACTGTCCTCCCCGGCAGCTCCAGCTCCTCCTCCCTGCTTCCCTCTGCCATTTCACCCCTCCCCACCCCAGCCCCTCTTTTTCTCCCCCCACTCCTTTTCCTGTCATCTCTCTGTCCTTTCCTCTCAGTTCCTGATTGTTCTGCCTCACCCAGATAAAACCAGGTAACCTTGCCCAGAATGCAGCCCCTCCTTGCTGGCTGGGGCTCTCAGCTGCAGCAGGGGTGCACCCAGAGCCAGTGGGTTCCTGTCCCCCAAACCAAAGCAGATGAAGGAGGTCCTTGCCTTGGTTTTGCTGGTACTTCCAAATCCTGATTTATTTATTTTAGGCCTCTGCAGCAGCACTGAGCTCTGTAGTATTGAGTACAGTGGTGATTTTAGTCATTTTGAGGTAAGGGAGAATTAGATGGGATAGAGAGTGTCTTCTGCTTTGAAATTTCAGCAAACAGGACTGGGATAGGGGTAACAGCTGCAGGATCCAGAGCCCATGTCCTGGCTTGTGCTGGCTCCGGAGCTGATGGTGGACTCTCAGCATGTGTGCTTGAACCACTTGACTGCTGGTGGGTGTGGGGACCTGACCTCTTGCACAGTCCAAGAGCAACAAGGGCCTTGACACAAGGTGTGTTCCCAGATTTCACATTTTTGTAGAGCTTTTCTGCCTGAACTTGTGTTGTGGGCACTCAAATCCACACAGGGATGCTCAGTCACAGGGCTGGATGATGACGTGATTCACTGATGACTGGAAGAGTCACTGCCAACTGCATCTCATGAATTGGCACAGCTCAGTGTAAGAAAAAACAACCCACAACTCAGAATACTATCTCACAAAATGTCCCTACTGACACTGGTTCTATTCTCTTAATTACTCTTAATTACTTGCTGATACACTAAATGGATTATGGTGCATTTTGCAAGATTATTGGATCCCTTGTAAGAGGAATGACCCTTGGACCACGGGCTCTGCAGGTCCAGGAGAGTGTATGGAGAGTCCTGTCCCTTTGTGGGACATTGAGAGCTGTGTGCCCCATCAGCCTTCACTGACTCACCATGTCTCATCAGATGGTTCAAAGTGTCTGCCACCACAGCCTGAGCACCAGCAAGGTCTGTGCTCCTAAAAAACCCAGACAGGTGCAGTCACTGCCTGCATACCTGTGTGGGCAAGTGAGGCTGGGGCCTTTCAGCCTCATGCCCTGGCGCTGGAACTTTTCTTTGACTGCAGCACATTTTCAAACCCATCTCTCCATCACTTTCAGTTCCTCTAATGCCTCCTGGCTGTTATCAGAATGGTGTTGAAGATAACCAAGGGCTTTTCCTTATTTCAAGGGTGAAAGGGCTCTGGTATCTGAGGGTGTGAGCTGATAAGGGCAGCAGCTACCTCCAGTTCTCCCCTTGGCTTCTGCTGGCAGGACTCTGGTACCTCTGGCTGGAGCTGCTGCTGTCATTGCTGCCTGGTTCCTGCTGCTCCCATGCAGCACCTTTGGGTTTTGCACCTTTGGATCCTGTCAGGGAGGTGCAGGGCAGAGCAAGGTGCTGGAGCACAGGCTGTAATTTCCATGCCTCTGTCAGCTGCTGCCTCTCTCAAGCAGCCCTGTGTCTTGGTGCTGTGAAGTGTCTCAGAGTTATTCCCTGCCATCACGAGGCGAGAGGTGGCTTCGCAGCCTGACCAGCACCGTGCTAAGACACCAGAGTAAAGCACCTTGTGCCTTTAAAATAAAAAGTAATAGTTACACTAAAAAGCCCATTACCATTATTGAATAAAATACCAACAATTTTAAAAAAACTCTTTTAAATATTGTTGCTGCGTTTCCAGCTGTTCAAATCTCCTGTATTTAGTTATTGTAACAACAGAAGTGCTGTGTCTGATTTGAGCAGCGGGGAGGCAGCACCATTATTCTGGAGGATTTTAAGCAGTTGGGTTTTCTTCCTCGCAGTGGTGCTCTCTCGCCTATTAGAAGCCTCTTTGTTGCCTTGGCACCTCTGGCCGGGGTGGCGGAGATGGCACCCGCGCATTGGCGGAGGGCCCTGCCAGCGCTTAGCAACGCGGCGGTGCCACGCGGCTCCAGTGGGATGTCGGGGGCCAGGCATGGCAGGCAGCTGCCAAAAGCAGAGCAGAGAAGATCTGATGCTTCAATGAAGAGGTCTTGCACTGCAAAGTTCATGGGGAGAAAGAAAAAAAGCGAGGAAGACCCAGGAGGCTGATGCTGCGGGGACCACAAGGCTGACTAGGGAGATCTTGGTGGAGCTGAGCACCTGGGTGCTGGAGGAGGTGGGGATGCTGGGGGCAGGGTCTGGCAGGGCAGGAGGGCATTGTGCTGTGTCAGCAGTCTGGACAGATCATGGAATCGCTTAGGTTGGAAAAGAGCTCTAAGATCATAGAGTCTGAACTCTAACCCAGCACCACCATGTTCACCACTAAACCATGTCCCCAAGTGCCACATCTACACATCTTTTAAATCCCTTCAGGGGTGGTGACAACTGCTTCTCTGGGCAGCCTGATCCAATGCTTAACAACTGTTTTCGTGCAGTTTTTCCTAATATTCAGTCTAAACCTCTCCTGGCACAGCTAGAGGCCATTTTCTCTTGTCCTATTTCTTGTTCCTTGGGAGAAGAGACCAAATACCACCTGGTTACAACTTTCTCTCATGTAGTTGTAGAAAACAAGGTCTCCCTTTGAGCCTTCTTTTCTCCAGGCTAAACACCCCCACCTCACTCAGTGACTCCTCATCAGACTTGTGCTTCAGCCCCTTCACAAGCTCCATTCTCTTTCCTGGACATGCTCCGTACCCTCAAGGACTTTCTCATCATGAGGGACCTAGAACTGAACCAAGGATTTGAGGTGTGGCCTCACCAGTGCCCAGTACAGGGGGATGGTCACTGCCCTGGGCCCGCAGGCCACACTACTGGTGATCCAAGCCAGAATGCCACTGGCCTTCTTGCCCATCTGGGCATGCACCAGCTCATGTTCAGCCACTGTTGACCACCACCCCCAGGTCCTTTTCCACTGGGCAGCTTTCCAGCTGCTGCCTGACCTGACCATGGAGGCACTGCAGCAGGGCACCATGCACAGGGTGAGCATCCTGGAGGGAGGATCCCCGTGCTGGCTGGTTGAGCTGGATGAATGACGTTACAAAGGGGGCATGAAGTCCTGTAACTTCCTCCTGCATTGCTGAACAAAAGGTCCCTGTTGCAGGTGGCTGTGGGGTGGAGCTGAGTAACAAGGGATGGGGCCTGGCAGCCTCCCTACAGCAGCGTATTGAGGGCAGCCTGGCCAGTGAATCAGTGATTTGTGTAGGTGAGATTGATTGCTGAGCACTTGGGTTTGTCACCCCAAATTGGTGGGGAGGGAGAAGAGGGCAGAGGCACCTGATCTGGGAGACTGCAGCACATGCTGGGGCAGCTGGAGAAGCAGAAACAGGCTGAGGACAAGGACATGGCAGATCTCCTTCCTGTAGAAAAATGCTGTTTTTGTACCATCTCCCCAGGGTGGGGAGGGTTGGCAGAGATGTGCAAAAGCGTGCAAAGGCTCTCAGAAACATCTTGAATGGCCTTGAAGAGCCAGGTGGAGACAAACTGCTCCTGCGCAGCCTCTGGGGACTGCGGGAGCTGATGAGCCTGGTGGGAAGGGCCTGCAGTGTGGATGTGTCCATGGGACAGCTCACAGGGACAGGCCTGGAAGGAGGTGGTACAAGGTGTAGGTCCAAGTGGCACAAGGTCACGGTGCTGCTGGCCAAGCAGTGGGCAAGACTGGCAGTGACCTGGGCCCTTCAACCACCACATTTCAGGGGCTGGGCCACACTAAAGCTTTGTAAACAGGAGTGACCATATTGTCACTGGGTTCCTGCCACGGCGTGTCACCCAAAAGGTTACCTCCAACCAGAGGCACATTGTGGGTAATGAGATGCAAATTGATAGCAAGACAATAAGACTGTCTTGTGAGCCCTTCGTGGGGGCCAGTGTTTAAAAGTCAGCCTGATTGCCTCGCTGGCAATTTGCATAGCATTAACCAGAGAGATTTTCTTTTTAAACTTCAACTTTTTTTTTTTCCTAGAGGTCACCTCAAAGTAATTACAGCTCTGGCGTCACTTCATGAAAGACAGCTCTGTGGTTGTGGTGGCAGGGTTGGAGTGTAAGGAGGAGACTTGGTGTGGGGAGACTTTCCACGGGAACCTGGGTGTATTTTAGTGTGTGCACTGGGATAGTTCAGTAGGAGAGACCCACTGAGCATGTGTGTGTGCTGAGCACCGTGTCTGCTGTGGGACAGAGCAATGGCAGCAGGGCTCCACTTCCAGGGTGTGAAAGGGATTGGTCCCCTCTGTTGGTTATCTCCAGCACAGGCACAACCTCCTCCTGGGTCCCACCTGCTTTACTGAGCTGAAAGGAGATGGGGTAACCCCACTGCCAGCTTGGGATGCTGCAATGAACTTTAAGAAAGCCAAGCCCTGGAGTGTTTACATCTTCTCCTTCTTCATGGTTTAGTTCAAGCAGGGATTTCAAGGTTCTTTCTTTGAAGGTAGTGTAAAAGTAATTGAGGACCTCAGCCAAGATGTTCTACAGGACAGGAGGTTTTGGGCTGCAGGGGACACAGTGTTGTGACTGTTCTGCTCTGGCCTGGGCTATTTGCTTTGACAGTTTAATTCTTTGGATTCAAACTGTGCAGGTGTCCCTTAGTGTTGCAGATGGACAAGATGATTACCACAGGTCATGCCCACCTGAACTATGCTGTTGTACTCTATTCCATTCTATTTTTTAGCAGGTTAATAGCTTAGCATAGATCTTTGCTAACCCATTTGGTTTGACCACAGCAAGTGCTTTCACTGGCAGCTCTGCCAGCCCTCCTGAGGAGCAGCCTGGAGCAGTGAACAGGTTGGAGGGAGATGGAGCTGCCCTCTCTTCCCCAGCAAAGTGGCTGCCCACCCTGTGAGCAGGCACGAGGCCCTACAGAGGTTCAGCCAAGCTGCTGCAAATGCATGGTCAGCCAGTGCTCTAAAGGAGCACCTCTTGTTACTGAGGCTTTCTTCAAGGCAGGAAGCACCTCCTCTGTGCTCAGTGACCGTGGGTGGACATGGGATGGTCTTTCCAGATGGTATCTGTCTGCTGCGATGTTCCGTGGTTGGGGTTTGCCACCGGTGGTGCCGCGGTGTTGGCGATCCCTGCAAGGCAGCACATCCCTGCTGTGGGAGGCAGCGAGTTGGTGCAGTGATGGGTTTGAAGGGCCAGCTGGACAGTTTTATCACCATTAATATCATTTGTAGTTATGCAGGCGGTGGCTATGATACAAATAATTAAATCTCATGCTTCACAGCATCAGCTGATCACTTGCTGCAGTCAGGAGTGAATCTTCCTGCAGAGCACACGCAACTGATTAGCTCTGTTAGAGGAGCTGGTTTAGATCTCCTTCTTCTGTCTTGTTCCTCAGTTTCCTTCCTCCTGGCCGCAGCTGTGGGGCTCAGCACCAGGACATCCCTTTCTCCTCCTTCACAAAAGCCCTGCTGTTGTAGGATGCTGGAGATGCTCAGTGGAGATGGCATCTCTGCTCCCACTGCCTGGTCTGCAGGGAAATTTGTCTGCTGGGGACATCCTCTGCTCCTGCTCAGAGGTTTCAGGCCATGTGCTCGTTTGCCTCCCACCTTCTGGCAGTGCTCAGATCCTGAATCATTGAGATCTTTCTCTCTGGGCTGCCACAAAGCACCCATTGTCTCCTGCCAAGCTGGTGTGTGGCCATGACTTCATCTCACAAAGTTCTTCAGCCTCCTCCTCATTGCCTAGAGAGGCTCCATCTTTCAGGCTGAAGCCAGCTGAATGCATTCCCATCATCTCCTTTTCCTGTGGCATCCTTTTACCCTGTTTTGTAGTGGATTATTGGAGATGTTTGGCCCAAAAACAGAGTTCCCAACACTCCTCTGGGTTTGTCAGCAGCTCTGGCAATTATATCTTCTCCATTCCCTGAGCAGCCCCTTTCCAGGGCAACATCCCAGCCAGGCCTGGAAGGATGAAGATCAGCTGTGTGATGGCACCAAGTTATTGACCAACGCTGGCTTAGCAGGTCTGTGTGGCACTGCCCTTCTTAGCTGGGAACAGCAGAGCTGCTGCTGTGACTCTGTGCCTCATCAACAAGGGAATCAGGGTGGGAAAACTGAGCAGAGAATATTTTTATATTTTTCCTTCTTCTTTTTTTGACTCTTTCCCTCTTTTTTTCCATTCCTAAAGATTGAGTATAATCAGAGCTAATCAGAAAATTATGAGCTGTCTGATTGCTGATTAGATTCCTAATGTTAATATAGTCAAGAAGCCTCTCTTGGTGTTGTATTTTAAGAGAAGTGTAAAAATAACATCTTAGAAGGAGCAAGCTAGAGCTGCTGGAGCAGCAGGGATCCCAATGCTGGCAAAGGAGAGCAGGGGTTCACCACTGGCAAGAATTGAGGGCAGCAGAAAGGGAAGGGATGGGACTGGATCTACCCACATGATAAGCAGGTGTGTTGGCCTCGAGGGGGCTGCAGAGCCTGAGAGGAAGAAAATGAGCTCTTCCCACAGGTTAGTCCCTGTGCAGAGCCAGGCCTAGGAATTTTGCTGCTGTGCTCTGGAAGCAGATGTGCAGCTTGTTTACTCATTTTCCTTCCCTACAAAGAGAATTTTCACTCATAATTTAGTTTATGCATCTCCCAGCACTATGGCCCACTTCACCTGCTGCTGCAGGAAAGGAGCAGCCTCAGGTGATGGGGAAAGGAAGTGTGGGATGTGCCCAACACCACTGAGTGGGACCTGCAAAGACTTGCTGCTGGTGGTGGAGCAGCCCTGGCCCAAAAGGCAGGGTTGAGATACCCTCTGGGATGCTGGTGAGCACAGGAAGGCTGCTCCCACGGATGTTGGCGGGAACTGAAGAAAATCCTTCTTTGCTTATGCCTGGCTGAGCCACTGCAAAAATCTTTAGAGCCTTCCAGAAGCAGAATTGGAGTGAGATACTGCGTGGTGGTGGCCTAGGTTTGAGGTTTTGTCCTTTTTCCTTTTTTAAGCACTGAGGATCAGTCCACACAGTCCTCAGCATGGGGCTGGTGCCTTGATTGGTGCAGTGAAGCTGCCAGCCCCTTCCACAACTTTCCTCCCCAGCCCCACCGGCACAGTGATAACTCCAGGGCTGAATGGCAGGTATTATGCTCTGGCACACTAATGCTCCTGTTAATAAGCTCCTCACCATTCACCATGTGTTTTACTTTGATTCATCCCAACGGCAGTGCTGTATAATGGACTATATACTGTAATTGTCCCCCATTGTCACCACTTAATAACTTATATGATGTTATCGCAGTCATTCGCAATTTTTTTTGCAAAATTTGATGAATAATATTTTGTTCTTAGTGAATAAAAAAAAATGAGGAAATGGTGAAAAGAGGCCAAAGTTAGACAGAAGGCTGCTCTAATTGCAGATTGGGCTTAATAATGCAAGTGTCCTTAGCGGCATCCAGGCTGCTTTTGTCTCTGAGTCTGCTGGGCCAGCCAGGAAGGAGCTGCTATTAAATACCATTTATTCTTTAAAACATCTTGATCAGCAGGAATTGGCTCTGTGCTTGGATAAGTAATTTTGCTTTGCTTGCTCTAGACAAGCCCAAGCTCAAAAACAGCAGATGGGACTCACGTTCAATTCCACAGACAGATATAAGAGGGGATATCCATGGGGTGATGTTCATGGGATGGGTGCAAGAGCCATAAAAATGCCATCAAGGTGAACAAGAGAGTGCAAATGTTGGTTGTTCTGCTGTGCATGGATTGTGCATGGTAACAGCCCAACATTTACCTAAATATCTGAGCAAAACTTTGGGCCCAAGGTTGAGCAGCTGCAGGTACAAGACCAGCGCTGGAACCTGGACAAGCATCTTCTCCACATTCTCACTGGCTGCCTCTCCAGTTGGATGGGCAACATCCCACCAAATATTTGTCAGCTTCTCCAAACGCTCATGGTCCCTGATTCCATGTCTGGCAGGGAAAGGAAAAATCCAGAAGAGATCAAACCCTGAATGCACTGGCAAGCAAGGTGTGGAGGTGGATGCCTGGGCTGGAGCGCCCTGGGTGGGAGGCAGGGAGGGCTCCCTGGCATCCACGAGGCAGCAGGTAGGGACCTAAATGAGTTTTTCCCTGTAACACATGTCCTGACCTTTTTTTAAAAATGAAATCTATTTTATTAATTTTTTCTTTTTATCAAATCTGTCCATGAAACATTAAAGATATGACTGTGGAAAAGGTCAAGAAATGTGTAGTTGTTGAAAACTTGTTCCAGTTGATGGCTTTTCCCTTAGGGAAGCTCTTCCACACTTTCTCCTCCCCCACCTCGGTCTTTAAAACAAAACGTGTCAAGTTGCCTTGAATTTTGGGTTTAAGAGGAGCAGCAAAACTCATTTCTGAAGCAGGACAGAGGGAAGGGCACTGCAGGCTCCCAGCAGTGATGCTGCCCTTGAGGAACTGCTGCAGCCCAGTGTTGCCCTAGGGAAAACCTGAGCTGAAAAGGATTTCTCCTCACAAACACAGACCCCAAGGAAGGGTTGTGGGGCTCCAGCCATGCTGGAGCCATGTGCTCAAGGGAAGGGAGAGGCTCCTCAGGGGGTTGGTTCTGCAGTGAGGACAAATCTCAGATTGAATTAATAAAGATGAAGCCCAAGAAATGAGTGTAGTGATAAGTTGTCCTGGCTTCAGGACATGAGCTTTGAGTTCCTCTTCCTTGACTTGGGTGGATCTTTATGTGCTGTGAGAATGGAAGGCAGTCACACTTGTTGAAGGAGAGGAAGGGGAGCTGAGCTATTGTTAGAGGGGTTTTATTAGCACTAATGCTTTCTGGGGATCACATCTGCCAGGCAGGAGCCATGCCCAGATTTGCTGCAGGTGATGAGAGTGCTCTCCTTGCAAAAAGACCATGAGAAGGAAAGAAAGAAGGAAAGAAAAAAAAAATAAGATGATAACAGATTCAGGAGTGGATCTGTATTGAGGCTTATCAGGAAAATTATATTACAGGAATGACAGGCGTCTGTGTAAACCAGCAAGTGGAGAAACATGGAGTGAAGCAGAGTGGGCACATCTGCCAGGGGTTGGGCTTGATGTTGAGACACAAGGGTGGGCATCAGACCTCCATGGTGGTTTTTTGCTGCTGTTTTATTCCTTCTTTTATTGTAGCACCAAGGAAGCTGGGCCATGAATTGGTCTTGCTGTGCTGTAAAAATGCAAAGTTGAATGATGCTTCAATTTTGGACTCCGTACAAGAGAGAACAGGTGAACAGAGAGCAAAAGCAAAGCAACAACCATCCCAGTTCACCAGCACAGCCTGGATTTGTCCTGTGGTCCATAAGCATCAATGCAGGGATAGGGACTGAAAGAAAATAGTGTGTGAGTATGTGGGGCTTTGAACAAAGAGGCAGAGGAGTGGGAAGGCATATTGGGACATATTACTGAGGAGTTGTGAAGCCTGAAGAGCTGAGCTTTGAGCTTTGCTGAGGAGCAGGAGTCTGAAGGACCAGGAGAGGGTCAGTGAGCATCTTGGTCTCAAAAAAAGGGTAAACAGTCCTTTCTCAAATCTGGACACTGGGGTGAAGAATGTGAATGATCCCATTGACCCAAGGGGTCGCTCAAGGGGCCACTCAGCCAACCCTCCTGTGTTGCTCAGGAAAGCAGAATAATTGCCCTGGCAAAACAAGGCCAGGGCAGGGAAATGACCTGAGATCTGTATGTTAAGTTCCAGGCATTTTATTGTTTTTCCCTGTGTGCTGGATGTGTTCCTGAGGCAATGGCAATCCCAGCATGGCCAGTGTTCAGAAGCCAAGTCCAGCTCCAGAAGACTTTTCTTACATTTCTGTTGTGTCAGTTTTTAATAATGGACTTTCAAAAGGAGGCACATCATTTGCCTGATAGACCATCAGGCCATCTTCACATGTAACTGTTGTGAAACTGCAGTGATAGGTGGGTTCTGAGAGGTATCCCAGAATTCCCAAGGCTTTTCTTGGAATCCTGTTGCTCCATCTGCACCTGTCTGCAGCACCCAAAGCCATGGGGGGTCCTCCTTGGGATGCTTTGCTCATGGTGGTTTCCTCTCAAGTCTTCATGGGCACCACTCAGACAGTACATTTCCTTTGCTCTGGCTCATCTCCCTCTCCTTTTTTGCCATTCCCTCTCTGCTGTGGCACAACCCCTCTTGCTCCACTTCCCTGAAACTTCCCTACCCCATCTGGAGCTTCAGGGGCTTCATTTCTGGTTTTTTGAAAGTTTGAGCAAAGCTGTTTCCTACCATGGTGCTTGTTTTTAGAGCAAAACACCACGAGGAAATCCTTTACATGACTTTTTGCAGTGCAGTTGCTTTTCTTTGCTGTTTTAAACTGACAGTGTAAACTGCCCTGGTTGCATTTCTATTGCTGTGCCAATGAGGGCCTGAGTTACTGCCCACCATGTCCCACCACTCGCAGGCTGTGGGAGGGTGTCTGGTGGCACTGGGGGACACAAGAAAGATGCCACACATGTCTCCAAAGGGTTTCAAGAGCAGAAGTTTTGGGGGCTCCTCTTGGGGCTTGCTGGGGTCATGGGGTGGTGATATTTTGGGGCTTTCTTGAGGGAATTTCTGCATGCCAAAAATCTGCCTTACCATAAAAACTCCGTCTCGGAGGAGCTCTGGCTGTGCCGTGGTGGTGCCGCATGGAAATCCCCACGCGGCAGCAGATAATAAACGAGGTGCTTTTTAAAGCTCGCACATCACAGCTCAGCAAGAGGTGATGCCTTAAAATAAATCGATTGTAAGTGGTTTCCTGTACAAACTTTCAACAGCCTCCGCTTGAATGAAAGGCAAAGAGCTGAAGGGGAGGATTTCAAAGGCCCGAAAGGCCTCATCCTCACGGAGCAGGGAGGTGGGGGCCTGCTGGGGTGTGGGCTGCACTTTGGGTTTTCAGGGATGCCCTGCTGCACCTTACAGGAGTTTCTCTGTTGTTGGCACCATGCAGAGCACCACAGGGAAGGGGGAGCCGCTCCTTGAACTTCTTCTCATCTTCACATGGGACTTATTTCTCCAAAATAAGGGGGATAACGATAAGGAAGGATTTATTTTTTTTCTTTGAAGACTCTGGCTGCTAAGACCTGGCCAGGCAAATTCCTCCTGCCCAAGTGAGAAACTGTATCACTTCCTTTTTTTTCTTTTTTTTTTTCCTAAAAAAACCCCTTTTCCTCCAAGCTCGAAGTAAAATTGATTTTTAAGTGAAACTATCTCTTATAATTGCTGCTGAAACGCCTTGTGGTTATTGTAATGGATTTTGAACTGTGACAAGTCCTTCTTGATGATCGCAACAGGAGCTCCACAGGTTATTTGAGTGTGGTTTAGAGACCACCATTGGATTGAATGTTTGGAGTTTATCTGGGAGGAAATGGGGCTGGAGCAATTGGAGCACTCACAAAGGTGTTTGCTGACCCTCTCAACGCTGCAGAACCTGAGCCTGCCTTGGGACCTTGTGTCCTAAGGTGCCATCTCCCAAAACTCTCTGTGGGAGCAACATCCCTCCAGTCTGCCCCACTGCTCACCCATTCCATGGGAGCCACAGCACGCTGGTACAGGGGAAAAAGGAGCTGGAAGAAGCCCAGGCCAGCACCATCTCCTCCTCCTCATCTTGGTGAATTGCCTGCTGTCACATTTCCCCAGCTCTGACCTTCCAGCAAATGCATCTTGACCTGAATTATTTCTGGTCATCTGAAACCTTATTGTGCAGCAAGCAGCTGCGTGTCACCCAGCAGGGGAGTCCCCAAGCCCTTCCAGGGCTCTGGCAGACCCACTGTGCTGTGCCAAGATGCTGTATTTGTGCCCAGTAGCTTGCCCACCCTGTCCCTGCCATGTCTCTGTCTCCAAGCACACAGCAGGACTCTGGTTTAGCAGTACCTAAAGCAGCCAATGACAAGAGCTATGGGTAGTGGCACTTGTCAGGCTTTTAACTCTGGTGTGTGTGCCTGGCAGCCTGTCCAGGGCAGTGAGGCTGCACTTACTGAGGGGCTTGGACTGGGATGGGCAGCCCTGACTCTGCTGGGACACCTCTGTCCCAGCCACAACTGTAGAACATTACTGCAGCCATGTTCTTCAGGTGGTTTGTATCCATCACCCCTCTCTGATTCTGCTGACCTGCCCCAGCCCTTCAGCACCTCCTGTGAGGCAGCTGTGAATATTCCAACTCTGTCCCAAGAGAGACTTTGTTCCTTGTGGGCCAGGATTTTGATTAGGCAATATAAGACTGGTTAGACCTTAACGGGTCTGACTACTTTATGAGTGATAAGAACTTCCATCAGGAACAGACTGGGCTTTCTCTGCCCTGCTCATCTTGTGAGCTAATGCTCAGAAGAAAGCCAGAGGTGTGAAATGAGCACAGTTTAAAACTGTTGGGCACGGACAGCATGGAGAGCTGTGCTGCCACAGGGCAGCAGAGTGCTCCTGCTTGGCTCTTCCTCTGGATGAATATTGGGATCTCAGAGCAGAGGTCTCTGCTTTCCTCTCCATCAACTACAGAAGATGCAAAAGGCTACCATGACTTCAAATAGTGTGGCAAAGGGGATGGAGGAAAGTGGTTTTTCTCAGATCCTGAGCAGAGGAGGCAAGTGTGCCTGGTTTGGCTTCCCAAGGGACTGCCTGCATCCCAAAGCCAGGCAGAAGCTCATTCCAGCAGGACCTGAGCATGACAGTATTTAGCAGTACAGTTTAAAGCCATCTCTAATGTGGGAACAAAGTTTGCTGCCATACATCCAGAGTGAAAGGCAGGAGGATGCAGGAAGCAGCAGTGCTGGTGTGGGTGGACACTCCTGCTGGGGAAGGGGATAGAGAAAGAGGCCAAGAGTGCCTGCAGCTGCTTGTGCCTGGCCCCTTCTCTCCATCCTGCAGCCCACAGCTCTGTCTCACTGCTGGAGGAGGTGGGCACTGTGGTGCATGCCATTCCTCTCCCAGGAGGGATGGGCCAGTGGTTATTTGACATTGTATTGGTGAAAACAGAAGCTGAGCAGCTGAGCTGAGGTTTTGCTATTGCTGGTCCCTAGGGAAAGGTGTCTCCAGGGTTGACAGGGCACAGTGCCCCTGCCCTTCTCCTCCTCTCCTGGGGAGCAGCTGGGATGATGGGGAGCAGGGGCAGAGCTGCTCCTCTGCTTGTGGTTTTGAAATACAAGTGTCCATCCTTGTGGAGGGCAAGAGAAGGGTGACATAGAGAGGCTTTTCTCCAAGGAGTGAAGAGCTGAAGAGAGCGCCAGGCACGGCTCATGCCGCAGGACTCCTGGTTCTCTGCACTGTCCTTTTGCCCTTGGTGCTTTGCTGTTTGTGAGACGTTAAGCTCTTCTGGAGGTCTGAGTGATATTTTGGGGTAGGAGAAACACCCTGAGAAACATCCCTTTCCTCCCCCTCCATCTGCAAACACATGGGTACCTCTCCTCTTGGGATGTTTCACTCCTCCCCTCCCTACGATTGTTGGGGTGGTGATGGTGTTTTTCACTGGTAAGAATTGTGGCTCTGGAAAAGGAGCAGGGAGAAATGCTGGCAGGGGAACAAGAGCTGGCCTATAGAGCCATGAGTTAGTGAGGTGGTCAGTAAAGTGATGGAAGTTGTGGCTCTGGAGCTCATCCCAGGCCCACAGGGCTGGGTGTTGGCTATGCCACTGCCCTGTGTAGAGTCTGAAGCAGCTCTGGCTCTGGTTTAGCTCTAGGTTTGCACTTGTGACCCTCAGTGCTGGCAGGGCTGATTCTGCAGAGGTGTCCCCGCTCACTGCCCTGCCAGACCCCGGCAGTGAGCACCAGCTGGTACAGCACCAGGGTCTGGAACCCCTTGAAGGATTTACCACCTGCTCTTTACTAGTCACTGGGGCTTTATTTTCCCTCCCATGAGCAGGAGAATATTAGCAGCCAGTGCTGGCTCCAGCTCCATCCTCCCTCGTACACAGGCTGGATCCAGGCACAAGAGGAGGAGAGATGGGCTCTATCTACCCCTTTCCTTCCGCACATCCAAGGGAATTATTGACAAACAAGTTAGTGCTTTGAAAGAAAAATGCTGCAGCATATTTGAAGCTGCCTCCTTGATCAATACTCAGCCGTGGCTGAGCCTGCTGCTGACTGGATTTTGGATGGCGGCTGCAGGGGTAATAAGAGCCCTGGGATCAACTGTCTCAGAGATTATTACAGGATGAGATGCTTCGCTGCTTTACAGTGTTTACTCAAGATTTATAGTCCCTATGTGTATATAAGGGGGTTGTCGTCTTTTGTTGCTGCTTGATCATTTTTTGATGGTGGTGTGTGCACTGTCAGTAGGGTTTGCTTAGGGGTGAATTCTGTGAATGGGGAGAGGGTGGACTGGGATTGAGAGAGAGAGCTGAGATGGAGGCACCCTGGAGCTGGTGGCAGGAGGTGAGACCATGAGAAGAGGCCCTCTGCCCTGATGCATGCAGGCAGAAAGGACAGAGGTGTGTGAAACATTTGGAATGGCCTTTCCCCTCTCTGGATGCTCTGCAGTGACAGGTGCAGTTTCAGGGCGCCCTGCCCATGGAGGAGGGGTTGGTGCCAAAGGACAGGGCTTGTGCCATACTCATTTCTTCATTGTGGAGGAGGAAGAGCTGGAAAACCAATTCCTGGGGGATTATCCTGCCTGGGGCTTGGGTTCCTTGGCTTTGTCATGTGTGTTTGGTTTTCCCTTTCTCACCTTAATCTTTCACCAGCGTTTTCCTGCTGTGGGAGGAGGGCTGGATGGTCTGATGCTCGTGGCACTCTCCAGCCGGGTAGCACAGGGCTGTTTGAATCTCCAGCAAACATCTCCCCTTCCAACTGTGTGCTCAGGTGCGAGAGGTTAACACACTTCAAGGCACTGGAAAAGGTGCTGAGATGAGGATGATAACAGTCTCACTGAGAGAGTTAAATCAAGGCTTAGCAGGAGCAGCTCTCCCTCAGAGCAAATATCCCTGGGCACAAACAGCTGCTGCGTGATGGGCCATTGCTGGGCCCTTCTATATCAGCTGCAGGGAGAGGCCAGGAACGCCATCCCAGGCTCCCCAAGGAACATCCCCCAGCATCAACAGAGGCATGGGGAGTCTGTGTGGAGTCTTGGGACACAGGGGTGGCATTGCTGCTGTTACACAGGGCTGCTTGGTCTCCTCCTGCAGAGTGTTTGCTGTAATCCCGTTTTATAAATCCAGCCTTGTCCTTTGGCCTCCCTGTGCCACTCTGGGCTCTGCTCTGCTACCTCTCAAGTTAAACCCACTGATCTGCCTGGGGTGGGAGCAGTCAGGGCATGCTAACTGCTGTGGAGGTGCTGGGAGAAGAGATTTAGCACATCATTGGACCGGTTTCCCTTGGAAAGACTCTTTGTTAAAATATTGGAGCAATGCAGGAGAGCCCCAGCTGTGATGGGGGAGAAGGGGTGGCAAGGAGGGGGTGAGCATCATCCCTGTGTGCTGACTCCTCAAGCAGTGGGGATGCCAACAGCAGGGACAGTCCTCCCAAGTAGACAGGAGGTTGTGGTCACTGCCTGTGCCAGCCCAAATGTTTTTCCTACCACCACACTCTCAGCAGCTTCAGGGCATGAAACCAACTGCCCCCAAAAGGTGCTGCTGTGGGTGAGCACCCATGGGTGAGCCAAGCTGCAGGAGGGGTGAGTGAACTTGTGTGTGATTGGGCTGAGAAGTGAGATCCTGGAGCAAAGCAGGGGAAAAGCAGCAGCTGTGTGTCTGGAGGTGCCATCCTCTGGGCAGATGGAAGGTCACCCACCTTGTCCCCCCTTTCCTTTCCTGCACAGCTTTTGGGAGGGAGGCACGTACCCAGCCATACCACTTTTGCTGTGACCTGCCCACCCCAAGTCTACAGCGTCCCTGAGGCTCCTTAATCCCAGGCAAACCTGTGTGCTGAGCAGGAGCTCCTGCTGGATCTGCCTGGGTGAGCAGTGAGGCAGAGAGGAGCACCACACGGAATACAAACAAGGCCAGGGCACAATAAAGCCCAGGCAGCACCTTCCCCCTCACAGACCCCGCCGTTGAGATCTCCAGACACCAATCCCTTGCAAATCTCCTGCTGGCCTTTCATGACCTTCAGAGTCGTTTCAATTCAGTGTTTTCAGCCTCTAAATCTCCTGTCCTTAGCCTTGGGTGACTTCTGGGGAAAGAACTGCGCTCTTTAAAGTGCCAGGGTAGTCCCTGCACCAGAGCCTCCTGGAATTTTGCAGGTATTTCTTACCTGTGCTTTATTTTTGGTAATTCCTCTAATATTTTCTTGCTGTTGGAACCACACAATTAATGACCCCAGGTCTGCAATCCCGGCAGGTTTTGGTGGTTGCCATGTACTCCACCAGGCTCTGGTGTGCTGCCTGCATCCTGGTTATCTCACAGTCCCTGCACACAGTGCACCTTGAGCTGGACTGATTGATGTGTAACACTTGAAAAATAATGGTTTAATCATTATTAAGGATTAGAAATAATCCTTGAGCTGTATCGATCACAATAACATTATTCATGATAAACTCATTTGGCATTAATGGGGACGTCCTGCAGCAGTGCGTGGCTTCAGACAGACCCCTCACCTTCCCTGTGGAGATGTCAGGGGGGGTTGTGGTAGCAGGAACATCTTCCCTGCCCTAGCACACAACTCCAGGTCCTTCTGTCCCAAATAGTCCCCTCAGGGGCCCCATCCTTGTTGCCAGTTTTAGAAGGTTCTGAATCCAGCGATCATGTATCTTGTTCATGTCAGCAGCCAATCTCTGGGCAGACTGGATGGGTCTCTCTCTAGCACCAGCCAGGGATGAGACAGGATGGGGCTGCTCCCAAGGGAGCCCCCACCATGGCATCACTCCGGGCCTGTCCCTGCACATGGATGGAGATGAGCAGAGGAGGGATGGATGGATGGATGGATGGATGGATGGATGGATGGATGGATGGATGGATGGATGGATGGATGG
>JAWWEV010000024.1:16147438-16195171 GCA_035583235.1 Hafferia zeledoni | reverse complement strand
TGGCTGGCTGCATGGTCCCTCCCTCCTCCCAGTCACCATCTTGGTCATGGGACCAAAATGTCTTTAGCAAGGGACACGCTGCAGAAGGTGCAGCTGGGAGACTCTGGAGGCTCTTCTCCAGGGTTGGGTGTCCAGTGACAGCCAGGAGCCAGAAGGAACCCTGCTACAACTGTGCCATCCTGCTGTGCCCCCCCTCCATCCCTGCAACGTGCTATTTATCAAACAAGAACATCTGTATTTCTTTTTTTTTTTTTTTAAACCAAAGTTGTGTCTGGATTGACTTTGACAAATTGACATTTTCCAGAGGAAAAATATCTTCTGTCGAAGTGTTGTTCCTGGGCGTAGCCGTCCCTTCCTGCACCATTTGCAGCCCTCCAGGCACCTCACACAAGGCGATGAATAGTTAAAGATGTCCATAAATCTTACCCCAGCCCATAATAAACACATTCTTATCAAGTATAGAAAAATGCATATTTCATCACCGCTGCCTTAAACGCAACTCAGAATAAATGCTTGTCTTTAATCAGCCATCTCAATATATAAACAGAGCACAAAAGCTTGGGGGGATGAGAAGCAGAATTGGGCCACAGCTTTTCTAGGCAGCTCCAGGGGAAGCAGGGATGTGACTGTGCAGGTGAGACCCTGCCAAACTGCCCTGAAAATCCCCATCACTTGGCTATTCTGTCCAGCCTCGCATTATCTCCCATTTCCTTCTCTCTGCCACTGGAGCCATAAGGATTTTGCTTAAATGTTCAGCTGATAGCGGATCTTTCTCCTTGGATGCTGGCCACTGAAAGCAAGAACTTTGATTTGGAAATCAAGATTAAGAGAAAGAGAAAAGATTAAACAGGAAACTTTCGACCAGTGTGTGCCGAGATTATGCAGTGATGGATTTGTGTTTCCCTGCATCTGATAAAAACAAGCTGCATTCTCAGGCTGGGGAGGGGCAGATCTATGATGTCTTTCACTACTTGTCACCTCGCTTTTGAGTGCCTGTGCTCTGCCACGCTCACAGAAATTCAGCATCTGCTGTAATGGCCCTGCTGCAGCCACACTGGTGGCAGTGGGGCTGCCACTTTCCCACAGGCAACAGGGACAGGTGAAGGAGATGCACCTGGGGACTTCCTTTCCCCTGAGCATCCATTTGGAAGGGCTGAGGCATTTTGCCCCCTGTGTGATGATGGGAGCTCTGGAGGAACTGTTGACAATGGGGACAGCATCTGTGACATGTGTGGGGGGGTGTGTGTATGTGGGTGCATGTGTGCTCTTCTAGCCAGGTACTCTCCAGGCCCTGGGGAAATAAATTCCCAGGGATGTAAGTGACTTCCCTATCAGCCCCATGGGCTCCCACCAGCATGCCACATTCCCAGTGAACAAGGGAGTGCTTTATCACCCTGGGATTTGTGGTTCACAGCATGAAAGTTGTGTGTGCAGTATCACAGGTAATCCTATGGGCGTTATGTGAACCTGTGGTGCTGCCCAGGTGGTGATTTGGGGTTGTCATTTGGTCCAAGATGTCACCCTTCCTCCTCCTCCTCCTCCCAGCCAATTCAGTGTCTGAAAGCAGCCAGGGCTTGCCTCTCCCCCCATGCTCTGGCTGCTGGCATCCCTTGTGTCAAGGAGACCGTGTCCTGTCCCACTGGGGATGCAGGGAGGAAACAAGGGAGCAAGTGATGCAGCAGCATGTGCTGTAAAGCACATCTTCACTTGGTATGACTCCTACTAACTCTCTAGGGAGCTCTCCTGGGCTGCAACAGCCTCAGGGGCCTTGTGGCCAGTTATCCCTGTACAGATTAGCTCCTGGAGCTGAGACCTTGAGGTGTGTATTCCTAGTGGGAGTCTTGTAAAGCTGATGGGTGGTGAGGAGCAGGTGGGCTTTGCCAGGTGCTGCAAGGTTGCAGAGATAAACCCCGTGCCCCTGTGAGCAGTGAGGGTGTCCAGCACCCAAGGGTCCAGGTGGCCCTCAGCTCTGTGGGCTGGCTCAGGGACATGGTGCTGTCTCCAGCTGGGCCTTGGTGCTGATCAGATTGCACAGCCCTGGCAGGCAGCTCCTCAAGCAGCTGCCCACATCGCTGGGTACCTGGGGCTGGTGGAGGGATGGAGGGAAATGTGCTTGTTTTGCTCTTGGCTTTGTTTGCTTAGTGATGTAGAGTGGATCCTGTGGAAAGTCTGGAACTCTTCCCCTGTCTCTCCCCTTTGGCTCCATGAAAGGCCAGATTTCAGCTTCTTCCCAGCACTGCCAGTACCCCAGGGGCTGCCGAGTCTTCAGCCCTCCTTCCTCTGTGCTGGTGAGGAGTCTCATGGCTGAGCACCCAGTGAGGCTGCCCCAGTGCAGAGCATTGCCCCATCCTGTTCCTGGAGACTCCTGCTTCCTCTTGCTACCCCAGTGTGGGCACAGGCACACAGAGGGTTTAATCTGGGTGGGCAGCACTGTGCACCTCTGGGCCCCAGCACTGGGGCATTTCAAGCAGGTTTTGAAGCATTTTTGAAGGATCTGCACTGCTCTGCATAGAGCTGGGGCCCATCAACACAAGTACGTGCATTCAGCCTTTGCCCTGTGCAACGAGAACCTGCCCTGCTCTGGTGGGATGTCAACAGCCACGAAGGTGCAATAGGTTGTGTTCAAGTGGCAGTGATTTCTGTGGGGATACTAGCTTGCTCGAGAAAAGCAGGGAGCAAGCAGGGAATAACTGGCTGGCTCCCTGTGCCTGGGATGCCCTTCTTCAGGGTGCTGCCTCCAGTCCCTCTTCCTGCCCCCTTGCCTGTGTGGCAGAAGGGTGGCAGGGTCCTGTGGGATCCCCCAAACAGGGATGCTGGGTGTTGGGGCTGCATCCATGGTCCTTGGATTGATGTGGGCAATGCCTGGATGCTCTTTCTTTCCCCTGGGCTCACTTCTCTCCTATTTGCTTTGCAGAGACTTGCCAACGCAGCAGAGAAATTCCAGAAGGCTCATCACTGGCAGGACAACATCCGGGTAAGGCTCTGTGCGCACCCCAGCCACTCCCACCCCTTCCCTCCTGGATGCTGAGCTCCTCAGGGATGACTCCTGGAACAGGAGTCATTGTCCCATCCCTTTTGCCCCCATTCCTGTCCTCTTCTTGAGTCACTCTGGCCATGCTGTGCTGCTCAGTGTGCAGGCAGCCCCGGCCCCGCCGCCTGCCACCACTAATGAGAGCAAATGAAGCGATTTTGAGCTCGTTTCCAGCCTTGCCTCTGCCTGCACACGCTGTGAGGAGAAGGCAGGAGGTGAAGGTCGAACTGACAGCTCAGCGCTGAAGGTGTGGGGGCTGGGGAGGCTCTTACCCTCCCCATCTCCAGCAGCCAGTGGGTTTGGTGCTGAGAGGGGTTTCACATGGGGTGATGGCAGTCGTGGCTTATCTGTGGCACATGCTGGCAATTGTGGTGGGGGCTGTTTCTGGGGAAAGGAGCAATCTGGGCTGGGAGAGGAAAGACAGGGGTTTAATGATTGCATTTGACTTTGTAATTCTGGCGGTGATAGCACTCAGCAGGAACCTGAAGGATTCTGTCTGGAAATGCTCTCAAATTATAGCCATAATACAAAAGGAAGGAAAGATTGTTTTTCTCCCAGTGCAAATGGAGTCTGCAATAAAAAAATACTCCTGAACCACCCAGCCCCTTCCTCTGGGTTGGGCCCGATCCTGTCTGGCCCCTGTAGTCATTGAGGGGACAGCCTGGGGACAGCTCTGCTGCCAGGCCCTGCTGGTGTGTTTTGGGGGGTATTTCTCTGCCTGAGCTGATGCTGCTCACACAGGCCCTCCTGCCCTAGATGGTGGTCACCAGGGTTTCATGTGGACAGAAAGAGGCAGGAGGAGCAGAAGAGAAGACAGGGGGTTGACCTGCTTGGCCTTCATTTGCCATGTGGCCAGTGTGGGATGGACACTTGTGGCTGATTCTGTGTCCCACGGGCACCTGAGCTCACAGGAGTCATCTTGTCATTAGCAGAAACAGCCTTGCTAAAGAGAGGTGAGGTGTCCCCGCTGGCCCTGGGGCGCAGCAGACAGTTGTCATTGGCACCATCAGTCATTGAGACCTTTCTGCACAAGAGCACTGCTGAATTACTGTCACCTCTTCCCAGGAGGCTGGTGGAGGGGAGATTAAGAGTTTTGGTGCAGGCACCAGCTGATGCCAGTGCCAGTGCCTTGCCAGGTCTTTGGTTGTGGACTCAGAGCTCCTGGGGAAAGCTGAAAGCAGTGCCAGGGGAGCTGCGGGTGTCTCCCATGGGATCCCATTTCCGTCCCTAATGTTGGCCCAATCTTGTGGGTCCTCCAGGATAAGGAGCCCCAGGGCAGCTCATCTCTGAGCAGCACCCAAACCTTGGCCGTGGGCACCCCAGGGACATCATGGTGTCCCTGTGCACCCTGTGCCGGGCTGGCATCCAGAACTTGTGACTGGGACATGGGCAGGGTGGGAAGAGCTCACACAAGGTCACTGCATTTTTGGGGCTTCTGCTTATCCCCTGGGCCCAGGGATGGGCACCTACTGCAGGGGCCCTCTGTAGCTCCAAAGAGCTCCTTCTCCATCCAGACCTGGCTGCCTTCCACTGCCAGGGGAATAACAGTTAGGATACAAAACATATTTGGAAAGGCTGTGGTGCTGGGGAGCTCTTGGCTCATTTTGCCATTCACAGCACAAACCTTTCAGAAATCCACTTTCGTAGAAAAAAAAATATTTTTAATAGCACTGTTTGCAACCACTTAATCAAGGTAATTAGGAGCGAGTCACCCAGAAACAATGTGCAGTGATGCATCACCACAGAGCTCGGCGCAGCTTTATCAGGACAGCCCAGGCCTGGCTGGGACACTTGATGGACTGGTCCAGCTCTGTGCACAGCTCCCAGGGCATCAGCCCTGCCTGGCACAGTCCTGCCTGCACCAGCCCTGGTTCCCAGGCAGGGCAGAGGGATGGAAATGCTGTGTACATGTCTCGCTGCTGGCGTTGAACCTCCTTTTTCCGTCTTTCATCCATAAAATGCCCGGACACGGTCAGGCCTGTGTGCCAGCACCACTGACACTGGCTCTGCAGCTGCCCCAGATTGTTGCCGGTGCTGGCACGGGCAGTGGGAGGGGAAGGCGACAGCACAGCATCCCCAGCTCCTCCTCTCCTCCGTCCCACCGAGCAGCTCGTTCCTTCTGGCTGCAGCTCTCCCCTCCTCTCCCAGCGTGTCGCGTCCTAACCCCGCGCCGGAGTCGATGACAGATTGTGGCGAGCGTGGTTATTTTTGTGTGTCCATCCAAAGGCGCCGGCAGATGCTGAGTGTTCGCGCTGCATTAGTGCTAATGGCAGCCCCATTAAACCTCACTGCAGATGGGTTGCTATGGAAGGCTGGGGGAAATCAAACAGGAGCAGGAGCCTGAGCAGCTGAGAGGCTGCTGCCAGCGATCGCTCACGATCCATCTCCACAGGGAAAGTTTCTTTTTCCTCGCTGTGTTTTGGTGTTCCCAGCCATGCACCAGCCATGCTGGCCTTTCTGAAGGGGTTGTGTTCCATCTCACAGCTCAGGGGCTTTGCAAAGTGCCTTCCTGTTCCCAAAACTGTCCCCTCGTCTTGCCTTATCCATGCTCCTTGTCCTTGTCCGCTCTCAGGACCCCCATGTGACCTGGCTGTGCCAAGCTGGGGTCATGTCCCTGTGTGGCCCCAGATCTCCACTGGGTATCAGAGCACTTTCCTTGGCCAAATGTAGCCTTGGCCTCAAGATCACACATACAGTGGCACCTGGGGCACTTCTCATGTGTTCCCTTTAGCTCATTTCACCCCAGGGCCGGGTGGCAGCTCAGAGTGGCACACTGGGCAGGGATAGGGGCAGTGAGACAGGCTGTGGTGTGAAGCCATTGTACCACCTTCAATGATTTGGAGTAAGGAGAGGCTGTGCCCTTCTCTGCCTGCACAGTGAGGGTCTCTCAGGGTTGCATGTTCACCCTCCAGATAAGGGTGGCAGAGCCTGGGAAAGGCAAGAGCTGGGTCCCATTGAGCCCATGGGGTGGACTCCCACCACAGGGCACTGTAACTGCCTGCACTGGTATAATAAGAGACCACAGAAAACTCCCAGGTTGCAGTGGCCTGGCCAATCAGTTTTCCCAGTGAGAATCTTCTGGCCTACAGGCTTGCATCCAGAGGTCCACTGGAACAGGGTGGCTCCACTCCCTGCCAAACAATGAGGGTCAGTCCCTTAAGCCACATGAGGGCTGTCTCCCCTCTCTGGATGTCTCCAGTCCTGTCCCCTGGCCGTGGTGCTGACCCCCATATAGACCATCCAAACAGAGGGGCTGGAGATGCAGCCTACACCACAAAGCTGTTTTCCAGGTTCCCATCCTCTGTTTGCCACCCTGTTTGGGTGAGAGACCTTCAAAATGTACCTATAAAAACACTGGGAAGTCATGTTGAGTGTTTTGCTGCCATTCTTTGTATCCATCCTTACTGACAGGCTGCCACGCTGCCTGTCAGACATCCCAGCGAGCTCCATATTGTCGCAGCATCTCTTCACCTGCATGCTCTTCTCTCCTGCCAGGTTTTCCAATGCCTTAGGTTCCTTTCCAGACCTTCAGCCCCATCCCAGCAGCATCAGCAGGGTCTCAGCTGTCCCAGTGTGTGGGAGCAGGGGCCGTGCTGACCCAGGGGACGCAGCTGAAGGTGCAGATCTGCGCCATCAGACACAAAATGCATCCCAGGCCGTCATCATCACTGCCTGTCAGTCTGCTGGGGCTGCTGGAGATTTTTGTGCCTTTAAGGGACACTCTGACGCTGCAGAGATCCATCCCTGCATTTATGTGCGCCTGGCAGGATTATATAAATTGCCTTTAAAAGTTGACTTCTTTATAAGCCATTTTCTGCTTCATAAAATGTTTATTACTGTTGTTTTTCTCCCAGTCTCCTTCCTTGCTGCATTTTCCATCACTATACTGGGAAGCTCCCCTCTTCCTCTGCCTGCTATCCTCCTGCCTCCCACCTCTCCCCACTTTTCAGGTGCTGGAAAGGGTGGTTTGAAGGGTGAGAGCCCAGCAGGCCTTTTCTCCTTGGAAAAGAAAAATAGCCATACATTGAGGTGTGGATGCAGCAGCTGCTGGGGACAGGGTTTAACCACTGGGTACGACACGGGTGGTTTTGGGGGTGCAATGGCATTTGTGGAGTGGGCAGAGGGATCACAGGTTCCGGGTAGCCCCACACCACTGGCTCCATCCATAACCCCTGCCTGCACGCATGCAAGAAATAACAAAGCCCAGATAATTTCAAGCTCCATTAGAAACAAAACTCCAGGGAAAAGGGGATCGCTTTTTACTAAATGGGGACGGACAGGAGGAATAACAGAGATTGCATTCCTGACCGCTCAGGAAAGGTGAGGGGAAAAGCAGGGGGACGTGGCAGTGTGGCTTGGGTGCCCATCCATGGCCACATAGCCCTGAGTGCACCGTCCCTCCAGGTGCAGGATTCTGCCAACCGCCTGCTCCATCCGGCACCACTGTGGTGCATGTCTGTGCCGTGCCATGCCATGTGTGGGCTCCAGCAGCTGTTCCTGTGGATTGGCCACAGCAATGCAGGCAGGGCTTTATGTTCAAAGCACCATCAGAAGGGCGAACACCAGCTCCTTATCCCTCTTTCATTTTTCTCCTCCTTTAATTACAGATCCTACTTATCGGCTGAGAACAGAAAGATTGTCGCCGTAACCTTGCACTTGCCCTTGTAGAAGGTTTACCTAAAAAGTTAGAAAATAAAATCAAATACTCTAATTTGCAGTCGTCTTGCCATTTCAAACCCAGTTTTCATTACAGCACAGAAAGTGCATTGAAGCTGTGTTTATAACCCCCTTTTAGATAACAAATCACATTTTCTTTTGGCTGGCGAGTGTGTAGAATTGATATTTTTTTTTTTCAGTTTAATGGGTTTGTGTGTTCAGGAATGATCTCCATCAACTGAGAGTCTTTATTGTGTTTGATATAATGTCAGCTTTCATTACGCTTGGAGAATTACTGTGCTATAGCACCAACCTTGCTGCTGTAGAGCCGGTCTGGCCGAAAAGCAGAACAAGAAAATCATTCACAAGAAGCCTGTGTTGGTGTTGTCCCCTCTTAAAAACCAAGGATGGGGCATCAGGGGGCTCTCTGAGGGGGCTCTCTTGAGTGGGCTGGGCTGGGCCACCCATAGCCATGGGGCTGCTATGGTTCAGCGTAGTGATTGTTGGCTTTCCTCCCATCCCATCCCACCCCATCCCATCCCACCCCACCCCATCCCATCCCATCCCATTCCATTCCATCCCATCCCATCTCATCCCATCTCATCCCATCCCATCTCATCTCATCTCATCCCATCCCATCCCATCCCATCCCATCCCGTCCCATCCCATCCCTGGAAGGGCAGGGGGTCTCCAACACCCACCAAGCCCTGTATGTGTGTGCTGGCATCCCTGTGGCAGCTGGGTGCATTGGAGGGGAGAGGCAGCCAAGTCTCATTTGAGGCAGCCTCGGAGGAGCAGGAGCAGGCAGGAGATGCCATGTAAAGAAGAATAGCTGGCGAGGTGTGATCAGATAAAACATCTTCTCAGGAAGATGAAAAAACTGTTGACAGGTCACTTAAATATTTCCCCAGCTCTGTCAGAAAGGCAGAGGAAGGAAATTGCTTTTAAAAAAAAAAAAAAGATGCCAAGGCAGATTATGATGACTGTTTCCACCTGTCCTGGGTAACGCATTCGGCCTCTGATGGTGGATGGGATGCAGGGAATTTGAGAGTGAGGACTGCGGGAGGGGCATGGTCCTCACCAGACCACTCCTGGGTCCATCCAACAGCCTGTAGTGGCTGAGGCTAACCATTAATATTTTCCTCTTCTGGGGACTGGGAAAGGATTCATCATGATGTGTATGAACAAGGATAGCTCGAGCCCAGTGGAAATAAAGATTCAGCCCCTACCAGCCACAGTCAGGTGTGGATGTGGTTGCAGGTAGGAATTTCTCCCAGAAATTCATCCAGTCCCTTTGGTAGCCTGTTTATGGCTGTGGCCCTCACACTACCCCGTGGCAGGTGTAGCAGGAGCTTTCTTTGTCTTGTTCCCCAGCTAGGAGGCTTCTGTGCCTATGGGACACCTGAGACTGAGTACTCCCCTGGGCCAGACCTCCAGCCCCAGCTACCAGGTGGGGCACACTGGCCAGCAGAGACCAGTCCCCAGTGTCCCATCCCACTCCTCCTGATGTGGGAGGGCTTGGCAGGGCAATGCTGTGGTGGGAACACACTGTGTCCCTGTTCATTCCCTCCTGTCCGTAATGGCGATGTGAGGCTGCGGGTGCTGCTGGTGCAGTGGGAGCCCTGTGACACACTGCAGGATGTCTTCTGTGTGAAAGGTGCCACTATAAGCAGAAGCTGTTGCTATTTCTACATGCTTAATGGTTCAGGGATGTGAAGAAATCCCTAAATAATCATTGTCCACTGTAAGTACTGATGGCAGAGGAAAGGTGGGTTCGTGGGCAGAGCCACTAGTGCTGTGTGGACACATCAGCTCCTGCTTGCTCTCCCCACCTGCTGAATTGCCCACAGGTCTGAGCAGGCACAGCTCTACTCACCTGGTTTCTCTCCACATTGCCATGCTGTGATTTGGGATGCTGGTCCTGCCACCAGCCCTGTCTGGTGGCTGAAAACAGGCAATGTCAGCTTGGGGTCCTGCTTGTCTTCCCCACCACCACCCTCGCAATTCCTCCCAACTGCCTGAAGGCAAACTGCTGCAGGATTTGGCTCTTCCAGAGCCAATTAAACCTTGAAAGAGATTTCCTGACTACAGGGATTACCCATGCCCCTCAGAGAAATGAAACCCGTGGCCAGAGGGCGAAGATGGCCCAAAATCAGTGCAGTGCAGCAGGACCTGCCTGCAAAACTGCCCCGAGGAGCTGCAGCATCCCAGGGCGTGCAGTCAGCAGGGTGACCCTTACAAGGTGACAATGAGTGATCCTGAGGGGGACAACAGATCCTCCAGATCGTCGGGAGAATGATTAGCCAGCTCAGGTGATCTTATACTGAAGCTTCTGTAGGTGAGAGCAAGGTGTGTCCCCTCTGCAGTGTCCCTGCCAGCTGCTCCAGCTGGACAGGCTTGAGTAGGGAGCTGATGTGTCACCAACAGCTCTGCTGAGGTTTTTTAGGGCAGTGTGCATGATATGGGTTGATTACACCTCATTAGACTGCTGACTCAGAGGTTTGGGGCAGCACCCCTCCATCCTGACATCTCCAGGCTGCAGTGAGATAGCAGAGCACTGACCTTTTGAGTGTTATTTTTAGTTGCTGTAGTTGTTTTAGGCAGAAAAAGATGTATTTGAATGCCTGAAGAGGGCCAGGTGTTGGTGGAGTGGCAGGGTGGAGTGCCACTCACCTGCCTGGGACTCCCCTGTGCTCCTCCTGGTTGTGGGCATTGTCTCAAACCTGGTCTGCTGGTGTGTGGCAAGGGAGCACCTGTGCCCAAAGCAGGGTCCTCCTTTGTGCTGCTGGCCAGGCTCCAGCTTGAAGCTCTCCAGAAGCCCACAGCCTCATTTTGTTAATTAGCTTTTTGCTTGGCATTTTGGTGTAAAATCAGTGAAGGTGTGTAGCACAGGGCTGATAGGGAGGGCTTAAGGGGGTGAAGCAGGACACAGGGTCCCCAGGGAGACTTTGGCACACAGCATGCCCAGAACCACATCCAGGAGGTCCTGCCTGCATCGAGCCTTGGCCAGGAGCTGCCCGATGACACAGAACCACAAGGGTTTGGTGCAGGCACGGTGGTTCCTTGGTGGCTTTGCTGGAGAAGCCTGAGCAGTGACTTCAAGGACATTTGCAGATTAGTCTGTGATTGCACTCAACTCCCAGAGTCCTGCACTGAGAATTTAGGAGCTGAAATAACCCTGTACTTGCCCATTAGCAACATGGCCATGCAGTGCTATTGTGCAGGTGCCATTTGGCAATGAGTGTGTCAGAAAATGGGCAATGGTTAACACATGATAGAGGAGCAGCCACTCATCTTCGTCCCCTGCAACAGGATCTGGGGAGTGCTTCCTTCAGGCTCCTTTGGAAGAGATGGGGACAATATTTTGCCCTTAAATCCCTCAACATCTTCACCCCCTTGTTTTCTTTATTGGTATTTATTCTGAAAGGCTCTAGAAATATCAGTGCTATTTACACAGACCCGGTGCTGAGTTTAATGTGGAACAGACAAGGAGGAGGAGAGGATTATGTGAGGAAGGCAAATGTGGTTTAAAAAACAAATATTAGGAAGAGGAAATTGTAGGACCCCTTGCTGCCTCTTGGAAGACCCATGTCATCTCTTCAGAGTATCTCTGAGGGCTCTGTCCCTCCTTTCTGGAATAAATTCATCCTGGCTCCACCAGCCTCCAGGTGGCAAGGACACATGCCCTGCCAGCTCCCATCAGCATCAACAGGGTTGATCCAACCAGCATCAGCAGGGTTGTGGCAAGGATTGTGGACTCTGGCATCAGGAAACATCACAAGACCAGGGCCATGCTGATGTCGGTTGTCCCACACACTCCATCTCACATATGGAAACCTCAGCTACAGTGTGGAGGGCCACACAGTGTGGAGGGTGTGAGATCTCACCCAGCTGCTCCTGGGATCATCAGAGCTTGAAAGAGTACATGGCAAGGACTCTGTGATCCCCAGGGAAATCGGTGGGAAGGAGTCCTACACCCTGTGCCATGCCACGGGAGTGCCGGAATAGGTGAAAGCAGAATCAGGAGACCGGCTCTCCTCCCCGAGCATCACTTCGCGCCCTCTCGTCCACTGCGGGAGCGGGGCCAGCGCGGGTGGGCGGGGAATCCAGCTTTGCCGAGGAGCCAATGGAAGATAAAATGAATAACAAAGCACCTTCTGGATGGCTGTTGTTAGTCACACTCACTCCTGATTAAAGATCATTAAACATGAAATTAGCTCGTTTGTGTTACGGGTCTCCCGGGGGTTCCTTTAATTAGGAAGTGCAGATGGCCGCGGACCGGGGAGAGGCAGCATCGGCGAGGGGCAGGGGCGTGTGTGGGGCCGGGAGCGGAGCAGGGAGGGCATCTGAAGAGAAATTAATTTTTTCCCCCTTTTCTTGTTGTTGTAAACCCCTCAGCATTTCACAACAAATCACAGATAATTAATAAGTGCGTTCCCTTAATGATTGGGCTTTTTAATACCAGAAATTGGAAGATGCTGCGTCTTTTTTCTTTTTTTATCACTCTCCCCTCTCGGTAGTGTCTTATCTCAGTGACTGGAGTCATAGAGCCCGAGGAAACCCAGGAGGATGCTGAAAGTGCCCTTTGCAATCCCCATCGCGGGCAGATACTGGCTGCCATCCTCAAGATCAGCATTCCCAGGAGCTTTCCCACCTCTTGGTGGTCTTGTGTCTTAGCAAGCCTGGAGAAGGAATTGCAAACCACTCTGGGGGGCAGGTTTGTGGCTAGAGGGTAATGCTGGTGAGGGGTTAGTGACTGCCAGCTCCCAGCAGAGCCGGGATGGTGGAACGAGTGGTGCCAACTGCCTGGAGAGCTGCTTGGACCTACTAGTCCCTTTTTCCAGCACAAGCCCATGACCAGGCCTGGCTGGGTGTCGCGGTGCCACCAGCACGAGCCCGTGGCTGGGTTGGATGTCACAGTGCCACCAGCCCTGGTACAAGCCTGTGCCCAGTCTGGGTGCCGCAGAGGCAGGAGCAGGTAGGACAGGAGTGCAGACAGCACCACTAAGATTTTGGCTGTGTTTCTGTTCTGGGTCCAGCTCCCTTTCCTCGTTAGGGAATAACAGCAATAATCACCCCGAAGCGCGTGCTGGAGGAAGGCTGTTCTGCGGGGCGGCTGCCGACGGCTGATGGACTGGCAGACGTGTCAGCCCCGCGACGGCTGCCGGTGTGCCGGCATCGCGCTCGCGTCCCGCCACGCAGGGAAGAGTCTCAGAGTGCCCTTTAATTACCCTTCCTGATGGCACACAGAATGCTGTTGTGACAGCACCGCTGCTCTCCCAATTGCCTCTTCAGGAATTTTATCAGCTGTCTCGCGTCCTGATACTCGGGGAAGAGGAATCCAAGCAGACCTTTCTGCTTAAATAGGCTCTAAATACCTCAAATTAACGACGTGCATTTGTCTGTGGAAGCAAGGACGCTCTTCTCCTTGTTTTTGCAGCACAGGGAGGATGTTGGCTGGCTGCAGGGCCGCTGCCTGCCACACTGTCCATACCCGGCACAGCCCTGCACCACACCTGCTGTGTCTCAGCAGCAGCCATAAGTGAGGGGAAGTGCAGCAGGCAATGTCCAGTCCTTGCAGGGACTGGGGATGGAAGGTCCTGACATATCCCAGGGACAGCATGGGGTGGTCAGGGTTCAGTCCTCAGCAATGTGATGGCTGCCAGCGGCACGACGGAGGTGCTGAGGGGACAAGTAAGGGAGAGGGACTCCTCTGCCATCCCTGTCCTTGCCTGGCACTAACTCAGCTTTCCCTTTTCTCTGCAGGAGGAAGATATCGAGTACTATGACTCCAAGGCTGACACTGAATATGTGAGTACCATCTCTGTGGCACCTCAGGCACAGTCACCACCCTGGCCCGGTGCTGAGCCCCTTGCCAGGCTGTCCTGGCTCCATACCAGGGGGCATGGCACAGCATTTCTTACAGCCAATGTAATGAGACTCTGTAGTGAGCAAAGAGTCCTGGTGCACAGCCATGTCCCCCCAAATGAGCCCTGGTGGCATCTGTCCAGCAGCACCAGGCCTGCAGTTGGGCAGGTTACTCACTCTGCTGCCTGCAAAAGTTTCTAAAATTAAAGCTGGCATCTCAAATTCAAATGAAGAGCAAACCTTTAATGAGAGACTGAATTTAATTCTCTGCCCCGCTCTCAGCACAGCCATCCTGTGATTTCTGGCAATCAGTGCTTTAACTACCGACCTGACAGCTCCGCTCTCCGGGTGCTCCCAGGGGAGCTGGCATTTGCTGGCTCCTCCACACGGTGACGGTGATGGTGACTTCACTCAGGTGCTGTGCCGTGGGCACAGGGAGCTCTACCAGCAATGATGCTGCACCACAGCGCCCCACTTTGCCCTGGGACACCCCACTTTGCTGGCAGGTGACAGGTCACCCAGCTCCTACATTGTGCCATGGAATCCTTGGGAAACAGGGGCTTGTCAGGTCAGTGATGCTCATGATGTGGGGCTGCTGGGGAGCAGGTGCATCACAGTGTCCTCAGAGCTGGCCAGGAGCCCCAAACACAGCACAGTGCAGCCTTGGGGACAGCCCCAGCCAGTGCTGGTGGCACCAGGATTGGTCCTTATCCCAAGGCAGAGCTGGCAGCAGATGTGCCATCCGGGGACAGTAATGCAGCAGGAGGGGAGGAGCCAGCACATGGTGTTGGCTACAAACCACTTGCAAACCACATGGCCTCATCCAAAAATAATGCTCAGGTGACACTGAGAGTCTTTAGAAGGCCCCCTGCAGAGGGGAGGATCTGGGCTTGATGGGAGGGATCCCACCAGCTTGAGTGACGTGCCTTGAGCTGATCTCTGGCTCTCCTCTCAATCCAACTTCAAGATGCTGCCCCAGAACAGAGCCAGGGGCAGGCTAGAGTGAAGCATGGATGCCTTCAAAGCAGAGTTACTGACAATCTGCCAGTGCCATTGTCTTCACATGGTGACAAGAAGAGAGCTCCTTGGTGGGGGAAGCCAGCCATGGAGAGTGTGGGAGGTGGGACAGACAGGTCAGGCAGGTGCTGTGACCAAAGCAGAGAACACTTCCTCTCCTGAGCAGGTCTTCCTGCTCACAGTCCCGCTCCTTCAGAGCAGAGGATGTCTTCTGTCTCTCCCCAGCCTGGGGGAAGCTGCCAAAGAAGGGAGAGGAGGATCCTGCTTGTCATGGCCGCTCTGGAGAGGATGGAGCTAATGGGCTTAAAATACATTAAAGCGGATTTTGGATAGAAGTGAAGGAAAAACTGGCTGGCGGTTGAGGCAGGAGGAGACAGCCTGGGGAGCCAGGCAACTTCCAGCCCAGGGGGTGAGGAGCAGGACTAATGCATCCGTCAGGCTGGGCTGGGCTGGGCTGGGCTGGGCTGGGCTTGGCTTTTGCCATCACTGCTCCCCTGACCAGCACAGACTGCCCACACCCAGCTGGTGTCAGCAGCAGTGGTCTGAGTCAGCAGCTCCTGGCTGTGAGTTTACCACTTCTGCAAGTGAGGAGAGCACTCTGGTCACAGTAGGCAGGATTAGGAAACAGAAGGCATCTCGACCTCAGAACTGTGTCCACAGAGCCCTCCCAGCACATGGGGCCCTGGGGAGAAGCCATGAACTGTAGCATTGCACAGTGCCCCTGGGGACTGCAGGGCTCAGCTCCCTGGGCCCTAGTCCTTCCCCAAGGGTGTTGACATATCATCAAGGAGGAGGAGCCCTGCAAATCCATCATCAGCCACATCAGCTTCAGTCCTTCTCTGGGGAGATACCGAGCAAAAGTGCAGAATTGGGTGTGCCCTATTGAGAGATGTGGGTTTGGCAGGAAGGGCACTTGCCTACCGATGCTTTTGCTTCCTTGCCAGGGAAATCCCAGCAAATTTAATTCCAGCAAAAATAATGGGGAGAAAGGAAGATGATGCTGAAATAAAAAAGAAGGGAGATGATACCAGAGAGCCTGAATGGAACTTATTAGCGCTTTTTCCATCCTTTCTTTATTTAGCTTCAGTTTTTCTGTTTAAATGGAGCAGGGTGTAACCAAGCTGGAGTTGGTGCTGCTGGACAATGCCTGCTCTCCACATCTGGGGAGTATTTACAAGCCTTACACCAGCTTTAACTACAGTGAGAAGGAAATGAGCTTCCTATTCATTTTGCTATCTCCCTGGACAGACTTTGGATTTCCAAGTGTTTTTTAACAAATAGAAACATCAGAAAATTTTCCTGGGGGTCCTGGAGGCTCTCAAAATGTTTGCAGGAGTGAGGTTTTTACCTTTCCCCACCAGCCAGGACTATGGGGTTTATGTGGTGAGAAGTGTTTAAATCAGCAGACAGTCTCGATCGGGGGTCACAGGCTGAACAACACAGAAATAAAGTAATTTTCCATATTTTGTGCTGTGTTCATGCCAGGAGATGATGCTTAAGTCACAGCTGAGGCCAAAATCACCTGGGATGTACTGTGCTCAGGGGGAAAGCTGCACAGCTCTGTGAAGGTATCCTGGCCCCATGGTCAGCCCTCTGACACCCACCCACCCTCTTGAGGTCCCAGGAAGGACTGAGAGTGAGGGGCTGATGGTGGGAGGCTCCATGCCAGTCTCAGCCTCCTCCAGTGTGGGGGAGGAAGGGGCTGACCACTCGCTGCTTGCCCAGCTCAGTAGATGCAGCGAGGAGAGGGAGGAGGAGGAAAAAACAGCCCCTAAATGTCAGTAGCAGCAGATGAAGGGTGTTGGAAAATTTAATCTTCCAACTTTCTCAACCAATGTGACATTTGGATTTCGTCCTGATAAGCTATCAGCCCCAGAAGTTTCTTTTGCCTTTTTGCCTTTTTTCTTTTTTTCTTTTTTTTTTTTCTATTTTTTTAACTTCTCTCCTCTGACTGGTAATTTAAAAATAAATGGTCTAGAAAGATCTCTAAACAGTACCTTTGGCAAAGATTAAAAAAAGCAAAGGGGGATAGGGGAGCAGGCTGGCGGGAGAGGCTGATTGTTATTTATGACCTGAGCTGCTATAAAAGCAGGAATGTGGCTGGAGAACACACTGTCTCCCTCCTTGGCATTAAATTACCGCATTTCAGGAAAAGCTGATATATTTAAGGAGAAAGACCCTTCTGCATTGGCCTGGAGTTTCTCAGCCATGCGTTGGGGGCTGGCATTTATATACATTATTAGTAGAATCACAGCATGTTGGTATGAATATTTTGCTGGCCTTTCCAATCTTAGCATGGTTGGGTGCCCCTGGGAGATTGAAAAGGGTCGGCTGGGATTTCAGTGAGATACATTCTCTCTGGGGCGTGTGTGGGGCAGGACATGGGGTGCAGGGATGCTGTCGGGATGCTGCAGCAGGATCAGCCCCTGCGTTTATCACCAGGGCTGCCATTTAAGCAGACATCATTAGCTGTGATGGCTCGTTCCCATGGAGATGAGCAGTGAACAGGGGTGTTTTCATCTGCGGGAGCTGCTGGGACGAGGCATCGCTGCTGCACCAGGTCACATCTCCGGCTCTATCCGCAGCTCCCAGCCCTGGGGACCCCTGATAATCCCTGTGCCCACAGGCAGGCTGGCGCTCCTCAGTCAGCACCAGTCTGGGTGGTGATTGAGGGGACAGAATTGCTGACATACTTGCCTCACATAAAGCTGTTGGGTAGTGCCACTGGTGCTCACCAGGTATTGGAGCATCTCTGGATATTGTCCCCTGTCTGTCATTTCGGGAGACTCGAGAAAACGTGACTGACAACCCAGCTGCTAAAGAGATGGCAAAAGCTCTCAGTGCGTCATGACTTCTTGCTGAAGCAGTAAATACGTATCACATTGATATATTGCCTTGGAGTCGATTTCTAATGGTGTGTAGCAAATAATATATTCAAACTGTAGCATCTATTTGTGTTACGTTGTACATACTGTAACAGATAAATAGATGTTTCCAAGTTCTTTTGAAATGTAATGATGAGAAATGCTGCAAGATCTGGCTGGGGGCCTGCCGAGATGCTCGCAGTTCAGGAGAACTTGAATCATCTACTTTGCTCTAATTTAAATTTAATGCAGAATTTCTTCCCTCAGCTTTCCCAAGGTGGCTCCTTGTGTCCCAGCCTAGCACCAAGATGCTCCCCTCACTGCCTGGGCTGGTGACAGCTTCACTTGCCTTCATGTGTTTGGAAATAACCCTATTTCAGGGGCCAAACTCAGCCTGGCTTAAACAGAAATAATTCAGTTGAGGTCGGGAGATTTAGGGATAAAAGGCAAATGTAGCTTGGATAACATCAGCTGTTTCTGCAGGTCTGTTTGCCATATAGGTGTCAGTGATGCATGAAGTGCCCCACCTATAGATAGCTGTATATTTGTCCCCCAGATCTCTGCATGTGCCTCTTTACAGCTCCATGAATGAGAGCAGCCAGACAGCGCTGAACCTGGCAGCATACAAATTAGCCCCTCAGAAGTGGGTGATACCATGGAATAATGATAAACAGAGGAGTGGTAATTATATACAGTAGTTCCAGCTCCAGTGAAGTGGGGAATAGCCATGCCAGGGTAGGGGAAAGAGGGAGGGTTGGATTTTCCAGCTGTTGGTGGTGGCAGGGGCAGCAGGTAGGCTGTGGCAGGGTGCCCTGCTGATCTGAGATGGGGAGGGATGGGGAGCTGTCACCAGGACGTTGCTGGGCTAAGGAAAGCAAGGGTTTAGTGTCAAAGCAGGTTTTGGTGCTGCAGGTGCCCTCGGGCCACAGCTTTATCCCAAAGCCTGTTTTCAGCAGGCGCCTCTAATCACTGTCTGGTGCTCGCAGAGATTGCAGGGATGAACCATTGTCTATGCATCACTTTCCCCCAGACACCTGAGCCCCCCATTGAGGGCAGGCTTGGGGCCGGATCCCCTCTCTGGATAGCCCAGCATGCAGCCAGGGTGCCGGATCTGCTGTGGCATCACGGCTTTGCTGGGGGTCCAGCAGTCAGCTTTGAGCCTTTTCTCTAGATTTACGTGAAATTGAGAGCATAATCTGGATTTTTCTATTGGCAACATGACTCAGGGGAGTTGGGAATGGTCCCTGCCTGCTTCCCACTTGGCTATTTTGGCTGTAATTGAGTTCAACATCTTTCTGGGCAGCTGGAGCCCCCGCACTGGGATCAGCTGGGCAGTGTGTTTACACTCGCAATCCACTGGTTGGAATTAAAGCCCAAACCCTGCATATCAATCCTGTTACTCTCCCGAGCTGTGGCAACTGGTTTGGCCACCCCTCTCAATGTCACGGGAATGCCACCACCTTAGTGGCCAGCCGGAGCTGGTGCAGGGGAGGTGACATTTATCCATGTCATTTGTGAAGGAGAAACAGGGAGGAGACCAGGATGAGTGTTAAACAAGCTTCACAGTTTATTTCCCAAATGCATTGTTTTCCTTTAAATTTATGGCTTTTCCCATGAGAAATTCAGGTCCTTTGTCCCCTGGGTTTTGTCAAGAGGAACCTGCCTGGTGGGAAAGCTGCTTGCACTGGGCCATCAAGGACAGCAGAATGGGACTGTCACCTAGCCCTTCTCCCCACTGGTGCCCGGGTTCTTTACTGCTGGACAGTGTGGGGCATCCCACCAGGTGGCCACCCCAGGCATGGCATGGCGTGAGCCCTGCCTGGAGCTGCTCATGCTTCCAGTCACGTCTACTGTGGTTTCTGCGGGGCTGATCTCTGCTACTGCAATCAGCCAGCCTTGCACGGGCTCTGAAACATGCACTTCACTGGGGAGGCAAGGAGAGGCACTGAGCTGCTTTCTGCAGGGAATTTGCTCCATCACCGGGCAGCTCAGCAGCCACATCCACTCCTACACTGCCACAGCTACCCCTACCCCTTTCACTCCTATGGCTGGGGCCGAGGAGTGTCATCCCACTCCCCAGCTTGGGCTTGGCATGTCCCTGCCCCTGTATTGCCTGTCCCTGTCCAGTGATGGGACAGGCAGCTCAGTGTCTTTGCTCTGTTTCAGCAGGGATGTAGCTCCGGGGGCAGAAAGGTGCTGCAGTGCCCTTCTCTTCCTTATTCTCACCCTGTGCATCTCACAGCTGGCTGCAAACAGCCTTCCCCAGATGCTGGGCTCGTGACAAGGATGGGTAGCTCAGAGCCAAAACCTTCGCCTGGGTTTCTTTGCTCCTGGTGGGATGGCAGAGGCAATTTCCCCAGCTCTGAAGTGAGGCCACCCCATCCTCCCTCTTCCCCACATAGTCCTGTGCCTCAGCTCCCACTTTGTCCGTTGTCTGCAAGCCAGCCATCCTGCCTGCACCACATCAGCCTTGCCTGCCTTTCCAGAGGGATTTTATCCATGTTGGCAGCAGGGCTGGGGGATGTAGAGAAGGGTTGTGAAGGCAAGGGAGTGTGTTCCAGCACCAGCAGAGGGGAATTTGTGTTCTCTCCACCATAATTAAATATTGTTTGCATTGCTTATTGACAGAGTGCTAAGCTGCACTCCGTTTTAATTTGCTCTTTGATAGTTGCCTTTTGCTGCTAATTGATTTTCAAGGCTCTTTTTTGATTTGGGTTTTTGTTGTGTTTTTTTTTTTTTTCTAATTTAATACCTGCCATGCTACCAAAGCTGGAGAGGCACAAGGGTAACCAGCACTCACCTTCATGCCCACCCACTCCTGTCACCTGCTCCCCTGTGCCACTGGCACTGGCACGGCCTGCAGGCCAAATCCACATGAGAGCCAGCATGGCTGGTTCCCACCAAGGAATATCTGGTGATGGGCTTTGGGTGCTGACATTGCCAGCATGCATCCAGGGCTGGAACTCTGGGTGACCCCAGTGCTCTGCTCCTTCCCCAGGATGATCCCGATGGAGAAGAGATTGAGCGAGAGAAGTCCAACTCCTTGAAGCTGGAGTTCACTGATGATGACAACTTCAAGACCAAGGTCAACTATTCATATGCTGCCGTGCAGATCCCCACGGACATCTACAAAGGCTGTGAGTGCCCCTCATCACCCACTCCACTCCATGCTGCCTGGATGGGCACCCATCTCTCCTGCTTGGAGTGCTGCAGCCCCAGGGATCATCACCTCTGGGTGCCTCAATTGGGTCTTGGCTGGGCAGGCTGGCTCCCAGACAGGTGGGGTGTCCCTCCCAAGGGACCCTCAAGAGCTCAGCACAGGCCAAAGAAGCAGACTGAGGTTAGGAGTTACTGTGAAAGGGATGGGAAGCAAAGGAGAGGTGGTGAGTATGGCACCATGCTGTGCCCGTCCTCCCTGCAGAAGAGCCCAGCAAAGCTTGAGGTTCAAAGCAAGCACTGAAGGGATGCAGCAGCTCTGTGCAGGAGCAAGTACAGAGGAAGCACCTACCTGTTTGTAGGAGGGAGCGAGACAAAGCTAGGCAGTGGCAACAGGGATGCTTCCTCACTGACTTGGGGCTGCCTGGGGCTGAGGATGTGAAAAGGGAGAAAAAACGGCTGCAGTCCTACAAGAAGGCAGCAACAGGTGACTGCCGTGATGCCACCCCAGGACAGCCCTTGCTGCCAGGAGTGTGTAGGGAGTGTCAGCCCTGTGGTCCTGCCCCTGCAACTGCTGGAGAGTATGGGCTGCTCCAGAAAAGGGGATGGGGCAGATGGGCCAGCCTGGGAGCGGCCCGGGAGGGAGGGAGGGATGGATGGAGGGGATGGGTTGTGCCACACCAGTCTGAGTCCCCGTGGAGTGGTGGCACAGCCCCTGAGCTTTCAGATGTCTCTAGCACCTCGCCCTGCTGCAGTGGCACATGGTGACAGTCGGTCTCCATTTCCCTCTAGTGGCTGCTCTGCACCGAGCTGGGGACTGCTTCCAGCTGGAGGGCATCCTCCAGCACCCACTGGATGCATCCTGTGCCCAGCTCCAGACTCTGCTGTGGTGGGCACCTGTTGCTGCCCCGCAGCATCAAGGGCACAACCATCCCCACACCTCATTGTTTCAGTGGCACTTGCCGAAGTCTCCCGGGTGGTGATGGTGGTGATGGTGGTGATGGGGCTGAGCTCACACTCCTGCCCCAGGCAGTGTGTTCCTGACACACGGGCTCCTTATGGGCACGGCTGTGCTCAGAGCCGCATCGGTGCGATGATTCCACCACAGCGGCAGCAGTGGATTAGAAATTTGCAATTAGTTTTATTACCCAGCTAGCGTGGGGCAGGCAGCTAATGAAGCACATCATGCGAGCTGGGTGGGCTGCGCAGGATGAAATATTCATTCCTCCTCACCCCTGCTTGCCAGGCGATGCCACGGCTGGAGCCCTGCCACAGCCTCATAAATCACCCCACTCGGCCCTGGGACGAGAGCAAACTGGAGATTACTGTGCTCCAGGGGCTCACAGCTGCTCAAAGAGGGATGCTGGAGAGGAGATGGGGCACTGGGGGGTCATGGTGAGGGGACACCCTCCCAGTGCTCCTTATCAGCCAGGGAAAGGGGATGCAGCCACGGGAACAGCGGTGTGTGGGCAACGGGGATCAGGCCATGCCTGGCCATACCAGGGTGCTCTGGGAGTCCAGGGTGCAGGGAAGCATGAGAGCTGCTGCTCCACAGGGAGTGGTTTGGGGTGAGGCCACAGAACCCACCCATGTGCCCTCTCTTGCCAGGGACACCGGCCCGAGTCCCAGCAGAGCTGTGGGCGGGGAGCATCTCCCCAGCGGGACCCAGCAGAGAGGCGCTATCGCTGCCTGGCACGCTAATTAAACCACCGCGGAGACGCCCGCCGCCGTCACCCCTCACTACACACACAAATTACATCCTATATGTGCTTTATTTACTGTGCCATTTTTAATTAAATCTGCAATCGCTCGCGGGAGGGGTGGGGCTGGGCTCACCCTGATGGGGACAGGGATGAGGTGGGGACAGAGACAAGGATGTCACCAGTGGGGCTGGCAGCTCTGACCTCGACTGAGAGGGACAGGAGCCATCCCGACCATGGACACACTCTCCATCCAGTGAGCAGTAGCTCATTGCTCTGTGCTGTGTGCAGGGAGGGTACAGGAGCTGTATTTGTTCACGAGGATGATACAGAGGCTACATTCCTGCTCAGAGGTAATATAAGGGCTGTGTTTGGGTGCAGGGAGAGTGTAGGATCTGCACCCCATACAAGCCTGGTGTGGCTGATGGGCCCCGAGGGACTGGGGGTGGCAGGTGCTGCCAGGGCTGTCACGGACAGGTCAGTGCCCAGCCTGATGCCCAGCTGAGACTGACAGCACTGCCCAGGGCTGCTCCAAGCAGGTAGGAGCCTGGCAGCCTGCTTATGGCCCCTTCTCCTGGGAAAAGCCATGTCCTGTGGCAGAGCCAAACAAGAAATCATCTTAAGTGCCCAGATAACAGCACTCTGTGTGGGCACAGTGCTGAGGAATGGCTGGGGAGATATGGATGGAGTAAATCATGGTTTGAAGGCATGGCTGCCTGAGGGAAGGAGAACTCTTCAGCAGTGGTGCTGGGATAGAGGCATCCAGGATTCACCCTGGGTGAAACCTGCCCACATCCTGCCAGTGCCTGTAGACAATGGAGAAGGTTTGAACAGGTCATGATGATGTTTCCAGGAGGGGCAAGTGTGGGAGGAAGCCTTAGGAGAGCTAAATATATTCCTCAAACACATGCTGGCTTCCCTGCAGCACCATGTTGGGTTGTTCTGCCCAATGCCAAGAAGACAGGGTGCTCCTGGTAGCTCTTGCACCCCAAAAATGCATTGAAGGCCCCCAGGAGGGAGCAGTGCCTGGTCTCAGGGTGCAGGTGGCTCTTCACTCCTGCAGTGGCACTCACCTCTGGCTCCTTCATGCCACGGTCCTAGGGCAACCCAGCATAGGTGAACACAGTGGGACTCCCGCCACCTGCCCAGGGCTTGGGGCACCCACAGCATTTGGGGTTACCCTGTAAGCACAGGGAGGTACCACCAGAGCCTCCCCACCAGCCAACCGACCCTGTACCTTCTCTGCCACACTGGCCCCCCCTCCTCATGCTCCACCAGCCCCTCTTGATTAATCACAGGCTGGGGCTGCCGGCAGCTTATCTTTTGCTTTAATAGCTGAATAATTTAAAACTGCTGTTTGCCGGCATCTTAATTGCTTTTGTGTCAGGTGCAGGGCCAGCGGGAATGCAGAGCAGGGCCCAGGAGGCTTTGCACACCCTATGGGGACACAAGCTTCAGGTTTCCCAGCTGGTGGCTGTCCCCAAGGAGTGGGGCTGGCACAGGGTGTTCTGCTGGGAAAGGGATGAGATGACAAGCCAGCTGTCCCCAAGTGATGGCTGTGTCTGCCCCAGAGCAGATGGGGATAGTGAGTGTTCTGAGGAGCTCTGGAGGCTGGCTCATTTCTCCGGGGACAAGGAACGACAGGGTGATGCTGGAGTCCTGTGGGATCAAGGGAGTCAGTGGGATGTGGGAGAAGCTGCAAAGCCCCTGTGAGCTCCTACATGGGAAGGGGTAGAGGGGACACACCGTCCCTCCCTGTGATCACTGTGGTCCCCATCACCCCTCAGCCTACCTGCAGCTCCACTGCTCCCCCCCACCCACCTGCCCACCCTTGGCTCTGTCTCCCACAGCCACCGTCATCCTCAACGAGCTGAACTGGACGCAGGCGCTGGAGGATGTCTTCATCGAGAACCGCAAGGAGGATCCCTCCCTGCTCTGGCAGGTCTTCGGCAGCGCCACCGGCGTCACCCGCTACTACCCTGGTGTGTGGCAGGGGGTGGTTGAGGGGGTTGGCCAAGGGTAGCCTGGGCCCTTCTCACTGTGAGATGTGGGTGAGCATCCCCCAGTGCTGACCCTGGGGGCCATCTGACACCTGTACTGTGGCAAAACCCATTGGAGTGAGCTCCCCACTGGAGCGTGCTGCTTCCTCAGCCCTGGGTATCCCTCTGTCCTGTCCCCCACACATGACAGCCCTGCCTTGCTCACCACCTGCCTTCTCCCCACAGCCACCCCGTGGAGAGCCCCCAATAAGATCGATCTCTACGACGTGCGCCGGCGTCCCTGGTAAGGGGGTGCTGGGTCAGGAGGGGGGCCCTGGCCGAGAACAGCCAGCTTCCCTCCCTTTTTCACTTCACACATGGTTGGCATTGGCAAAGGGACACCATAACATGAGCAGGTTGCATCTGATCTGTAGCTCTCGGCTCCCACTCCCCTCCCCTCTTCCTGGGAAAGCAGAGCAGGATGGAAAGATAAGTCCTTGAGTGCAGATGAACATGTGGAGAGCAACCCAGTGCCCTCTCACCACAGCCATGGCTGCCAGCACTCACTCCTGGCCAGAATTTTCATCCAAATGGGAAAACAACCGGCTCTGGAACTGTGAGCTGGGAGGATGAGAGAGGAATGGGCAGGCAGCGCCAGGCTGTGGCTCAGCAATAGCTGAGCAGCCATTTAGCCCACATTGAGGTGGGATTGAGTGGGCTCCCCTTAGCCTGGGTGGAGGTGCTGGTGTGGCAGCACTGCTTAACAGCTGGAGCTGGAGGATTTCCAGCCCTGTCCTGCCCATACGTGTTGCCTCGAAGTGCAGGCATGGAGAGGTGTGCGGGGCAGAGCATGCCCAGGGAGCCCTGTATCCCAAGGGATCACCCCCTGCCCGCACCGGAAGCTGCCCCTTCTCCCTGTCAGAAAATTAATGGCCCTGCTACTGTGGTTAATTGTCTTTAATTGCACCACATTAATTATTAACTGTTCCCCGCCGGATTGTCTGTGCGGGATATTCAGAGTGGGGGCTGGAAAGCTGTTTTGCGGCGTGGAGGCAGCTGATGTGTATGGGGGCTACCGAGCCCAGCTCCCTGCCAGACTGGCCATCTGCTTACCCACCCAGCCACGGAGGAGCAGCAGCACCCTTTGTGCTGGGGAGCAGCACAGCCCTGGGGACACCCCTTTGGGGTCCTATCTAGCCCCACACCGGGGTCTGGTACAGCACACAGCCCTCACTGCTCCGGGGCCACAATCCTGCCCGCAGCCTGGACGGGGCCACTGGCGCCACTCGCCCGCCTACCCCTCCCTTGATGAATGGCACCATTAAGCACAGCCGTCTCCCACCGAGCCCAGGGTATTCATCTGAGCCGGGCAGCCGGAGATGGATGCGCTGCCACAACCCATTACAGGCGGCATCTTAGTTGGGCTCTGTGCCGCACGACAGCCCAGCCCCGGAGAGCAGGGCAGGCCCTGAGACCCCCGGCCCCACCAGCGGGCAGGAGCCCTGTGGGCAGCTGCCTGCTCATCCTGCACCCCAGCACGAGGGGAAGGTGTTGGGGGGATGCTGCACCCCACGTGCCAGCATCCTGCATCCTGCCCGGGTAATCACTTGTAATTAGGGAACATCAGGACCTGGGATTAGCAATCAGAGCCTGCCCCTTTCCCACTCCTCCCCAGTAGTGGTGAGTAATTGATACTAGTAACGCACTAATTAATGCACATAAGGCCTGATCCTGATCAAGCCAATAATGAAGCTCCCTTGGACCTCAGCCACGGCAGGATCAGGCCCCACATGATGGGATGGGGAGGCTGGGGGTGCCTGGCTGGGTCTGGGATGGGATGTGTGCTGAGCACCGTGCTGGCCCCCTCCCACACAGGATGGCACAGCAGGGCTGGGTGCTTCGAAGGGTTCCCTAATTGTTTTCAGTGGGGAAGATTTATGTAGTAGTATTATTTTTCCTCCTCGTAGCTAAAAATAACCTAATCAGCCTGGCCTTTGATGCTACCAGGGGGGTAAATAGCATCTTAATATGGATGTGTGTGTCAGCATAATGAGCACACAGAAAAGGGCCTGCGATGATGGAAGAGTTTAGCATTTAGAGCTCATTAGGCTGGTACGATAAGGAGCGTCAGGTCGCTGGCTGTCTGCTGTGCCTCACCAAGCCACAGCCTCGCCTCCACCTGCCTGCTGCCTCTTCTTCCTGCTCCTCACCACGAGGTCACCACAGTCCTGGGTGTACGAGCCCTCTTGGCACAGCCTCCCAGCTGCTTGTGCCCTGGCAGAGCTTTGCTCCTGGGCTGTGCCCAGCAGGGTCAAGGTTCCTGTCAAAATGAGTCAACCCTGCTGACCTTCCTCTATATCCCACAGGTACATCCAAGGGGCCTCCTCCCCAAAGGACATGGTCATCATTGTGGATGTGTGAGTACACACTGAGGGCTGTGGCTGGGTTGAGCCAGGACAGGATAGGGGCACAGTTCGCCAGAGTGCCACTGTCCCACCAGTGGCCCCAGGGAAGCTGTGTGGGACAGCACTGGTGGGGAGCCCTGTGCCCCCTCCCTGCTGAGCACCCAGCACCCCTGTCTCCTGCTAGGAGCGGCAGTGTGAGTGGCCTCACCCTCAAGTTGATGAAGACCTCGGTCTACGAGATGCTGGACACCCTCTCGGATGATGACTATGTCAATGTGGCTTCGGTGAGTGCCAGTGGGTGAGCAGCTGGACTATGTTCCCCAGGCATCTCCCACCTTCCAACCACGGGAGCTCTTTGCCCCCAGACTCACCTGGCTAAGGACTCTGCAGAGAAAAATACTATTTTTTGTCTTCTTAATCACCTATGTGCACATAAGCAAGGAAATGGTTGCTCAGGGCTTGGCTGTGTGTGGTGGCAAACAAAACCTGCTTCCATCTCAGGGCATTTGGCAGAGATGCTTCTGGGGCAATTCCAGCCAGCCACCTCCTGTCCATCACCAGCCAGTGACACTGTGCACCCCATGGCTATGTCACCAGCTCATGACCTCATGCAGCACAGTGGCCATGCCACTGCATCTGTGCATTGCTGGGGGCACAGCCCATGCTGGCCCTCCCCTGTCTGGCCACCAGCACACCAGTGCTAATTAATGTGTCTGGCCTGGCTCAGTTAGCTGGATGACTTCTCCCTTAATGGATGGGCCCAATTGCCAGTAAATGAAGCCGTAAGTGAGAGGCAGCATCTGCTCCCAATGATGGCACAGGGAGGCACAGCACAGCACAGCTGCCTGCACAAGCCCAGGGGGTCCTGCAGAAGTGAGGGTGCAGGTGAGCCCTGCACTGGCAGCACCCACTGCCAGCACCCACACTGGGCAGCTCAGTGCTGGATTTAGTCCAAGCTAGGCTTCAGTCTCAGCATCAGCCCTCCCTGGGATGTGGGGCATGGGATGCGTCATCCATCTGCCACCCATGGGAGCTGAGCATGATGGGTGGCTTGTGTCTGCTGAGGTCTGCCGCACTCCCTTTCTGTGACCCACTCCCCTCTATTTTGCCTTCCAGTTCAACGAGAAGGCAAAGCCAGTGTCGTGCTTCAAGCACCTGGTGCAGGCCAACATCCGGAACAAGAAGGTGTTCAAGGAGGACGTGCAGGGGATGGTGGCCAAGGGCACGACTGACTACAAGGCTGGCTTTGAGTATGCCTTCGACCAGCTGCAGAATGTGAGCTGGGGGCTGGGGGCCAGAGTGAACCCATGGGTGCTGGGGGCAAAGGGAGAGCTCTGAGGACATGGGTGCTGTCCTATGTCTGGGGCTTGGGTGTGCAGAGGGCTCATTGTCCTTCTCAATGCTGGGGAAGACATCCCACCACCCAGCATCCTATAGCTGAGGTTTCTCTGGAGATGCTGCCCCTCTAGGTTATTCAGAGTTAGCAGGGCTTGGCAGAGGGGCCTGATCCAGCCAGCAGCCATGCCAGAGGCAAAATAAAGATAAATGGTGCTGTTGGGTGCCAAGCAGCAATAGCCACAACATCATTCCCCAGCTGACAGTGTCCCTCCTCCTGTCCATTCACCCTGGCCACCCTCACCCCAGAGAAAGGGTCTGGGAAAAGAGATGGGTTGGGGTCAGCCCTCCTGGCCACTTGCAGCCTCGTGCCTGGTGCTGCTGGCTGTGGGTCCGGCCCCAGGTGCTGTCTCTGCCCCATAGTCCAACATCACACGTGCCAACTGCAACAAGATGATCATGATGTTCACGGACGGCGGTGAGGACCGAGTGCAGGATGTCTTTGAGAAGTACAACTGGCCAAATAAGACGGTGAGGGGCTGTGGGTTCATGTGCTGGGCTGGGACCACTCAGCAGGCAGAGAGACAGCTGTTCCAGCTCCATTGCTGCCTTCTGTTTCCATTTGCTTCCTTGCCATCCTCCCTCCCCACCAGCCTGCTCCTTCACCAACCCACTGTCCTGGTAATGGGTTTATAGCTGGCTCTCACTTTGGAGTACAGGAGGTGCAGGACCAGGCACCCCATGGGATGCTGGGGAGGGAATGCTGGGGGAGCACACCCTAAGCATGTGGACGGGGCTGCTGGATGGCAGACAAACCAGCAGGAAGGTCCCCATTGCCGCCCAGGACCTGGAAACCCATAAGGCTGAGGGATTCTGGCCCATGTAGCACCCTCAGAGAGCACAGACCTCTCTGGGAGAAGTGATGCCCCAGCATGCGGAACACTGGGGTAGGTGGCTTGGGCCAGTGCAGTCATGCTGAAGGACAGGACTGGTCAGGGCCTTTGCCACTAGCACGGCCAGCATTCCCAGGAGTCTTCCATCCACCTGCACTTGTCTGTGGGCAGCACAGTCTGCAGGCCATGACAGGCAATGCCATGCTGTCCCTGGGGAGGTTGCCATTGTCTGGGATCACTGGGTGTGGGAGACCAGGGTGCCCAGCAAATGGCCCTCACTGCCACACTCTGCCACAGGTGCGGGTCTTCACCTTCTCCGTTGGGCAGCACAACTATGATGTGACCCCACTGCAGTGGATGGCCTGTGCCAACAAAGGTGAGCAGCACTGGCACCCAACAGGCATGGGGGGCTGCAGGGTGCAGAACTCACCCCTCTGCTCCAGTGCATGGTGCTACCAGCAAAGCACTGCCTGCAGCCTTGGAGGGATGGACAGCAGGACAGCCAGACTGCTGGACAGCAGACAGCTGGATCTCCAGCTGCATTTCTCTTTCTTTTCCAAGGTTACTACTTTGAAATCCCCTCCATCGGTGCCATCCGCATCAACACACAGGTATGGGGAGTGGGCAGGGCAGGGAGGGGGCAGGCAGAGCTGCCCCTCCAGGGTGCCCTGCCTGGGGGCAAGTTCAGGCAGCCCCAGCCGCACTGTGGGGAGCCCAAAGGCTGGCAGTGAGCATGGCAGCAAGCTGAGGAGCTGAGCCGAGCCCTCAGCCAGGCCCTGTGCTATTGAAATAATTCATCTCCCGCAGCTCCCCACAGACCTGCTGCCTTTGAGTGACTAATTATGAACCATCAGGCATTAATCAGCACAGAACAGAGCTGAGCGCTGGCAGGGCCAATCCCAGCAGCAGCCCACTCAGCAGAGCCAGTGGTGCCTGTCCCACATCCCGTCCCACTGCCCCTTCTCTGGTCCTTTTCTTTATTGGGTGTACATGAGGTGCCATGGTGGGCAGGTGAGGGTCCCCAGGCAGGGCAGCCCTTCAGAGTAGGGCTGGCACTGTGGCATGAGGGCTGTCTCCCTGCCCAGGCATCTGCCTTGCCAAGGTGGGCCAGGACAAGGAAAACCTGCCCCAGCAGAAGATCCCAAAAGGCTGGTGGAGACAGCAGTCATGTGGTCCAGGCATGATGGAGCAAGCCCAGCCTTGGGGGTGGTGGGGAGACAGAGAGCCCTGGCTGGCCCTGCCTGGGGACTCTCCACCCTGTGTACAGCTGATGATGAGCAGCACCTTGTTTGCATCTTGATGGGCCTGTTGGGGTCCCAGCTGGAGTCAGTACCCCTGGGTTTGGTAGCTGGCACCCCCTCCCCTAGCTCAGCCTACAGCTGGGGGCCTCACCAAGCACCCTATCGATAATCCATGAAGTGCACAGGGACAAGGGTGTCACTGCATTGGAGCAAGGAGACATTGGGCTCCCACATCATCTTTTCACTTGCCCTGTGTCCCTGCAGGAGTACCTGGATGTGCTGGGCAGACCCATGGTCCTGGCTGGGAACCGAGCCAAGCAGGTTCAGTGGACCAATGTCTATCAGGATGCCCTGGTAAGGACCCCCAGCCCAGGGGTGCAGGGAGGAACCCCCAGCCCCAGGGTCCTGCACAGCCCCGAGGTACACGTGGGTGAGGACACCAGCCCGAGTCCCATACAGAACATGCCCCCATCTCCCTTGTCAGGGTGGTAACCCCCCTCTGCTGCCCACCCCTAGCCCTGGATCCTGAGGCTGGTGGGGGCCATGGGACATCCTTCTGTGCTTGTGCAGGGTCTGGGCCTGGTGGTGACGGGCACACTGCCGGTGTTCAACCTGACTGAGGACAGCAGTGACAGGAAGGTAGGAGGCTGTGGCTGCCACCATGCTGGCTGCACTGGAACACCTGTTGGGGGGCTGCTGCAAGGTGGGGAAGATGCCCCAATGCTGGATGCAGGGCTGTGAGGGGCACTGGCACCCTGGGTGTGCTCCCTGCTCTGCACCCCCTCTCTGGGGTGAAACTGGGAGTGACTGCCATCCGTGTGACCCCAAATGGCCTTGGTTAGTTCTCACTGTTCAGAGGGAACAGCTGGCAACTGCAAAGCTCTGAGGGGCACAGTGTCCCACGGGGAGCTGCTGGGGGGCTGGCACATCCCATCCTGTACCCCTGCAGTATCCAAATCTGACCTACACAACCCCAGTGGGAGAAGAAGTGCATCCTCCTATTTCTCTGTCCCCTTACTGGAGGTGGAAGGTGACAGCCCTGCTCCCACCCACCTCCCTGCCTGCACTTCCTTCCAGAACCAGCTCATCCTGGGCGTGATGGGGATCGACGTGGCTCTCAATGACATCAAGAGGCTGACCCCGCGATACAACGTATGTGGGGGCCCCTTCCCCTCTGGCCCTGCCCTGCACTGCCTGAGCCTGGAGTGGAATCCCTCTCATGGGAGCCCCAAGCTATGCCCCCAGCACCCCATAACACCTCTAACAGCACTGGCAGTAGCAGGGTGGAGGAGACAAGAGTGCAGGCAGGGACTGGGACAGGCAGGCGAGCAGGAATTGTAGCTGGGTGATGCTCTGGGACCCAGAGCAGAGTCAAAACCCTTGCAGGGTCAGCAGGGAATAAACCTTACTGGCCTGGGGAAGGGGGCAGTGGGAGAAATCCAGAGCCAAAATTTCACCCCAGGAGTGAGAGATTTCATTGGCTTGAGAGTAGAAATAGATGAATAGAATAGGATGTGCCCCGGGGGGACACAGGATGAGCTCTGCCTGAAGAGGTGAGGGTGATCACACCAGCATGGCACAGCACATGCCACAGAGCCAACTGACCAGCCTCATACTCCTCCTGTCCTCTCACAGCTGGGGGCAAACGGTTACGTCTTCGCCATCGACCTGAATGGCTACGTCCTGCTGCACCCCAACCTGCAGCCCCAGGTGAGGAGAGGCCTGTCAGGGCAGCAGCCATGGAGATTAGCCAGGAGCTAATCCTAGGGGTTGTGATGAGTTTGTCTGGATTCAGGGGCATCTGTGGGAGCACTGAGCCCTTCCCTGGCTCTCCCTTTTTGCTTACAGATCATCAACTTCCGTGAGCCAGTGACGCTGGACTTCCTGGATGCTGAGTTGGAGGATGAAAACAAGGAGGAGGTGAGCAGACCAGAGGCAGATTTTGGGGTACAGACTGGCTCCCTCAGTCTGCAGTTGCAAAAGGCACTCAACTCCTTCAACCTGCCTTAAGAAGTGCCTCATCCTAAGAGACCTGGCAAACAGTGGGGACAGGAGCTGGGTCATTGTCCCCTGGGTGCCAGCATTATGAGCCCCCCCCCCCCCGCTGCTCACCCTTGCACCCCACACGGCCTCAGTGCCACCCCACTGGGGTGGGTGCCCATGAGTGCATGGCTGGGCTCTTTGGCCCTGAGTTGCCTCTTCTGTGTCCCCCAGATCCGGAGAAGCATGATTGATGGGAATGATGGGCAGAGGTTCATCAAGACCCTCATCAAGTCCGTGGATGAGGTAATGCTATGGAGGAAGGGGGTTATAGCCATAGCTGCTGCTGTGCTGAGTGCCCAGCCCTGGCAGCGGGAAGTGATGTGCTGTGTCTGGCACAGGGCTCAGAGCCAAGGCCCCATGTCACCGTGCCAGCAGGTTGTGGCACCACACAGGCCTGACTGGCTCCCTCTGACCCACAGCAATATATCGATGAAGTGTACCGAACCTACACGTGGGCACCCATCAAAAGCACCAACTACAGGTGAGTGTCGCTGCCAGTGCACCCACACTGCCCTGCACTGGCTGGACCCACACCAGCACAGGGCTGTGGGCTTGTGCTTGCCACTCCCAACGTCCCTGAGGCCACCAGGGATGTGTCCAATGGGCTGCGGGATTGCAAATGCACTGTCACATCATTGCACACAGCCAGTCGTGCTGGAAGGCACTCCCCAAAGTGCTGCCTGCCCATGTTTGGCACTGCAGAGCTGGGACACAGTCCCAGGGCTCGGAACAGGCTGCAAGGCTGGTGTGCAAAGGGCTGAACAAAGGATACCAGTGCCACCACCTGCCTACTCAGCCAGCAGCTCATGCAGGGGCTCACATCTCCTCTAGGATGGGTGACAGTGACATGTGCCCACCCTGCAGCACAGGCAGTGGCTGCAGAGGCAGAAGAGAGTGAAGCTCTGAATTTACTACCCAGTTTGCACCAGTTTGGGCCAGCAGATATGTAAGATACCCCGACATCATCATTTCTGTGCTGTGCAATCACATTGCCTTCATCCCGTGAGGAGCCACATGGTCCCACTGCTGCCCACTGTACCCTCCTTCTCCTCACCACCCAGCTCGGGAGGAGCTGGCAAGGGTCACAGCCACCTTCCACCACTGCCAGTCCTGTCCCTCATGGTGCCACCCCTCTGGATCCAAGCAGCACAGTCCAGGAGGGAACAATGACAGGGGGTGACTCAGCTGTGGCCGGGGCTGCAGGTGCATCTGCCATGGGTGAAAGGTGCTGCTGGGAGCCCTGCACTCCCATGGCCCTGCTCAGTGATAGGGATGTTCCCTTGGTTTCTCTGGGACACCATCAGCACGGGGTACCACCAACACTGAAGAGAAGAAAGTCACCACCCTCCTCCTCCTGGCACTTGTGGTTTGGGATGTCACCACCTCTGATGTGCCTTTTGGGGTGCCACCACCTCTGCCATGCCTGCTGCGATGCTCAGACCATGCTACCCAGTGCAGACAGGATGAGCTGGAGGAGTGTTTTAGGGAGGAAGTCCAGATCCCAGTTGTTCTGGTGCAGGTGTGATCTGATGAAGGTCAGGAATGTGGCCCTCACCTGCTTAACCCTGGCAACACCTGGCACAAACACTGTAACCAAAGGCTGCCTTCTTCCCTCACAGGGGTGTTGTGTTCCTCTTCCACATGCATATCCCTTTGCTCCTGGGCTGGCACATCCTGCCCATCTGACTGGACAGGCTTGCTACCTTCTGTGCTGAGGGCTGCCCTCAGGATGACCCTTGGTGCCACCAGGATGACCCTATGTGTTCTGGGAATGGCCATGGGTGCTGTGGGGATGAACTGGCTACCCCAGGATGGTAGTAGGTGTGTTAGGGTGACCCAGAGTGCCACCGGTCCTGTGTGCTCCAAAGGTGACCCTGGGTGCCCCAGGATGACCCTGTGTACTTTAAGTACAACCCTGATGCTCTGGGGGCAACCCTGGATGCCCCAGGACAGTGCTGGCTGCAGTTCCTTGAGAAGAGGATGCAGCAAGCTGTGAAAGAGGCCAGTGGGGCTGCTGTCTGCTGCTGGCTGGGCTGAGCTGCTGCCTGAGGGTGCCAGGCAGGGACTGGGAGCTGGCCAAGGATTCTGGGTGGGTGTAAAGCCTTACACCACGTGTCTGCTCTCCCCCTCCACAGCCTGGGGCTAGTTCTGCCTCCCTACAGCACCTACTACATCCAGGCCAACCTCAGTGATCAGATCCTGCAAGTGAAGTGTAAGTAGCCCCTGGCTCTCCCCGCCACCCTCTTGCACCCCTGCTCACCCTACACCAACTTGTGGCTGTCAGGGGGAGAAACACAAAGCAAAGACTTGTGAAAAGAGATAGGGATCACTGTGAGAGGAAAAAAAAGGAAAGTTAGAAATAAGAGAGGCGTGAGTAGAGGTGAGCGTACAGAGGGAGAGGAAGCTGCCTGCCTGAGGTGCCCTGGGGCGCCAGGGTTTGGTCCTTAGGCTTTGTTCCCCAAAACCCCAGCCCCGGGCTGCAGGCAGGCACTGCTGGTGCAGGCAGGGATGTGCTGCCTGTTCACCTCCTGGGAACGAGGGATAATGCTGTAGCAGCCAGTTAATTTGTGAGCCTGGGAAAGTTTGCATGGATCTCTTTAATTTCCTTTGATTACGATTCTTTGGTTTCAGTTTAAGCCATTTATTCTTTTTATGAGTTCGGTTTCGATTAGTTTCGATTTTTGTTTGGAATTAATCTGTGTACATGTGTGTTAGCCTGGCCCCCCTTTTCTCTCTCTTTCTCTCTCCCCTGACCCCCAAGCCTTTCTCCCACCTCAGGTCCACGCTGCTCCCGGGGACCCTCTCCCCCGTGGGAGACCCGGACCCTTCCCATCTCCCCTCCAGTTCCCCCCGTTTCTCCCCCTCAGCCACCCCAATGGCTCGATCCCAGCCCTGATCCAGATCCAGTCCCTGCCACCCCCTCCATCCATGGGCAGAAGCCCCATGTCCCTGCAGGGACGAGGCCAGGCTGTCCCCATCCCTGGGGGGGATCCCCCCGTCCTCCCCAGCTCTGCCCACTGTGCCGTGCATGCCCCCTGACTCAGTGAGGACATTTTGATATCAAGACTGTTGCAACTGTTTGCTACTGACTCATTTTCCTTTGGAGTATTGAATATATATCTATATATTTCTCTAGTTATATCTTTGCATTTTTTTTGTTCTTATTTCACCGTGGCCTTTTCTTTTCCTTTTGTTACTGGGTTTTTCTTCTGTTTTCTTCATGTCGTTCTTTGCAAGAGGTTTCCTTTTGGTATGATTATGATACACAATATTTTTATTCAAACGTCGATTGAATAAAATATTGTTTGTGCCCCCCTTCCCCCTTTCCACCCAACCCCTTTTTTTTTTGTTTGTTGTTTTTTTGTTTGTTGTTTTTCTTGCTTTCTCTCTATGGTGGATTCACACAGTACCAAACATCACAAGGAAGGGCAAGTATTTTCAGTCTCAGACCACTCACCTTCACCACCCCGTCCCCTGCCCCGTGTCCAGTCCCCCCAGCCCCCTGCTTGCCCATCTCCCTGCCCGTTTGCCACGCCAAACCTGCAAACCGCCACCAACTCGCCCTTCCTCCCTCCTCCTTCTCCTCTTCCTCCTCCTCTCCTCCAATTCCTTTATTTGAAAGCAACATGTCTTGTTCTGTTCATGAGAGCTTTGTCACAAAAATCCCCACTCCCTCCCTGCACATCACTCCCAAACCTGGTTCGATATTGTTCAAGAGCTGATCTCATATGAAACTGCCGTTTTTGATCCACAAGGTTTTCCGTAGCTAGTTGGATGCCCTGCTCTTCCTCCTCACTGCAGCCCCTTCTTGCTCCTCTTCCCCTGCTCGTCTCCTCCAGCTCCCTCTCCCAGCTCCTCTGCTTCCTCCTCCCTAAGACAACTCAACCTGAAAGGGATAGGGCTGTGCAGGGAGCAGGGGGCTGTGGGGTGGGTGCCCAAATGTGGCAGGGATGAAGGGCAGGTGGGGGACCCAATCCTCCGCTGCCATCACCCTCTGGGACAGGATGTTTTGGGGCATCCTCCCAAGCAGAAACCCTCTTGGAGGTGGGGACAGGATCACCCTGGGGCAATGTCACCCAGCTGCATAGGTGATGGCAAGCCTGGCCCCGTGAGGACATGGCGTGGCTGAGCCCACAGCTGCTCTGTGGCTGTCCCCCCTGCCCTGGGGCCCAGCATGGCATGAAGCCCCTGGCAGCTGCAGTGTCTTGGTACTGTCTGTGCCCCTGGGAGCAGCCAAATTTGAGCCCAAAGTCCCACCACGGCAGGCTGGGTGTGCTTGGGTCAATACTGCAGTAGAATGGGATGCCACCCATGCAACACAGGGCAGGATTTGGCCCATGTGCCTGCGATGCCAGAGGGGCCTATGAGGCCAGACCCACAGCTCCCGTGCAGCCCCATGGTGGGCAAGGGGACACTCAATACACACCATCCCCAGGGGACCCACTGCCATGCTCTGTTCTGCAAGCAGTGCCTGCCGGCAGCACCTGCTCCTGGCATGGGCAAGGGGACAGCTTCAGGGTCCACAGCAGGGCAGGACATGGGGGACAGGGTCAGGCAGGCAGGACAGCAGGGAGGTGGAAGTGTCAACCTCAGCCCTGTTCTATCAGCCTTGAGTTGCCTCCTCCCAGCGCCCCTGTGATGGCAATGCTGATGGACCAAGTACGAGTGTTTTGTACTCCTCTCCTCCTCCTCCTCTTCCTCTCATCGGCTTGTACCCAGCCCCTGCCTACAGCCCTCGGAGAGCAACAGTCCAACCTCTGGCTGTGCCGTGCAATGCACCAGGAGCCGGCGGGAGGGCGAGGGGGTGGCGGTGCCCGCTGTGAGGAATGTTGTCCCCAGGATGTCACATAGCAACCCTCCATGCACCCCCTAATCCAGCTCGCCCCCGTGAGCTGAGCCCCGCATCCTGCTGCCCCTCTGCTGAGGGCATTCCCAGGAGAAACCCCAAACCTGCTGGGCTGCACCCCTCTGACAGAGCAGAGTGCGCTGGTGGGAAAGCGTTGGTCCTGTCCCCATTGGGGTCCCACCCCGCGGGGAGGGAGGGGGACACCGGTGCCTGGCAGTGGAGCCCATTTAGCGCATTGCACAGCCCTGGGCAGGGCGGGAGCCTCTGGTTGGACTGTCCTCGGCAAGGTTCCCCTCTGGCCATGTGGATGCCTGAAAACTCCTTTTTTTTTTTTTTTTTTCTCCCGACAACCAAGTGTTCTGGTGATCCTCCTCCGGCCAGGAGCGCAGCATGTGGTTCCCTGCCCTCGCCCACCCCCCCTTCCCCGAGAGAGAGACGCCCCCCCGCCCTCCCAAACATGCATATATATACATGTGCGCACATATATATATGTGTGTGTGTCTGTGTGTCCCTGCGTACCCGCCACCGGCCGCGCGTACGCAACGCGCGCCTTCAGCCCGCGACCGAGCAAATTCGAGCCGAGATGGGCAAACCTCTCCCGATTTGGCTACAACCTTCCTTCCCGTGCGGTGCCAGCAACAGCAGAACGGCCTTTTCCTTCCTCTCTTGTTACCAAGAGTAGCAAATGCCTTTTTTTTTTCCCGATTCCCTCCCCTCTCTCTCTCTCTGTCCGTCTCTCTCCCTCCTGGCCCCCGGCACCCTTTTCCCTCGCTCCCCGCCGGATAACCTTCCCTTTCTGTTGCAGATTTTGAATACCTGCTGCCCAACAGCTTTGAGTCGGAGGGACATGTGTTCATTGCTCCCAGGTAGCTTTGCGTGTGCGCTTGCCGAGGTGTGCATCCGCCCCGGCCCCGCTGCCGACCCCACCATCGCCCCCATCCTCGCCTCATCGTGCCTTGTCCCCCCTCCCCGTGCCCCGTGGCTGTGTGTGTCGTGTGCCCGCTCGGCCGAGGGGGCTGCCGCCGGGACCCCGGCCCCGCTCCGCCACCCGGTTGCATCCCGCACAGTTATATATGCACCCGGTGCGGCCCGACCTCTGCGCGTGCATATATAGGTATAGTTTCTGAAAATCCCCTGCCGAGCGAGGGGCCGGCGGTGGCATCATACAGTCGTGCTGGCTGCGGCCGGGAGGGACAAGGAAGAGTAGGTTTCCGCTCAAATTCGGGATGCCCAAGGAGTTTTGGGAGCCTGCTGGCCACAAGGTGGGAGTGGGCACATGAGGACAGCATAGTGACCCCTGAACAGATAGATATGTCGCCTCCCTTGGGCCATGCCACCCAGTCTTGTCACATAACAGGAATGAAGGGGCATCCCTCTGCGGGGTGTTCGGGGAACCCCAGGGCTCTGCCAGCATCCTGCCCTTCCCGCTGTGCAACCTCTGACCAGCCCTAGTTAACATCACAGGGTCGTCACCTCTCTATGGATAGGTCATTATAGGTCATTATAGCAGCTAAATGCCCCGTTAGGGGATGTTTTGTCTTTGCACATAGAGGCCACCTGTGGGTACCCCCCACCCTCCTGGCCCACAGCAGACATCACTCACTTACACTAACTCTGGGTGAAGCAACCCAAAATGTACAGTCAATATGCAGCCCTGGCTTTTTTAGGCTGGGAGCTTAGTCCCTCAAGCCATGCAGGGAGCACTGGGAGTGAGGTCCAGGACACATGGGAGCCAAAGCAGAGTATTAATGAGAAACAGGAAAACTGAAAAACTGGCCCATAAGCACACAGAGGGGATGGAGAGGGAGGTGATGCCCGAGCCCAAAGCCCAGGAGTGGGTCTGCACCTTGAGTGTCCTGCTCAGGCTGAGTGATGGGGTCAGTGTTTGGCATGGGGCTCTGTGGTCAGTACAGCTGGAGAGGAAAGTCAGGGTGAGCCTTTCGTTGCCCCCAAAGCACTCCATGAGCACCCTTCCTGTGGTGTTGGGTGCCAGCCTGGCACGGACAGGTGGTGGGGAGGAGCCACATGCTGAGGGGTGCACAGCACCCAGGGCGACTGTATGATCTGTTGCCGGTGCTGCCGTGCCCACAGGCCACTGGAAATTTTCAGAAACCGTATATCCCCATCCCCTGTGGGTGTGTGAGTTCCTGTATCTGTGCGTGTCGGTGTAGATATTTAGGTGGTTGCTCCCCCCAAGCAGGGGTTGAGGGGCTGGGCCAGGCTGGCCAAAGTGCCCCAGCTTTTTCAGCTGCCCCGTGGGCATGCTCCCTGCCACCCTTTGCTCCAACATTTGACCTCTTAATGAGGTTTTTGGCAAAGTCAGGAGCTTGGCAGAGGGGTCATGAGTCGGGGGGGGGGGGGGGGTCCACAGCACCTTGGCCCTGTTTGCAGCCACACCGCTGAGGAAGGGAGGCTCTTGGTACCTGGGGTGGCACAAGCCTGTGCTGCCCAGTCAGAGCCTCATGGTGGCCAGCAGGTTACAGCTGTCCCTGGCATTGGTGGGGCTGGGACTCTGCACTCAGGGTGTCCCAGACTGGAGCAGGGACACAGCACCTGCCATGGTGTCCATCCCCAGAGGGGCTTGGGACCAGCAATGTCTGTGGACAAGCACCCATCTCTGCCAGCCAGGGCTCACCCAGCACCCAACCATCTGTGCAAAGGGTGCAGATATGGCTGTGAGTGCCTGCCTGGTGCTGCCAGTGCAGCCGAAGGGTCTCCCAAGACAAACCCCTGCTCACACCCAGAGTGGAGCCCCTGGCCTCCGGGGTGCCACAGGAGCAGGGCAGGGTGGACATGGTGGTGCCCATCTGGCTCCACAGGTAAGTACGGTGTCAGAGGCACCCAGTCCCACCAGTAGCCCCACCAGTATGGGGAGAGATGGACTCACTGTTTTACCAGTCTAGCCAAACTGGGATCCATTAATCCTGGCCCTGGCAGAGGTGGTGGCACCTCAGTGCCCGTGGCAGTGACAGACCCAGTGGCTGGTGTGACGCTGCACCAGTGGCACTGCAGACATCAGGGGCTGGGGCTGGGCAAGTCTGCAGAGATGCCCACAGCCAGCTGCCTTGGTGGGGTGACACAGGAGAGCTGGCACGTCACCACCACGGTGTCTCTGACAAGCCCCAGTGCTGGCAGCATGGCCAGCACCCACCCCACCATCCCCGGCAGAGAACTGACCTTGCCTTTTCCATCCCTGCGAACGACAAACCTTGTCCCCCCAAACCCCAGAGAGTATTGCAAAGACCTCGACTTGTCGGATAACAACACCGAGTTCCTGGAAAACTTTATTGCCCTCATGGAAAAGGTGACCCCAGACTCCAAGCAGTGTGAGTAGCTGGGATGGCTGGTGGGTGGGCTGCTGGGGAGGTTGGAGGTGGATGGGGGCACAGGGGGAGATGGGGCAGGGGGTGAAATATCTGAGGGTTGGAGTCCTGGGAGCTGCTGCAGAGTAGATGCTGGGGCAGAGCAGGGGGCACAGGTGGCCCCCATGGGGCCAGCCCTCACCTCCTCCTCCTCTCCATCATCCTCTCAAGGCGACAACTTCCTCCTGCACAACCTGATCCTGGACACAGGCATCACGCAGAAGCTGGTGGAGCGGGTCTGGAGGGACCAGGACCTCAACACGTAGGTGAAGGGGAGATGGTCTGGGATGGGCAGCACTGTATTGGAACAGAGGAGGGTCAGGATGGGCTGTGTAGACAGGGGCAGAGCAAAACCCCACTGATGCCTGGTATGCCTGGCCCCTCTCCTTGCAGGTACAGCCTCTTGGCTGTCTTCGCAGCCACTGATGGAGGCATCACCCGTGTCTTCCCTAACAAGTGAGTGTCCAGCCTGTATGGTGACATGTGTGCTGCTGCTGGGCAGTGACAGTGACAGTCATGGCTGTGGCTGCTCCCACCCAGGGCTGCAGATGACTGGGAAGAGGAACCAGAGCCCTTCAACGCCAGCTTCTACCAGAGGAGCCTGGACAACAAGGGCTACATCTTCAAGCCACCCTACCGGGATGGTGGGTGCCAGCTCAGGACAGCCAGGTGTGACACAGGCTGCTGCTGGCTCCATGCATCTCCTGATGCAACCTCTGCCTTCCACAGCCGGATACCGAGGGCTGGACCTGGAGAACAACACCATTGGGATCCTGGTGAGCACTGCCGTGGAGCTCAGCATCGGAGGAAAGACTCTGAAGCCAGCAGGTAGGCAGGGGGCTGGGTGCCCTGATGTCAGGCTGGGGGGGTTATGAGGAACCCCCCTATGCCAGGGCTCACCCTGTCTCCCCGCTGCCCCAGTGGTGGGGGTGAAGCTGGACCTGGAGGCCTGGGCTGAGAAGTTCAAAGTGCTGGCAAGCAACCGGACGGACCGTGACCAGCTGGGCGCCCGCCGAGTACGTCCCCAGGGCTGGCACAGCATGGGAATGGGGATGGGGACAGGGCAGGGAGGGAGCTCTGCTTGTCAGGGAGCACTACTCAGACATGGTGCCTGTGGTTGCACTGGGCTTGTTCCTCCCACACAGCCCTGCCCATCACCCTGCTTGGGGGCACCTGTCCCCAGCCCCTGGGGACACCACCCTGTGTGTCCCCTTCTGGCCAGGAGGACAGCTCTGGGGTGATGACCATCCTGCTAACCTGTCCCTCTGCCCTGGTTTCGGTTGACAGTGCGACCCCTCGACCAGCTGTGAGATGGACTGTGAGGCCAACAACAAGGTGAGTGGTGGGCAGGGGTGGGGGCAGCTGGTGGGGGAGTAGAGGATGGCTGAGAGGGCTCCCTGTCCCCTGCCCACCCCACCTGTGCACCCACCCTGTCCCCTGCCACTCCCAGAGCTCAGCCAGCCCCTGATCCATCCCACAGGGGTGAAACCCCAGGGGCTGTCCCATGAACTGTGGATCCCTCTGAGAGGGCTGTTAAATCCCTTGGGGTGGCTGTTGCCTCCTGCTCCCTGCAGCCAGCACAGGGAGCATCAAGATGCTCCTGAACAACCCCCAGGCTTGGGGGCACCATACTGGCCCCCCTACCTGCCAGCCCATCACCCCCCACCGTGTCTGTTCTGCCTTACCCTGAGTATGGCCTGGGGTGGATTACACTGTCCTCCTTCCCCAGGACCTCATCTGTGTCCTCATTGACGATGGGGGCTTTCTGGTGCTCTCCAACCAGGAGGACCACTGGTACCAGGTGAGCAGTGCCCGCAGCTCTCCTGAGCATGGAATGCCAGCAGGGAGCTGAGACCTTTGAGCTCGTGTCACTGCTGGTATGACACAGCCCCACTCAAGTCCCCACCAGGGGAATCCCATGTTGAGGTGGTGTTTGGATGCAGACTCCATGTCCCCATGCCAGGTGGGCAAGTTCTTCAGTGAAGTGGATGCCAACCTGATGTCTGCCCTCTACAACAACTCCTTCTACACCCGCAAGGAGTCCTATGACTTCCAGTCTGTGTGTGCCCCAGAGGCCCCGAGCAACACAGGCGCTGCACCCCGCGGTGTCTTTGTGGTGAGCACCCACAGGGATGGTGACTTCCAGGTGGTCCATGAGCTCAGGGATGCGTGAGTGTGTCCCAATGCCCTGCATGGGGAACCTGCTGGCTATTGTCCCCCTCTTTGCCCACAGCCCACTGTGGCCGATCTCCTGAGCCTCGCTTGGTGGACCTCAGCTGCAGCCTGGTGAGTCCTGCCATGTCCCCTCCCCAGGGGCCATTTCCATTGGCGAGTGACACAAGGGTGTCCTTGGGGCTGGGACAGCTGAACTGGCCACGCTTTCCTTCCCCAGGTCCCTCTTCCAGCAGTTCCTGTATGGCCTCACCTACAGCAGCTGGTTCCAGACGGGTGAGTCTGGGGGAGAGCTGGGCTGGGAGTGGGTGGGAACTGTGGTGGGGGGTGCGTGGTGGGGGGTGCACTGTGGAGAGTTGGTGGCCCCTGTCCCATGGTGCTGTGCCGGCACAGAGGAGGTGGCAGGGGACGGCATGGAGGCCAGGGAGACGAGCTGCATCATGAAGCAGACGCAGTACTACTTCAGCACCGTCAACGCCACCTACAATGCCATCATTGACTGCGGCAACTGCTCCAGGTGGGTCCATCCCCGCTGTCCCACCCCCTTGGTGGGGCTGGGGACACCCCCCAGGCTGCCTTTGCCAGGACCCTGCCTACATGGGGGTGATAGGAGAGGCCAGCACTTAGTGGGGACTGTGGTACCTGAATGGGGGGACAGAGAGCGATGGTATGTCCCCATGGGCTATGTGTGATGGTGTCTACAGGGCTCCTCCACATGGAATGGGCCCTGAGAGCCCATTGGTGCTGAGTCCCTGCCATGCCCCACGGCATAGAGATGGGGAAGGGTGTGGAGGTGGGGATGGGGATGGGAATAGAGACAGGGATAAGGTTGAGGACAGGGATGGAGATGAAGTACGGGACAGGTGTGAGGTTGGGGACAGGGATGATGAGAGGGATGGGGACGAGGATGGGAAAGAAGATAAGGACAGGAGTGAAACTGGGGCTGGCTTAGCCTCCCCAGAGCCACACGCTGACAGGGCTGGCACTGGAGCCTGGAGGAGATCAGGGCACAGGGTAACTGGAGTCCCTGCTGCCATCGTACCCCCCAGGCTCTTCCACGCACAGAGACTGGCCAACACCAACCTGCTCTTTGTGGTGGCTGACAAGCCCCTCTGCAGTCAGTGTGAGTCTGTCAAGCTGATGCAGGCAGAGGTAAGAGGTATCCTTTGTTGGCCTGCCTGCATCCCACCAGGGTGTCATGGCAGAGGGGTGAGGTGGCATGGGGGTTCTGCGGGACAGGCAGCAGGGCAAGGAGCTGTGGGGCTTGGCAGAGGTGGAGGGAGCTGGCCTGTGGCCAGAAGGGTTGGGGGTGGTCATGGGGTGTCCCATGAGCCCTCGCTGCCGTGTCCCTGGTGGTTTCCTTGACCTGCAAAGCCCCGCCAAGGGACCCCAATCAGTGTGAGCTGGTGGACAGGCCCCGCTACCGGAAAGGCCCCCACATCTGCTTCGACTACAATGCAACAGTACGTGGGGTGCAGGGGGGAGCGGAGTTGGGGGGCTCCCCTGGGAAGGGGTGGGAGCAGGGGGTGCTCTCTGGAGGGATAGCCATGAGGTGTCCCCAAGGGAACAAAGCTATGGGGTGCTCCCATAGGGAAAATTGAGGCCATGGGTTTCCCCTGAGCTAGGGACTGGAGCCATGGGGAGACCCCAGGGGAGCAGAGCTGAGGGGTTCACCCCTGGGGGGAATGGAGGAGTGAGTGCTGCCACAGTGGGGGAGCAGAGCTATGGAGTGTCCCCCAGAGCCATGAGGGGATCCCAGGGGTGCAGTGCTGTGGGGACACTCCCCTGGTGGGGGTTTGGAGCCCTGGGAGGACCCAGGGTTGTTGCCCTCTGGGGAGATCAGAACCATGAAGGGTCCTTAGGAGAACAGTGCCAGGGGGTGCCCTCCTGGGGGGAAAGCAGAGCCATAGGGGTCCCAGAGAGAGCAGCACTGTGGGTTGTTCGGGGGGGGGGGGGGCTGTGCCAGAGGGGCCCTAGGGCAGGATGTGTAGCCAGGCTCCAAGGCGGCGGTGGGTGTCCCTTCCAAGGCAATGGGCGCCCCTGTGGTGCTGGGACACTGCTGGGCGTTCCTCACAGCCCCTGTCTCTTTGCCTGCTCAGGAAGATACCTCAGACTGTGGCCGAGGGGCTTCCTTTGCCCCCTCCCTGGGGGTCCTGCTTTCCCTGCAGCTGCTGCTCCTCTACTCCAGCACCAGCCGGCACCCGCTGCCCCCGGCCGCCTGCCTTTAGCCCCCCTGGCCGCCCCCGCCAGCTCTCTTTTCTTTCAACTTCCATCTCCATCCTCCTCCCCGGCTCGGTGGAGCGGGAGGGGCGTCCCCTCCGCCACCTCGGGGACCCCCGCGATGCCGCCCCGCTCTCCGCACCGGCCGCAGCCAAAGAAGAGTCGGGGTGCGGGCAGGGGCTCCCCGGCAGAGCGGGGACCGGGACGGGACGGTGCCCCAGCGTCGCGCCCTCCCGGCCGCTCGGACTCGGAAAAGTGGCGTCGGTGCCCTCCGCCCGCGACCCCCCCATCCACCTCGCCTATTTTTTTAGTCTTAATATTTTAAAGCAGATCTTTCTACATCGAGTTTACAACATTTTCCCCTGGAGACCGGCGGGGTTTATTGTCAGCAACGAGGACACATGGGAAAAAAAAAAAAAGAGGGTGGGGGGGAAAGGAGAAAAGGAAAAAAAAAAAGAGAGAAAAAAAAGGACTTGACTGTGCGGGTCAGTATTATTTGTTCCAGCGGTATCGGCCCCCCGGGTATGTGGGGCAGCTCCAGCATCCCTGCGGGCTGCGGCTGGGGGCGGGCAGGGGCAGGGACGGGGCAATGTGGCCTTTGCCCGCGCCAGGGCGCATTGAGTGGAGCCCTGGCCCCTGCGCTGGGCTCAGCTATTCCTGGGCACAAATACTGGGGTGAAAAGGATGGGGAAAATGTGTTTTGTTTCTTTTCCGTTCTGCAGATCACTGTGAATCCTGCCAGCCCAGCTCTGTCACCCCCCAGCCCTGCCCTCCCCCCCTCGCCCTGCCAAAGACATCACGCCGGCCAGGGGGACGTCCTGCTTGTCCCCTGGGGGACAGGGATGTGCCCCCGAGCGGGTCGCGCTACGTGCCCCGCAGAGGGACGTGCCGCACGTCTCCGAGTGCCAAGTGGAGCGGGAGGTCCCACATGTCCCCAGAAGGGACGTGCCGGGCTGCCACGCCCGTCCGTCGGGGCACCGCGGCCGCCAGTCCGGCCACGGCGAGGGGAGCAGCCCCGGGTGCTGCGGGGGTCCTGGCTGAGGGGCACACAGTGCTGGGGGGCGGGAGGTGCCCCGAGGGGCTGGGGCTCACACCGGGGAGCTCAGGTGGGGGTGTTGTCCCCTCCAGTCCAAATGCTGAGTGCCAAGGAGGGGACAAAGTAGCTGCTCAGCCCTGGCACCCACTGCCCCCACAAACCCATCCAGAAGGGGTGGGTGGGGTCCGGTCCAGCACAGGGTGCCCAGCCGTGACACCCCGGGATGCTGCGGTGCAGGGGGTGCCATACCCACCGCCCCTGCCCCGCGCTGCTCCCTCCCGGCAGTGCCGGCGGTCCCTGCCCAGGCGGGCACCCCTGGGGACCCTCACCCCCCCGGGGCACCCCGCTCAGAGCCACCCCATCAACCGGGTCCAAGGGAGCCCCCTCGGCATGGCCACCCCGAGGGGGCTGGGGAGGGCGCCAGGCGCTAATTAGTGCGGGGGTTAATTAATGGTCATTCTGCTTGTAGCTTTTTCAGTGTGTGTTTGGTTACTGTCTCTGGGAACCGTGTTTGAACAGATGGCTCTGTGTTACCGGGAGTGTGTGTACTTCTGTAGTCTAGTTAGGTGCTCTGCCAGAAAACCACCACTATACATACCTATAAATATATACATATATAGTCTATTTTAAGTTAAAAACCAATGAGACGAAGGGGTGGCGTGGCCCCGGGCCCCCCATCCCGCCGGGGTCGCGTCCTGCCCTGCCCCTACCCAAAAGCTTCTCTCTGCTCATTCAAAGGCGTTGGGTTTTTAATTGATTTAAAATTATTTTAATTTCTTTGGGTTTCAATATTTTTTTTTTGTACAGAAGAGTTGGAAAACTTAAAAAAAAAAAAAAAAAAAAAAGACAATTTGTAAGATATCGTGCGTGTGACTCCTTGTAAAATATTTTCAAATGGTTTATTACAGAGACTCAGTTATTAAATAATGTTCATATTTTCACTTCACAGGCAGTGGCTGCATCATTGCCCGGGGGTGTGGGCACGGCCGGGGGGGCACATCGTGGGGAGGGGACAGGATGTCGGGGGGCTCCTGCCAGCGGGGCTGCTGCCTTCACACCCGCTGCTGGTCTGTGAGGCTGATGGCAGGGACGTGGGCACAGGCAGGGACACAGCAGAGCCGTGGGGTCACAGACACGATGCTCGGGAGGGGCTGGGGGGCAGCTCGGCCCCTCCCCAACCCCCCGGGCTTCCCCCTGTCCCGCAGGACTCTGCTGGCCCTTTCCCTAATCCCCTTGTCTGCGCCTCCCGTGCCACACTCCCTACTCCATTCCCGTGTCCCCTCGTGTCTGTGTCCCCACAGCCGTGTCCCGTGGGTTCCACGTCCCCGAGTGCCCCCTGTGCCCAGCCCACCCGTGTCCATGTCCGCTCCTCCCAGGGTTTGTGCCCCCATGTCCACGTCTCCATAACTGTCCCCCTCATGCCCCCTCATGCTCTGCCAGCCCTGTCCCCCATGTCCCTCCGTGTCCGTGTGTCCCTGTCCCTCCCCGTGTCCGTATCCTCCGGGCCGTTTGTCCCGTGTCCCCAGGTGTGCACGTCACCTCTCGTGTCCATCTGCCCCCAGCAGTTTCTCCCATGTCCCCTCCGCGTCCGCGTCACGCTCCGTGTTCACGTCCATGTCCCTCTGTATCCATGTCCCTCCCGGCCACTTATCTCGTGCCTCGCTGTATCCGTGTCCCTCCTCAGTGGCCATATCCCCTGTGCCCGTATCCTCCCGGCCGTGTCCCGTGTCCCCCCGTGTCCCCCGTACTTCCCACGTTACCGGACTACACATCCCGACGTGCCCCGCGGCGCCCCGGCCCCGCCCCCGGCGCGGCCCCTCCCCGGCGCAGCCGCCCCGCGCAGGCGCAGCGGCGCTGTTTGTCCGCGCCCGGCCTGTCCCAGCAGCGGCGCCGAGCGCGTCCTGTCCAG
>JAWWEV010000024.1:16124874-16147338 GCA_035583235.1 Hafferia zeledoni | reverse complement strand
CGAGCGCGGCCTGTCCCGGGGCGGCGGCGGGGCCGGGAGGGCGCGGGGGCTGCGCGGGCCCGGCGGGGGGAGGCGGTCGGGGGGGGGGGCCGGGCAGCCCCCGCGGGGCCGCCCCGTCCCGCCCGCGGGGCCGAAGATGCGGCGGTACCTGCCGGTGGCCCGGCAGCACTTCCTGGCGGCGCTGGCCGGCACCAGCGTGGTGGTGAAGTCGCTGAGCGCCGCGGCCGTGCTGCTGTACCTGCTGTCCTTCGGGCTGGACACGGCCTACGGGCTGGCGGTGACGCCGGGCTACCTGCTGCCCCCCAACTTCTGGGTGTGGACGCTGCTGACGCACGGGCTGGTGGAGCAGCGCGCCTGGGGGCTGGCGGCGAGCCTGGCCACGCTGGGGGCGGCCGGGCGGCTGCTGGAGCCCCTCTGGGGCGCGCTGGAGCTGCTCGTCTTCTTCGCCGTGGTGAACATCTCCGTGGGGCTCCTGGCGGCCCTCGCCTACTTCCTCACCTACGTGGCCTCCTTCCACCTCGACTACCTGTTCACCGTCCGCATCCACGGCGGGCTGGGCTTCCTCGGCGGGGTCCTGGTGGCCCTCAAGCAGACGATGGGGGACAGCACCGTGCTGAAGGTGCCTCAGGTCAGGATGAAGGCTGTGCCCATGCTCCTGCTCCTGCTCCTGGCCCTGCTGCGGCTCGCTGCCCTCGTCGAGAGCAATGTACTGGCCTCGTACGGCTTCGGGCTCCTCTCCAGCTGGGTCTATCTGCGCTTCTACCAGCGGCACAGTAGAGGCCGCGGAGACATGTCCGACCACTTCGCCTTTGCGACGTTTTTCCCCGAGATCCTGCAGCCCGTGGTGGGTCTGGTGGCCAACCTGGTGCACAGCGTCCTGGTGAAGGTGAGGGTGTGCCGCAAGACCGTCAAACGCTACGACGTGGGCGCCCCGTCCTCCATCACCATCAGCCTGCCGGGCACGGACCCCCAGGACGCCGAGAGGAGAAGGTACCGCCTGCCTTGTTCCCGTGGGAATCGTGTTCAGGGACAGCGAGGGTCAGGTTAAAATCCAGACAAGGAGGAGGGGGGAGATTTAGTTTCTAAGTAGAGCCGTTCTGCATGGTGGCTGACCAGGCACGGAGGTGGTGAGGAGCATTTCAGGGGGGCTAGTGGGATGTTATCCTGGTCTTCCAGATGTGGGGGAGTAGGGAGATGCTGGGGAAGGGGCAGAGACAGTTTGGGGTCGCTGCAGAAGGAAGGGGGACGGCCTGGGGAGGTGCCAGTCCCAGCTCGCGGCAGTCCTGCAACCCCCGGGCACAGAAGGCAGTGAGTCAGCCCCAAGCCCCAGCCCTCCCGCACACCCGGCACTGGCCTTCCTGACTCCCAGCCAGGAGCGTTTGGACAGGGCGTTGGCGCTCCCTTTTCCCTGCCCTGTTTTATGCCTCTATTTCCCACTCCCGGAGCAGCCCGTGTGCTCTCTGACAGCCTGCGAGTGCACCACGTGGCGTGAAAACTCCGTGTGTGTAGTCTGGGAGCCTGAGCGAGTGTCTGTGCAGTCCTAAGCGCTCCAGCTCATCCCCGGCACTGCTGAATCGACCCTTTCCTGCTGGGAAGGAGCCAGGGACTGTCTTGCCCAGTGCCCATGGGGCAGAGCTGTTAACCCCTGCCCTGCCCATTGGACCCGGGGTTAACCTGCCTTTGCCCTGCAGGCAGCTGGCTCTGAAGGCCCTGAACGAGCGGCTGAAGCGTGTGGAGGACCAGTCGGCCTGGCCCAGCATGGAGGACGATGAGGAGGAGGCAGCAGCGGCGGCAGCCAAGGGTGACACCCCCCTGCTGCCCGACCCCGGCGCGGCCGGGAAGAGCCCTGGCCAGGAGTCCAACCTCATCAGCTTCCAGGATGCCCCGGCCCAGCTGTGACCGGCCCCCTTCCCGCCCTGTCTCCGTTGGAGAGCTGCTAATCCCCCTTGTGTCCCCTACGGCTGGGATCGGGGACTCCTCCCGTGGCACAGGCAGGGGATGCCTCATTCCAACAACGCTTTGCTGCTGCTCGTGGCCAGCACCGGGCACTCGGGACGGTGACACTGCCGCCACCGCGAGGACAGGGATTGCTGGAGCCACTCCCCTCGGCGCGGGCAAGGCCGTGGAGTCGGCGCAGGCAGCGAGGGCTGTCCCGGGAGGGGGTCACGGGGCTGATCCCCACCCCAAGGCCGCTGCACTTGCCTGTGTGGGATTGAAGTCAGCTTCTCCTCTGTGCCAGGGCTTGGCCAGAGCACTCAACACTTATTTTCTCCTTTTTGAAGGTAGTTTTGTCCCAAACTGAGGGAATGGGAAGGCTGGTGGGTTTCTTTCCCAGATGTCTTTCCCATAGGGAGCCTCCTCCCACCATGGCAGGAACTCACTGGGAACGGTGAGAAGTTTGTTGGGTGGAGGGGACAGGCTGCTGGTCAGGAAGGGGCCACCCAGCCCCTCGCAGCACTGCCAGCTGCAGGCTTTATTCGATCAGGATTCTCTGCTCCTCCCCCTCCTGCCCTCCTCCCCCTGCGAGGAGTTGGTGCCCTTGGCCACTCCCTGGCTAATCCGTTTGTCAGATTACACTAGAAGCTGGAATTAATTTTTACAGTGGGGCTCTCGCTGCTTCCTCCAGCAGCAGGTTTTCTTTCCTGCAGGTAGAATATGGGCTCACCCCTTCTCTTTCCCTCCTTTTGTGTTGGTGGGGGTTTTTTTCCTGGATGGAGAGGATGCTCCCTGTGACAGCCTCCTCACAGCTCCTGATCCAGTGGGCAATTCCCAGCCCGGGATGCAGGTCAGCGATGTCATGATTATTTTTTTAAAGGACCACATGAGAAGGTTTTGTCAAATGGAAAGAACACGGACGTTTGGGTATCAATAAAGAGTTCTCTAAAAGAGTTGGCTCCTGCAGCAGAGTGTGGGCAGAGCAGGAAGCCCGGCCCAGAGCAGCCCCTGGGGCTCTTGCCAGGAGCCTGGGCAGGGGATTTCTTCTGGTGCTCCCAGAGGGTTGGGAGAGACCCTTTGAAAGGAGGAGGTGGGAAATCTCCAGGGGGGGATGTCTCCCACCACCCCAGAAGTCATGTGCCCCCCCCAAACAGTAAAGAGGGCTTGGTGCACTGTAGCTGCCTGAAATTTTTATTGAATAAAAGCTCTGGATACAGAGGAATTTTTCAGCCTGGGAGCCTCTCCCAGCTCTCCAGCCCTGCCAGGAGCAGGATACGTGCTGAGGGGGAGTTGCAGACAGAGTCTCACCATGCCCAGCAACCCCGACAGTGGGCAGACTGGGAGAAAGGCTGTTGTGCCAGTAAGGAGGTTCCTTCCTGCCCTCCCAAGGGCTTGTTCCCCAGGCCTGTGCCTCCCTCTGTGCTCACACTGTTCCCTGTGCCCCTTCGAAGGACCAACTCTTTTGCTGGCTGCAGGTTCACAGCCTGGCTCAGTCATTTGCTCTGTAAACTGACCCCAGCCCTGCCAGGCCAAGGCTCTGCTGCCCCAGCCTGCAGAGGGGTTTGTGCGTGGCAGCAGGTGCCCAGACCCTTGGCCTCTCTGGATCTGGGGAACCCTCATGCCAAGGGGACACACAGGCTCCTGTACCGTTGCCTCTGGTGCCACCACCCTGCCCCAGCCCTCCTGGACTGAAGCCACAACTGTGCCCTGTGCTTTGCTGGCCAAGCTGCTCCTGTGGCAGAAGAGGCAGCGTGATGCCCACTGCGGCCTCCTGGGAGAGAGGGGACTTCCCTGCCCTCCTCACCAGGATGGCTCCTGTCCTGCCTGCTCCAAAGCAGCCCTTGTGTGGGAATGGGAAAGGAGCAGGAATCCTGAGCAAACCCTCTGTTTTCCAGCACTGAGCACCAAGCTGCCGCAGGGACCAGCAGCTTTACCTGTGTGGGGAAACATCCCCACCGGGGCAGGTGTGAGATGTCACACACACATCGCAGCTGCTCCCCACGGACAACACACTGAGGACAATCCAGGACTAACAAGAGACAAGTAAGTAGAAACCAAGTTCCAAAGGAGACCCTGTGCAAGCAGGAGGGGCTGCGAGGGGGAGCCCTGGCCTTGCCAGCTCGCTCAGGGGGCGGTCGGGTCTGCGCCAGGCCCTCAGTGCTGGCTCCGCTTGCGGTACAGGTACGCGTTGCTCACCTGGTTCATGATCACCAGGCTGGTGAGGAGGGGGCACAGCATGGCGAGGTACCAAGAGGCGCCGGTCACCGTCGTGGTGAACCACAGGGAGCACATGCCCAGCATGAGGCTGGCGCAGCCCAGCAGGTAGCCCACCAGCCCGGAGGTGGCGTGGTACAGCTTGAGCTTGGCCAGCGTCCAGTTCTTCATCAGCTTGGGGTAGAGCAGGAGCACGCCCCCGGCGCACTGCCCGCCCGCGTACAGCACGGCCAGCAGCCCCGTCAGCCCGTGCCAGGTGACGAAGTGGCCCTTGCCGTTCAGGTGCTTGTTGTAGGTGATGATTCCCAGTCCCAGGAGCGCGCAGAGCAGGGCGAGCAGCTGCAGCGCCCAGTGCGCCCGCACCCGGACCTTGCGGGAGAAGGAGCGCAGCAGCGAGGTCTCCGGGGAGAAGATCAGCAGCGCCTCCGTCATCAGGAAGGAGAACTGGGAGGCAAAGAGCGGCGGGATCGGCACCGGCCAACCAACCACCCCCCCGCCAAGGGAACCGCGGCTCGGCTTCCCGGGACTCAGCACCCACCCACCGCCGGCACGGCCCCTGCCTCTGCCTCTGCCTCTGCCCAGGGCAGCGGGGCGGCAGCCGTGGCGGCGGCGGGACTTACCGCGAGCGCCATGAGCAGCGGGTGCCAGGAGAAGAGACCTGCAAGGGAAGGGCAGGGTGAGGTGCGCTGGGAGGTCCGGCCCGGCCGCCCCCCGGCCCCGGCCCCGCGGCACTCACTGGATCCGGGCCGCGCCAGCACGGCCACGGCGGCGGGGAACCCCAGCGCCACGAGGTGCGCGGCGGCGCCGGCGGCGACACGGAGCGAGCGGTACAGCCGCGACTCGGTCTCGGCCGTCAGGGCCATGTTGGCCGGGCGGGCGGAGCGGCCGCCGCCGACACTGCCGGGCCGCGGCGCGGGCCGTGATTGGCCGAGCCGGGCCGTCCGTCCGCGCTAAGCCCCGCCCTCCCCGCGCTGCGCCGCCGCTGAGTGGCGGACGGGGCTGTCGCTCAGGGTGAGGCCCCGCCCCGGCCCGTGACGCGCCCGCGGCAGCCGCACTACGGTGGCCGGCGGGGCTGGGGCCGCACGGGGCCTGCCATGGGCGGGCGGATCGAGTGCGTGTTCTTCAGCGAGTTCCACCCCACGCTGGGGCCCAAGATCACATACCAGGTGCGGGGCGAGGGGCCGGGGGTGGGGGGCTCGGAGTGGGGCACGGGAGCACCCTTGGGGGTGCAGGGGCAGGGGTGGTGGCCGCTCCCCGCAGCGGGACGGGGCTCGGCTGGAACGGAGCGTCCTGTGACCCCTCAGGTGCCGGAGGACTTCATCTCCCGGGAGCTGTTCGACACCATCCAGGTGTACGTGATCACGAAGCCCGAGCTGCAGAACAAGCTGATCACCGTGTGAGTGTGTGCAGACCCCCCGTCCCGTCCCGCTGTCCCCGCCGTCGCTGGGCAGGGTGGCGGTGACACTGCGGTGCTGTGACAGTGCCAGGTCTCAGGGGGTGCTGTCCCCGTGGCCAGCAGGTTCGCTGCGATACCCGCAGTTACCCGTGCCGGGGGTGGGTGGCTGATTTGGGGATGGGTGTCTGATTTGGAGGTGGCTGGTGCTGCGTGTGCTGCTCCATCAGCCTCAAATCCAGGAAAGCCAGACGAGATGGGAGAGCTCTGCTGGTTTTGAAAGGAGACTCTTTTCCTCTCTGATGATTGACTCATTTTAACCCCCTTTTCAGACTGTGTTTTGCACTCTGAGGATGTAGGGATTAGACATCATTTTCACTGCAAAGTAGAGAATCCCTCATCTCCAGAGCCGACCAGGAACTAGCCTTGTGCAGGGCTCAGTTCTCCCTGGGGATGCAGGTGCAGGTTTTATGTGTCTTCCCTCAGGACGGCCATGGAGAAGAAGCTGATTGGCTGCCCCGTGTGCATCGAGCACAAGAAGTACAGCCGGAATGCTCTACTCTTCAACCTGGGCTTCGTGTGTGATGCCAGAGCCAAGGCCTGTGCCCTGGAGCCCATTGTGAAGAAGCTGGCTGGTTACCTCACCACCCTCGAGGTGAGACCCGAGCCCTGGCTGCCTCATGATCCACCCCATGGAGTGTGGACACCCCACCAGTGTCCTGGAGCAGGTTGTGGGGCACTGGGCGCTGCTGGGATATGGGTCAGGTTTACAGCGAGGAGGGCATTGTTTTACTCACAGATTCCTTGAATTTTAAGGGAGAACAGGATCCAGATTCCTATATCCTGTAATCCTGTGGGGAGGTGCTGACTCAATTTTCTACTCTCTTCAGCTGGAAAGTGGTTTCATCTCCAATGAGGAGAGTAAACAGAAGCTGGTCCCCATCATGACCATCCTGCTGGAGGAGCTGAATGCCAAAGGAAAGTGCACCCTGCCCATAGGTATGGTACCTGTGCTGGCCCAGGAGCAGGGCAGGGTGGTGCTGGGGGTCAGCTGGGCCATCCCCTGCCAGAGTCCGTTCTGCCTGTGCTGCTCCCAGGAGCTCTCTGCCTGTCGGCTTGGGGCTGGGAGTGTTTGAGACAGCCTTGCCCTGGGTGGTTCTAAAGGATGGGGTTGATGGGGTTAATGGGTTGCAAACACCTTGTTCCATGTAGCATTGTGGTGTCCTGGGGCTGATGGTCATGAGCTCCCAAGGGAGCACAGGTTTCCCTGAGGATTGAACCTTTTCCTGGGCAGATGAGTCGAACACCATCCACCTGAAGGTGATCGAGCAGCGCCCGGACCCCCCCATCGTGCAGGAGTACGATGTCCCCGTCTTCACCCAAGACAAGGATGACTTCTTCAACTCCCAGTGGGATCTCACCACACAACAGGTCTGTGTGCTTCACTGTGGGAGCAGGCTTTGAAAGGGATCTATTTCCAGACTTCCAGGGAAGTTGGGCTGTCCTGGAGATCACCACATTCGTGTGAGAATGATTTGGTGTTCCCCTTGTCTTTGTGTTCAGACCTGTGAGCAAACCCTTTGCTCAGAGTGAGAATAAAATGCTGCCAGGGATGGAGCCTGCCCAGACACAGGGTAGCTTCTTGGGCTTTGGGGTGATGCTTTGGGCCTCTGCTTTCTCCTCTCTTAGCTCTTGCTTCCTCCCCTCCCAGATCCTGCCCTACATCGATGGCTTTCGGCACGTCCAGAAGATTTCTGCGGAAGCCGACGTGGAGCTGAACCTGGTGCGCATCGCTGTGCAGAACCTGCTGTGAGTGCCTGGAGGGGCCTGGACAGCCCAAGGAGGGGGTTGGGTGCCAGCAGAAAGGGTCTCTCACATCTCCTTGTCCATCTGTAGGTACTATGGAGTCGTCACGCTCGTCTCCATACTCCAGGTGGGTCAGGCCATGGAGGGTGGGGCTGTGAGCAGGATTTGGGCAGTGACTGTGCCACTGGGGTGGCTGTGAGTGGGTACAGTGGGGTTGGAGTGGGCTGGACCCGTCTCTTGGAGCCACAGCTGATCAGAGCTGGTTTTCCCTCACCCTCCAGTACTCCAATGTGTACTGCACCACGCCAAAGGTCCAGGACCTGGTGGATGACAAGTGTCTCCAGGAAGAGTGTCTGTCCTACGTCACCAAACAAGGTACAGTGACCCCGCCTGGTGCTGCTGGTGGAGGCAGGGGAACAGGCCATCTGACTGGTGACTTGTCCCTGCAGGGCACAAGCGAGCCAGCCTCAGGGATGTCTTTCAGCTGTACTGTGGGCTGAGCCCTGGCACCACCGTGCGAGACCTCATCTCCCGCTACACTCTGCAGCTCCAGAGGGTGGACGAGAGGTCAGAACCCTCCTGCTCCGTCCCCAAGGGTGGTGGTGACACCAGGGGTAGCAGGGACAGTGTGGAGGAGCGAGCAGGGAGTACTCAACCCCTGCACCTGCAGGGTAGGAAGCTTGAGGCAGTGATCGGGCATAGTGGAACCAGAAGGGAGTGCGGGGAACTGGGCTGTTTGGCACCTCACCTTGTGGTCCCAGTCTCTTCCCTCCTTGTTTCCAGGAGGCTTATCCAGTTTGGTTTGATGAAGGGCCTCATCCGGCGGCTCCAGAAATACCCCGTCAAGGTGGCACGGGATGAGCGGAGCCATCCGGCACGACTGTACACAGGTTGCCACAGCTACGACGAGATCTGCTGCAAGACCGGTACGGGGCTGGCAGGAGACATGGGAGCATCTGCCCACCCGGGGCTGTGCACTGGTTTAGGGGTGTCACCCCTTTGTGAGCTTTCAGACCACTGGGAGACAGGACTGTGGGCAAGGCTCTGTGCCGGGCTGGGCTGCTGGCAGGGCTTGGGGAGCCCACCTGGCCCCCCGACACCGCAGCCAGACACTGCACTGACACCCCACTAACACCCACTAACACCCAATGCCTTCCCCTCCCAGGGATGAGTTACAAGGAGCTGGACGAGCGTCTGGAGAACGACCCCAACATCATCGTGTGCTGGAAGTGACGGCGAGGATGGCCTGCACCAGAGCCCATGTGTCCCCACTGTCCCCTCTATCGCGTGTACCATGTGCCCCCCGTGTCCCCGCCGCATGTCCCGTGTGTCCCCCGTGTCCCCCCGTATGTCCGCACTGGCCGCGGCCGCTCCTCCTCGCCGCCAGGGGGCAGCAGAGTCCGCTCCGCCGGCGGCCCGCGGCGAGTCCTCCGCGCCGCCAGGGGGCGGTAGCGGCGGTGCCGTTGCCATAGCGACCAGTGCGACGCCATGGCCGCCGTGCCCGGTCCGCTGCCGCCCGCCGAGGCCGAGGCGCTGGTGCGGGCGCTGGAGCGCACCGAGCTGCGGGACACCGGCGGGCAGGGGTGCGGGGGCAGGGCGCTGGGAGGGGAACGTGAAAGAAGGGTGGGAGTTTGGGGGTGGTCCCCGTTGGGGCTGTGAGGGGAGAGGAGAGGCCCCGGTTTTGAGGTCCCCCAAGGGGTCATGGTGGGGGTAACAGGAGTTGCCAGAAGGTTTAGACTAGAGAGGGGAGGTCCTGGGTTGTAGGTGACCCCAGAGAGTCAGGGTGGGGTGAGGGGAGAGAAGTGACTGCAATTCTGGAGCCTTCCTGGAAGAACTGGTGAGGATTGGAGAGTTTGTGAGGAGGAGGGCGAAGAGGGGTTGTGGACCTGGAGTGTCTGAAGGGGGTCAGCAGAGGGGATGGGTCACAATTCTCGAACCTTCCTTTAAGGACTGACAGAGATAGGGGGCTGCAGGGAGAGGGGTCTGAGGAAGGGTCCTGGCTCTGGGGTGTCCCCAGCGGCTCTGTGTGGGTAGGGGTGATGGAGAGGGGTCCCCCAGTTCTGTGGTGTCCCAGTGAGGGTGTTGCTGGGGGCAGGCAGGACAGCAGGGCTGCCCCAGTGGGGCTGCTGCCCCGGGGACTGCAGGCTCAGAGCACAGCAGGGGCGTTTTGGGGATTTCAAGAGCGGGTTGCCCTGCAAGAAGGACCCTCAGGAGCACAGCAGAGCCCCTGCCAGTGGCTGGAGGTCTGTGGCACAGATGTCCTTGCTGGCTGCCCTGCAGATGGCTTCGGCAGCACGAGTATGTGGAGAAGCTCAACATGCACGGCATCCTGAGCGCCTCGGCGGGCCAGGAGCAGCTCCTCACTGAGCTGCTGGTCACCTACGCCAAGGTGAGCCTCCCTGGGGGCAGGAGGGATCCCCCAGCTGGGCTTGTCCTGTGAATAATGCAATTTTGGAATAAAATGGTGAAGAATCTTGTATCTCTGGAAAAGACATTTGACTGGTGGTTTGTCAGTTTGGGTTTTTTCTAAAAATTAAAAATCAAGCTGTGATATTTCTACTTGCTGGTCTCTGGTTTCTCTGCAGGAGGTTCTTTGGTCTCTTTCATGCACTGGCTCCTCCAGTTGCGGATCTCTGCCCACTATCTGAGGTATCCTAGCCCCAAAATATGCTGGGCTGCACCAACACGTGTGATTGCCTGGACCTGCCCAGCTCCTCGGGCTCACCTTCCACCTTTGCAGCCCCAGGAGCTCTCTGCCTGCAGATCTGTTGTGAGAAGCTGTTGGTTTCTGGGCTGGGTGAATACAGAGGATGCCCCAAGGCCACTCTCCTCCTTGGGATTACTCCAGCCTGGCTGACCATTAGCAACAGAACTGGTTCCCCCTGAAGCGCTGGTCTGAAAGGCGTCGCTTCCCCATCCCTTCCCTGTCTAGATTCCTGTTCTCACTGGGGAGCTGATCTCTGTGGAGATCTGGAAGCACAAGGTCTTTCCTGTGCTGTGCCGGCTGGAGGACTTCAAGCCGAGGAGCACCTTCCCCATCTACGTGGTGGTGAGTAGAGGGGAGGGTGGGAACGAGCCTGGAAATGGGGTGGGCACAGCAACCCTTAAAGATAAACATCACCCTGAAGGTCACAGAGCTGGGATTTTGCATCTCACCAGGCTGTGGTGGACAGTGGGACACAGTGGGAAGTGCCTGGTTTTCTAAAGCCACAAGTGGCAAGCCTGTGCCTTTGCCCCCAGGAGGGCCTCACTCCCAGGGAAGCTGGCTTTGTAGAGGACCTAATCCCACAGAGAGGCTTGCAGGAGCTGCTGGATGCAGCAAAAACCACTTCTGGAGGTGCTCCTGGCTCACAGCTCCCAGTGCTGCTCCCAGACAGTGATACCCCTGGACTATTTGCATCCCATCTGTTTTTCTCTGCCACCTCTAGCCAGGGCGTCTCCAAGGTTATGTGCCTCTGGGTGAACAAAGATGTAGCTTTTTCTTATTGATACCCTGGGAGCAGTGGTCCCTTGGGCCATTCTTGGTAAGGGAGTGATCTCTGGAGCTGGGATTCACTGCAGAGGGATGCAGCCCTTGGCCTGGGGGAATCTGCCTGAGGCTTGAAAGTTTTCGCTCATTTTCAGTCCAGGGTAGCACCTCGCTGGGCCATGGTGGTGTCTTCCCTGAATGGTCAATTGCCTTGAGGCAGCCATCCCATGGTTCCCAGTCCTGGCTATCCCTGTCCAAGGGACTGGGAGAAACACAGCCACACTGTCCTGACTCAGGCAGTGACTCTGTGCCAGTGCCAGAGGCTGCAGATTGCCCAAGGGCTGTGGTTGTTCTGCCCCTGCAGCACAGACCGAACCCTGTCTGCTGGAAATACGGCTCTCCATCAATGTGTTAGGGTGTCACAAGTATGTCAGCAAAAATATGAATATGAACTGCATGAACTGCAGTTGTTTTAAAGGTTGCATCACTTGTATTTTTCTCTTGGACTAGTTTTTTTGGCTACAACTACATAAGCAGCTTAGAAGAGCCCTTTTATCTGTCCCAGTGCCTGTGTCCTCAGTGCTGCTCCACTGTTGCCTCACTCTTGCCATTCTCCTCCTGCAGCTGCACCATGAAGCCTCCATCATTAACCTCCTGGAGACAGTGTTTTTTTACAAGGTAAGAGGCAGGTTCATCTTTCCTCAGTGGAAAGTCCCTGGGGGTGGAAAGCTATGGCTATGGGGACTGGCCCTGTGTGAAACTCTTGTTGTTGTGAAGGAGATCTGTGAGTCAGCAGAGGACAGCATCCTGGATTTAATTGATTACTGCCACCGAAAGCTGACCCTGCTCGCAGCCCGGAGCGCCAGTGGACAGGCAGTGACCTCGGGGGAGATGCGTGCCCAGGACATGGCCAGCCCCTCATCCATGCAGGTGAGGAGGAACTCCTGTAGCTCACTGGGGACACCTGTGATGGAGAAAGTGGACAGCCTGCAGAGGAACAGGGGAGCCTTCCCATGGAGAATGCCTTGGTTGTGATCCTGGTACCTCCTGCCCACCTGGGAGGGTGTCTGTGCTGGTGGTCCTGTGTGCCAGCAGCTCAGCTGGGCCGGCGGCTGCATCCACCCCCCTCCACCTGCAGCCAGGCTTCTGCCCTCCCTAGCAACAGTGCCAGCCTGAGGCTTCCTGTGGGATGCGCTTGGGGCTCTGGGGCAGGACATGCTGGATTGTTGGCAGGCAGAATACTCAGTACACGAGTTTGGCCATTTGCCACTGCTCTTGGAAGCTGTGTGAGTATCTCTCCCTGGAGCTTGGGGAGCCACCCTGCGTCACGCTGCTGCTGCAGTTAAACATGAGAGGCTTCACCTACAACTAGGAATTGTTCTAATGTGTTTCCTCCAACTTCCTTGACTCTCTAAGAAATACCTCCTCTGTGCTGCTCTGCGCCAGCAGTGAGCCCAGAGCTGTTCCCAGTCAGGTGCTCCCAGACTGCCACACACACCTTCCTGGAGTGGAGATCTCTTTGTCTCTGGTCCTTCTCTGCACATGAAACTGCTCATCAGGAGTGTCTGCAGGAGTGAGGTTAAAGGGAGAGCCTGTGCCTCCTTGTGCCTCTATCCTTTGGCTTGTTGCCAAAGCACATGCTACTCTTCCAGAAAAGGGAAGGAAGTGGAGGGCTCCAGAGCACAATAGGGATGTTTTCCAGGAAATGTTTTCCCAGCTGGGGAGGGGAAGGGGCTGTCTCTGTTAGCACTTTGACATGACTGAAGTTAAAAACCCAGATCGTTTTTAGCCAATAGAGTTCTCAGAAGCACTCATCTCCCAAGGAGCCTGGTTTCCTCTGACTCATTCCAGCCTCTCCTGACTCTATGTACAATAACCCCTATGAAAAAGCTGTTCTTGCCATCTCTTGTGTTGTGGAGCCTTTTGTCCTTTGTAACTGTGTGCTGTGGTAACCCCTGTTCTGCTGCCCCCCCAGAAGCACAGGCAAAAGATAGTCCCTGCCTCAAGGTAGCAGAGATGAGGTCTGGATACCAGAAGGAGCTGTGGGAATCAGTCTCACTAAGGCAATCTGGAGAAGGAGAAAGAGCCCATAAGGATTTCTTAGTAATGTGTGGGGCACCAGCAAAGGGAACACATTGCTGCTTACCACAGAAATTTGGAAGGGAACTGTTGCAGTGGCACTTTGGAGAATTACAAGATGCTGAGGTCAGTGCTCTGCACACGGAAGTGTGAGCTGCTGAGCATCTGGGAGTGGAGAAAAGCTCTGCCTGTGTCAGGGAGAACTTGGCCCTGCTCAGCGCAGCCATCTGCGTAGTTTCAAAAGAGGCTGAGTCAGAGGGTCAGGCTGTTAGCCTGAGCATGTGGGGATGAGGAGGGTGCCCAATGCAGGCTGGGAAGGGAAAGAGGCTGGGTGGCTGGAGAATGTGGCAGAGCTGCGGGCTGGATAACCACAGGCAGATATTCTAGCTGACTGTACCCACACTGAGGAAAGAGGCAGGAGGGGTGGATGTATGGCTGCAGCTGCCCCAGGGCCAAGTTCCTCACTCCTTCTCTGGTTCCTCTGCCGTTCCCTCCTCCCTCAACCCTCACAGGTCTCTGCAGAGCCACGAGATAGACCCCAATGGGGAAGAGAGGAGCAGTTTGGGACCAGCCTCTCTCAGGGAGTGTTCCTGTGCAGAAGCACTGCTGCTGAAAGTCATTCATGCCCTGTTAAGGGCACGGAGATGAGGGATGAGAAACAGTGGGTTGCAAGCACTTCTGTGCTGCCCTGGAAAACGGGCAGCACTGGCACAGTTGAGATGAGAAACAGCTTGTTTTGAAGGGCTCTGTTTTCCTCCCCAGTCTGTGGTTTCCAATGGGCAGTCAACAGCCTGTCTCCCTGTAGCTCCTGGGAATTCTGGCCTGAAATGCCAAGGCTGTGCTCGTCCCTCCACAGGAGCTGCAGAAGCAGGCAGAGACAATGGAGTTTGAGATTTCCCTGAAGGCCCTGTCCGTGCTGCAGTTCATCACCGATCAGGTGGAGAGGTGGGTGCCTGGCCCCCAGTCAGCAGCTGGCTGTACCCACAGTGGCACTGACACTGTGTCCCAGGAGGCAAACACAGCAGCATTCCACCCTGCTCTGTGGTGCTCCTGGGGAACCCAGATCATTGTTTCTTCCCTGCCTCTCCCAGTTGCCTCAGAGAGCACCTGTAGATACAAATTCTGGCAATAATCTGTGAGTGCCATTTCCCCCTTTCTGTCATATCTCTAGTCTGCCCCTGAGTGCGCTGACACGGATGCTGAACACCCACAACCTGCCCTGCCTCCTTGTCGAGCTGGTGGAGCATTGCCCCTGGAGCTGCTGGGAAGCAGGTACAGATAATGCCCTGTGGTACTTGGGGCACCATGTGCTGGGATCTGCATCCACTGAGGGGTCTGCTGTAGGAGCCTTTGCAGAGCTGTTTTCCCTCTACGCTCCCCTCCAGCTCCTTCCTAGTGCTCCCTGACTAAAGCTGTTCAGCTTGAGAACAGCTGCAGCACAGCTGTGCTAGGGGCCCAGCAGTGCTTCCAAAAACTGATTCTCACATGGGGCTGGGTCTCTGTTGAGCTGATCATAGCCAGGACTGGAGTGTAACATGTCTGTCAGCTCCACGTGCTCCTCTGAGGAGTCTTCTGGACACAGATCAGAGTGCCAATCCCAGCCTGACTGCACCGTGCTGGGACAGCACTATGCTGTCCAGCTTATCCAGGCATGGGCTCTCTCAGGCAGCAAACCAATTGCCCTGATGCTGCTGGTCCTTGAGCTTTGCTCTTGCCAAAGGCCCCTGCATAGGCTGTGGCCACCAGCCGTTGTCTCCTGCACCTCTGAAGCCCCTCAGAGCTCCCTACAGCCCCCCAGCTTCCCCCCTGCCTGCCCTCTGGAGCAGTGGTGGGGCACAGCCTGGAGTGTGGGAAGCTGCACTCTCCCCCAGCCCTGCACGGGGGGTCACAGTGCGGGCAGGGGAGGAAGAGCTGCTGCAAAGCACGTGGCTGTGCGCCTGCAGAGAGCAGCCCAGCTGGATGTGGGAGCTTTCCTCTTTCCTCCAGCCATGAAACACATCCCTTCTCTCTGCCTGTGCACTCAGGGTGTTGGAGGGAGCTTTGATCCAGGGCCCTGAGGGAGGGACTGAAAAGAGACGAGCGCAAAGGCATTTCCAGGCTGTGCAGATGCAGGGTCACATCCTGCTCCATGCCCCAGAGCTGCACAGTAGCTGCTGCTGAATCTTGTTTTGCCACTTCTGTTACATTCCTGCTATTTCTGGCTTTCAGTGGCAGAGAAAACTTGAAAAGAGCCAAGATATTGGCCATGCTGGCACCCCAAAATGTGCTCCCTCAGCAGCTCTGTTGTTGCAGAAGCTGTCTACCAGTCCTCTACACTCCTGGCCAAGTACAGAGGGAGATCTTTCCAGTCCTGCCACAGCCCTATTGTTTTAATACATATTCTTTCTGCTTTTCCTGCTCTCTGTTATATTGCCTCAGTACCAAGTAGGCTGCTATGCTGTGCAAAGGGTGGAAAGTTTGAGGCAGGCAGAAGCAGAGCGGCTTCCCTGCTGTGAAGTGAGGCAGTGATCACAGGCCAGCATCCCCACATTTGAGCTGTCTTCCCTCAGGCAGCAGTGTCTCCCTGGTTCTTCTGCCCCGCAGGCAAGCTCAAGAAGTTTGAGAATGGTGTTTGGCACATGGTGCCCCCTGAAGACCAGATGAAGATGACCAAGCTCGATGGGCAGGTGTGGCTTGCCCTCCTCAACCTTCTGCTCAGTCCTGAGTGCCAGCGCAAATACCACTTTGATGGGTTCAACAAGAGCCAGCTCCTCAAGGTAGGACCCTGCAGCACAAAGGCCATGGGCTCTGCAGCAGAGTGGGACCTTACCACCACTGGGCACCTCTGGACATCTCACCCATCCTCACTGTGCACTCCAAGGAGCCAGTGGTGGGATAAGAGCAGGTCTGTCACTGTACCAGCAGCAGCAAAGCTTGCCTTTCTGGGTGCACCTCATGAGATCCCCTTGGTTCACTCTGCCAGTGCCCCACAAGTCCCTGCTCTTGTTCTGCTGCTTCCCCAGCTGTGACTCTCTTATCTTGACCTTTCTCCATTCTCTCTTCTCTCCCATCCATGGCCACAGCTCCGTGTGTTCCTGACAGATGTCCTCATTGACCAACTGCCCAACCTGCTGGAGATGCAGAGATTTCTGAGCTACCTTGCAGTGACAGAGCCAGCTCCTCCCAAAAAGGATCTTGTCCTGGAGCAGGTATCCTGTGGCTCTTCCTTCACTTCTCCAGCTGGTCTGCTTTAAGCATGATAACTCCTTACCTCTTTTTTTCTCCTTGGAAAAGCAGCCAAGCATCCATTTCATAGTTGCACTCATTACCAGCAAAGCCATCTGTGGGTAATGTGAGAGCCTTGTCCTGCCACTGCAGTGGCCAGGCAGTCACATCTAAAGACATAAATGCTGTGTTATAAACAGCTCTCCAGGTCACACCAAGTCCTGCATGGAGTAGACACAGCCTCTGGCTTGTTTTGACAATTAACTCTTCATTTAACTTTTATCAATGTTTTCCTGCTGAATTCTGGGCTTCCCAGTGAAGAGTCCCCTTTTACAACCCTGGCTTGGGGCTGCTGAGGGACAACACAGTATGCTGATAGAGGCTGGAGTCAAACTGGTTCCTACTGGTGTCTGGACCTTGGAAGTTGGGCCCTGATGGTCTTCAAACAGCTGTGAGATTCTTGGATTTTTAATCTGTGCAGTGGTAGTCTCTGGAGAAAAGTGTTTCTACTGCCTTCTTGTGAGCTGAGGGGAGAACTGAGTGTATAGGCAGCAGTGAAGAGGGAGAGCAGAGGCTCCCACACGACTTCCTGGAGTGGATGGTTAGGTTGGGCAGTGGCCTTTTGGGCTGTGTGGAAGGGAAGCACGCTGACCCCACCATACCTGGCTGCATGGCCTGGGAGGAGGGTGATGTGCCCTGTCAGAGCTGGCTGTGGCTGATCCAGAGGCATGGCCCATGCTGGGAGCTGGGACTGGGGAAGCTGCAGACCAGCAAGCCGAGCAGCTGGGGCTGGGGATGGCAGCAGGGCGGAGGTGGACATGGATTGATGCCAGGTACCTCCACGGCCAGTGTGTTGGTGGCACAGTGACAGGTGGCTGCTACGCTGGGGACTTTGTCCAGGCTGCAACCCTTCTCCATGACTCTGCTTTTGTGCTGGAGCTGCCCCTGCCCATGACAAGGGCTGAGGCTGAGCCCGGGGGGCAGGCAGGGGAAGCCAGCTGGAAGCACAGGCATGGGCTCCCTGCTCTGTCCAGAAAGCAGTGAACTCACTCCTTGTCGCTGAGCCAAGCTAAGGAAAGGCTTTTTTCCATTTGGCGGCTCCCAGAGCAGCCTCCTCCCCTTTCAGGCCTGGCTATTTTTACTCTGCTGGAGAAGGCAGTGCTGTTTGAAGCAGCACCGTCCTCTCCAGAGCCTGAACTCCCTGCGCTGCTCTTCGCTGGCGCGTTTCCTTTTGAACTAGCCAGTCCTTCCCCGCGTGTTCATCTTCAGGGAAGTGACAAGTGGAAAAATCTGCTCAGGCAAACGGCTCCAGAGCACGGGGTTCATGCTCCTGCTGGCATGCAGGGTGCTGAGGTCCCAGGGCTTTCTGCTCAGGAGCCCAGACCTCAGGGCTGAACGCTCATTCCCAACCAGGCCCTGAAGGTTTTGCCTTGTTTCACCTGAATGCTCACTGGTGAGTGGATCCTTCCCCTCCGTGTACCCAAAAGCACTCATTGCCTCTGCCTGCACTCCTGGGGTCCATGCTCATTGTGCCAAGAGCTGGCTGCCTGCCCTCTAAACACCCACAAACCACAGCACCTTTGGTCAGGCTGCTAGCACCCCTTCCTCCTGCCCTGCCTCTCCCACCAGGTTCCTGTCATCTGGGACTACATCCTCAAGAAAAACTCGGGGAAGTGGGAGGCCATTGCCAAGAACCAGGTGAAGCATGCCTTCAGTCCCACTGAGGAGGAGCTGAAGCTCCAGGCACACAGGTGAGGCCCTGGTATATGCACACTGGGTCCCAGTGGGGCCAATATCCCCATTAACAGGAGCTGTGGCTCCGCACTGGTAGGACAGAGGGGTCTGTGGTACTGGCTGGAGATGTCCCCTCAGTGGCAGGATGCAGTGAAGACAGCTTGCTGCTGGGCAGCAGTGCTCCATGAGCAGCCTCATCCCTCTCTGTCTGTGCAGATGGGCACAGACCTACAGCCTGGACATGATGGAGGCTCTGGCCCCCGACAAGCCCCGCTGCAGGGTGTGTGGTGCAGAAGCAGCCAAGAGGTGCTCTCGTTGCCGGAATGAGTGGTACTGCACACGGTAAGGGAGCCCTGCCAACCCCTGTGTCCCCTGCAGTCCCTTGGGGCCCTCCCCCTGCAACCTTCCAATGCTTCCCAGAGAACCAGAGACCTCACCAGAGGATACTGTGGAAGGGCCAGGGCCCTCCATGCTTAGCACCACTGGGTTCTTAACTGTCCACATACCTCTCCAAACCTTGTGGGGAGGCTGATGTGCAGGGCTGCTTGTGCAGAAGGGGCTGGTGAGTGTTGTGTTGCAGCTGTCAAGTGCTGAGCTGCCTCTGCCCACAGCAACAGCAGTGGCGGGCTGGGTTTTCCGTGGTGTCACTGTCTCTTTCCACTGCATCTTGGTGGGGCAAGAGTGGGGAGGAAAGCACCCCATGACCCCGTGGGTGCAGGTGACAGGCTGGAATGTGGCAGCTGGGATAGTGGCAGTAAATTAAATCTCTGGTCCTGAACCATCTGGCAAGGTCTGGCGCTAAACTGTCTTAGCTCCCGGAACCGGCAGCCACATCCACCTCCCTCCTGGGCTAATGCTGGGCCATGCCAGCTCTCTTCCAGTGCCCAGAGCACTGTGGTGCTGGGGTTTGTCCTTGTTACTCCTTCACTCCCAGATGTGGACATGGCTCTGCTGCCCCTGACAGCAGCTTTACCCTCTGCAGGGCATGCCAGGTCCAGCACTGGCAGAAGCACAAGCCTGCCTGCAACCTGGTGGCTGAAGTGCCGAGGAGTGGGGACAACCTGTAAGAGAAGGGGTGTCTGGCATCTGGCCCACAGCTCTGCGAGGCTGAGGTTCCCCCAGCAGCTGGAGAGGAGCTGGCAAAGGCCCTTCTGCCTGCTCCAGCCCCAGGCAGCACTGGCCAGGCTCAACGTTTCCTCTCCCACCACCCCACCATACTGCCTTCTCCAATAAAGCTCCTTGTGCACCCCACAGCCTCTTGCCTCCTATTTTTTTCTCCTAGCTGAAGATGCAAACTGCTTCCTCACCTCCCTTGTGCCCAGAGAGAGGCATGTGTGTCCATTTTCCTCTCTGCAATAACAGAAATCCCAGAGAACCCAAAAAAGCCTGTAAGGATGTGGTTACCAGAAGGGCCAAGCCCTCTGTGGCCGGAGAGGGAAGGGGGTGAGAAGGCCTCCCACCGCCTCTTACTGTTGTTAGAGCGTGGGGAGCAGAGGATGTGGTTTGCACGGGCACCTTGCTGTGAGTTACTCTGATGTTCTGTGAGTTTCTCGGGTGTTCGTCATCTGCCACCTCACAGGGATGATTCCCCCCCTTTCTTCTCCACTGATGTGATGCACTGAGGGCTTGGCCCCCTGCCCACCAGCATCACCAGTAAACAGGGTTTGCTGGGGCGGATGTACCTGGGCTGCATCCCCATCTCTTGCTGGTCAGCAGCTGCTGCTATAAGGCTGGAGCCTTGGTCTGAGCACAGCTGGGAAAGGTTGGTGGGGCCATGTCCTTTTTCTGATGGGGCACCTGAGACTCTCTGACACCCCAAAACAGGCTTTACAGCAGGGCTGCTGCTGCAGGACTCACAACTGTAAGCAGGAAACCATCTCACTCCAGCTGCAGCCCGGACTGAGCAGCTCTGGCTTAGAGCGTGGTGTAAGTTCACACCAAACCCAGCCTGCATGTCCAGCGCTGCAGCCCGCCCGAGCAGGTCCGAGGCTCTCTGGCTGCTTCTCACCTGCTGCCAGAGGTGCCTTCAGCCCCTTCCCCGCTAGAAGACTGAGGCGGGGAGCGCAGCTTGTCCCGGTCCTGGGAGAGGTGAGAGAGCGGGGCTGCCGGAGCGGGCCCCCCCCTTCCCCAACGGCGGTTCATCCCCGCCTCCAGCCCGCCCCGCCGGGCTCGCCGGGACCGGAGTTGGCCATCGGGACCCCGGAGCACTGCGCCGTCTCCCCTTCCCCTGCCTCAGTTTCTCTCGTGGTTACCGGACAGGGCGGCCCCTCCCGGTCCCCGCCCCGGCCCCGGCCCCGGCCCCGGCCCCCGCCCCGCCGCCGCTCAGCGCTCGCGGTCGCCAGGCCATGGAACTCATCGAGCTGCGGGAGCTGCAGCCGGAGCCGCGGCCGGGCCGGGGCCGCCTGGAACGGGCCAACGCGCTGCGCATCAGCCCAGCCCGCCGGCGCGGCCCCGGGGCGCATCCCGACCCGCGGCTAACGGCGGCACCGGGCGGCGGGCACCGCTTCGAGCCGCGGCGCCGCGGGCTGCACACCTGGTGCGATCTCTGCGGGGACTTCGTCTGGGGCGGCGGCAGGAAGAGCCTCCAGTGCCGCCGTGAGTACCGCGCCGCGCCCCGGGCCCCCCGTACCCCCGCCACCGGCCGTCCTGCCCCCGAGCACCGGGCATCCCGGCATCTGGCATCCCCGCCAGGCACTGGGCATCCCGCTGCTCCGCTTCCTCAGCGCTGGGCACCCCCACCGAGCACCGGATATCCAACCACCGGGCACCTCCACCACCAGGCACACCCTCCATCGGGCACACCCTTCACCGGGCACAGGGTATCCCACCACCAGGCAGCCCTACAGGGCACCGGACATCCTCGTAGTAGGCACCCCAGCTGAGCACCGGGTGTCCCACCAGTGGGCATGAGTTTCCTGGTACCGGGCATCCCACTACCAGCCACCTTCACCACCCAGGCATTCCCAATGGGCACAAGGCATCCTGCCATTCAGGTACCCCCGCCATGGACTGGGCACCCTCAGGAGGCACCAAGCAGCCTTGTAGTGGATACCCTCACTGAGCACCATTTGTCCCACCAGGTCTCCCAGCAGCAGGCACCCACACCAGGCACTGAACATTCCAGTACCAGGCACATGCATTGGGTGCAGGCATCTCGATACCAACTACTCCCACCAGGCATCCTGGTGCCAGGCACTACCACTGAGTTGGGCATCACAATATTGGGCACCTGCACCAGGCACTGGGCAAACCCACGTAGAATAACCTCAACCACGCACCCCACTTCCCTGTACTGGTATTCCAACACCGGGCACCCTCACTGGACACTGGCCATCCCAGTACTGGGCACCCAGACTGGTACTCATACTGAGCATTGTAGTACAGGGCATCCCAGTGCCAGGCACTGAGTGTCCCATGCTGGCCAGCCGAGGAGGGAGCACAGGCACCGCAGGACTGGCCAAGCACATGGCACAGCACCATGTTGCATGTGGGTGCTACCCCTGGGTTGGCCACTGCACAGGCAGGCAGCCAGCACTGGTACTGTGCCAACCCTTGTCCCACCCTGACCCTGACACTCAGGCTGCCCATGGTGGTGACACTGGTCCTGTCCCTGTCCCCAGACTGCAGCTTCACCTGCCACTACCGGTGCCGGGCCCTGGTGCGGCTGGACTGCAGTGGTCCCCCGGGTGCCAGCGACGAGGACGATGGTGATGAGCAGGTGCTGGAGAAGGACACCAACGTGGTAGGGTCTGGGTCTGTCTGTGAGGGAGAGTGTGGGCGGGGAATGGCCATCCCGGGGGGCTGCCTGGGCTTGGGGGGCCGTGCTGGGCTGTGCTATGTGAGGCCATGTCACAGCATGCCAGGCTGCCAACTTTTGTTGGGTTTTGGTGAGCTGTGCCGGACTGTGCCATGCTGAGCTGGCCAAGCCTTGCTGGACTGAGCTGAGCTTTGCTGGGCTGTGGGAGTCTGTGCCACACCAGAACGTGCCAAGCCTTGCAGGGCTGTGCTGGACTGTGTGAAGCCGTACCATGCCGAGCTGTGCCATGCCGGGCTTTACTGTGCCCGTGCGTAGCCCGTGCCGCGCTGCCCGCAGTGCACCGTGGCCGAGCCGAGCCGAGCCGAGCCAAGCCGAGCTGAGCCGAGCCGAGCCGGGGCAGAGCCGTGTCCAGGCGGGCGCGGGTGAAGTCACCGCCGGAAGCGGGGCCGCCGCACCGCCCCCGGCCCGCGTCAGCCCCACGGCCGGGGCGGGGCACGGCAGGGACCGCGCTGAGCCGGGAGCGGGGCAGGATGCGAGAGTCGCCGCGCTGAGCCGAGCTGGGACAGGAGCGCGATAGGGACCGGGCTGAGCCGAGCCGGGACCGAGGCCGCGATAGGGACCGGGCGGAGCCGAGCCGGGACTGGGATCGCAGTAGGGACCGGACTGAGCTGAGCTGGGACAGGAGCGCAATAGGAATCGGGCTGAGCCGAGCCGGGATTGAGACCGGGACGGGGCGCAGCAGAGCCGGCTCCGAGACCGGGAGCGGGCGGAGTCGAGCCGCGATAGGGACAGGGAGCGGGCTGAGCCGAGCCGGGATTGAGACCGGGACGGGGCGCAGCAGAGCCGGCTCCGAGACCGGGAGCGGGCGGAGTC